>CM054057.1:655632070-656035225 GCA_028641055.1 Alopecurus myosuroides
CGAGCTTTGAGGAATGAACTAAATGTCATCGATTCTTCCAACTTCACTTGAAACCTTGCATATGTACCTTCATTATAGGTGTTATTAGGTTTGGATGTAGGCATAGACATAGGGGGAGCGTCACTCAAGTCATGAGTATACACTCCTCTTATTATGCAAAAATCAATTCACCATTGCATATCTAGTCAATTTGTGACTCATTGTGCTTAATTGTGAGTAGTACTCTTGGACCCAAGATATATCTTCACGGTGCCAAAGTACAGACTCAAACATGGTGGCTTCGGCCACCGACCTCCTCCTCTCGAAGTTGTTTTTATTTTGGCTTTTTCACGCACATCCTATTCCCCCTTGACAACTTGTGCGGGTTCGGCTTTTATTTCTTTGCATCTTGCGAACACCCATCGAGTAATGTCTCTCGTATGAATGTTACAATCTTCCAACCCAAGCTCCCTTTGACCAAAATATTATTCCTATCTTAATGCTCTTCTGATCTCGATGAGAGAAAACTGGGTCTGGCTCCGGTGAAACCACCGGAGGCTCCGCTGCGCCTGTCCACCGGAGCCCACCGGTACCTCCGCTGGTGCGGAATTCGCCCAGCGGATTGGTACTGCACGCGCGCTTCGTGGAAAAGGGGGGAACCTCCGGTGAAACCACCGGAGGCTCCGCCCGCTGCGATTTTTCGGGATAAGACCTAGGGCGAGCGGGGTCAACTAGATCTCAGATCTTATTTCCCCCACTCGCCCTCCTTCTTCCTCCTCCAAACCGCCGCCGCACTCTATGTCTCCGCCGTCGGGAAGGGTGCTCCACCGCCGGGAGGATCTCCTCCTTTCCTTGGACCGCTCCGGGATCTTCTTCCTCCTCACCTTCCACCATGGATGCGGGTATGTATGATCTCTCTCTCTCCCCCATCTAGTTGATGGATGGGGAAGCACTAGGAGCCACATGTTCTTCACATCTAGATAAGTGGATTTAGGTTTTGGAGTAGGAAATCACGAGTACGAACCCTAGAAACCTAGATTATGAGTATTAGGCTTGAATCACTTTGGTTCTTAGGGTGGATTTGTTCATGTGCCCTACACCTTGTTATTCATCCCTAATGTTCTTCATATCTTTGTTTCTTGGATATGTGTGTCACATAAACTTGAGAATTACCTCTTCTTCATGATTTTCTTGCTATCTCTCTTTCATAGATGCCTCTGGTTCCAAGGGCAAGGGCACGGGCACTCGCACTAAGAGCGTGGCTAGTTGATACGTCATAAACATATCCCTAATTTCTGATGCTCCATGATGATATTATGTCAATTTCTACATGTTTTCTCCCTTCTTTATGTCATTTTTATCAATTTTCCGGACTAACCTATTAACAAGATGCCACAGAGCCAGTTTCCAGTTTTCTGCTGTTTTTTAGTTTCAGAAAAGTTGTTCTGGAAATATTCTCGGAATTGGAAAATTCGAAGCCCGGAAGTCCTATTTTCCCCAGAAGCATCCAGAAGACCGAAGAGGAGTCGAAGAGGGGCAGCAGGGGGCACACCATAGGGTAGCGCGGCCCCCTGGCCACGCCAACTATGGGTGTGGGGCCCCCGACCTCCACCGCCTTTGCCCTTTTGCCTATTTAAGCCCCCAGATGGAAAACCCTAAGTACCTGATCAAAATGCCCGAAAAAGTTCCGCAGCCTCCGTCACCGTCAACCCCAGATCAGGGGGATTCTGAAACTGTTTTCGGCACCCAGTCGGAGAGGAAATCATCACCGGAGGCTTCTACATCACCATGCCTGCCTCCGGAGTGATGCGTGAGTAGTTCATCCTTGGACTACGGGTTCGTAGCTGTAGCTAGATGGTTGTCATCTCCTCATATGCCTCCATGTTTAGATCTCGTGAGCTGCCTATCATGATCGAGATTGATCTTATGTAATTCTTTATGCTGTGTTTGCTCGGATCCGATGAATATTGACCTTATGCCAAGTTGATTATAGTCTTTATTTGCATATGTTATTTGTGATCTTGCATGCTCTTCGTTGCTAGTGGTTATTCTGGCCAAGTAGTTGCTTTTGACTCCAAGAGGGAGTATTTATGCTCGATAGTGGGTTCATGCCTCCTTGTTGCCTTGCTCGAGTGACAGAAACGTGAAGGGGGAGGATGTGTTGTTTGTTGGAACGCGTAGAGATAAACAAAAACTTTTCCTACGCGATGCTTCCAAGATCTAGCCGAGGTAGAAGGCCACGAGTATTACCACTAGACGCGCAGGTGCGGATTATCGATGCAGCGCGTCGGGGCAGTGCAGTCCCACGATCCGGTCCGGCCGATCCAATCCCTCGAACGTCGAAGTGCTGAACGTACAGCACCTCTGCCGGTATCCACACGTACGAGGAGGAGCTCCGACGGTGGACTGCTAGGTCCGGTGCGGCGGCTGGACTGAGTGGGGCTAGGGTTCCCAAAGCATGGGAGAGTGGACTAACGTGCCCGCTGGGCAACCTGCGCCCCTCTTTATATAGCGTATGGTAATGGGCTTCACACCACTTGTGGCCCATTCCCTCTGTGAGTCCGACTCACAAAACAGTCCATTTCCGGTTCGGGTCCAACCCGACCAATACAATTGCTCCCGCTCTTAAGTGTGCGACCCTGCAGGCTCATGGCGACTTGGACACGATTGGAGTCCTACTCCCAATCGATCAATCGGTAGCGGCTCCTAGCAGAACGTGCCGACTCCCAAGTCCCATTGAGTCATGACGATATACCTTTCAATGTGATATTCATCTTAGTCCCTTTTGCCTCACGATATACCTTGTCGAACTATAGGCGATTCATCGTCATCCCTTTAATAGTTCAACTCTCTTCTTGATCCGTGATATGTGATTCATCTGACTAACTCTTTAGTCAATCGACACAGTTAACACTTAACTGAGTCGCGCATGGCCATGCTTCCTGAATCATATCACTCGAGAGGGCCCAGAGAATATCTCTCCATTCGGAGGGGCAAAATCCCATCTTGATTATCCACATCACGCAGCTTGCTTCTCATTCGACCCGAACTCTGCCTTTATAGTTGCCTTGTCACAGAACAACGTTTGACAGAACCTAAGTCGGTGATCCACAACTCGGATTGTGCGACAACCTCAGGTCTAAGGATTACATTGATTGAGACATGCAAATGACGACTTGATCGTTGCATCTCAATGTGGGTCAGTCCGACTTGCTAAACTCTTTAGCCAAGTCCGTGAGCGTTGGAATGGCATCACCATGCCCATGACAAGTGGAACCGTGTCATCAGCCAACTCTCACATTAGTCTAGGGTGTGTGTCCAGCACAACCTTAACGACCAAGGACAATTAGTATGAACAACATGAATACATACTTCCACAATCGAATCACATATTCAATGACATATATCAGATGTTCAAACCAAAGGACAACTTAATAACTTTATGAATACAGTGGGAATTACATCATATATGATTGCCTCTAGGGCATATTCCCAACATTGTTTCCATTAGGGAGAAAATAACGGTGAGAGTGCCCGCATGCATAATCATTGCTTACATTACACACTTTGTTTAATGCAATTATCTGTTGCTTGCAACTTTATACCTAAGGGGGTTCGGATGATAGCCTGAGGGTGGATTATTAGTCATAGATTCAGATGGATGTCGGTCTATGTATCTTGTTGTAATGCCCGCACTAAATACCATAGTAATCTTCATGTCATATTGTGCACTACGGTGCAACCTCTGTTTGTCAATTGCCCAGCTGTAATTTGTTCACCCAGCATGATATCTTTTATGGAGAGACACCACTAGTGAAACCATGAACCCCGGTCCATTTTTTCCACACTGTTAAACAAACCACGACAATTTCCTACTTTCTTTACTTACTGCAAGCATACACTGTTTTCCACACTATATATCTAATCTTTGTTTTCAGCAAGACCGGTGAGATTGACAACCACACTGTTTCTTTGGGGCAAAGTATTTTGGTTGTGTTGTGTGCAGGTTCCACGTTGTTGCTGACACCGGTGAAGCGTCAGCACCACCGTCAGTGGCATCAACATTCCGAATATTCTCTTTCTCCTACTAGATTGATAACCCTGGTTCTTAACTAAGGGGAAAACTTCTACCGTTGTGCTCATCACACCTTCCTCTTGGGGTTCCCAACAACACAGAGAAAGGATTCAACTCTGCCAGCAACACTAGTCGCAAGGCTCCAAGGGTTGATGAAATCGAGGAGACATTGGACCCATCTCAGCCCAAGCGCAAGACGAGATTCCCGGCTCCCGAGAAGACTTTTCCTCGCAAGGATAAATCGGCCTCTCAAGTGTCTGAGGGAGTGTTCTTGGCGCATCGTCGCGAGAACCCATATACTGTTGAATGCAACCGCTTGATGCCACAGTTCCGGGGTAAGGATCCTCGATTCCACACCGTGTTTCAAAGCTAAATTTATCATGAGATTTTGATGAGGAAGTCCAAGGAGAATGTTGCCCCTCAACATGCTATCAATTTTGGTCATATGGAGAGGATGCCCCAGTACTTTGGAGAGGCACTAGAGATTGTTGATGCATTTGGCCTCGCTCCCATTATGCAAGTCCAACAAGATTATGATGAAGGTTTGGTCTACGAGTTCTTGGCCACGGTGCATCTCGCCAACGAGACAAAGCGTCATCTTATCTGGATGACCAAGGGACAACAGCTCACTACCAAGTGGTCCGAGGTTGGAGTCCTTCTTGGCGGCTACCCGGATCATGGACCCTTTGCCGATGGCCCAGAGTTTGACGAGGGTTGGTTCCGTGTTCATGCTCCCAATGCTCAATCACTTGCCAAGGATCAACTCACCCCTCTTTATCACTGGAAGAAGTTCGCTGTGGGTTTTGTCAAGGGCCTCTATCCCACTTATGATATTATGCTCCGCATCTATCGTGAGACCATCGACCCAAAGGTGGGGAACATTGATGAGATCCAAGGATTCCTCAAGAATCTTATGCTTCTTACTCATGAGAAGCGGCTCTCCGGTCTGACTCAGAGGCTTGATGTGCTCGATTATCTGTGGAATGAGTTGTGGCATGTCATTATACAAAGGAAGAATGCTTGCTTTGGGCCTTTCATAATGAAGATCATCTTGAGTGTGTGGGCGAACAAGTTCCCGGAATATCCTCTTGATGATACGAATTGGATCCCACATATGGAGAAAAGGCTTCTCATCAAGGACCACACCGGGCCAATTGTGCATCCCATTTCTGATGCTCGCAAAGGCAAGGCCAAGCCACGGGTCATCATTGATGAGGAAGACGAAGAAGAGGAAGTTGGTCCCTCTCGTCCTCCTCCTTCTAACAGTGCCTTCCAGTGGATGGCAAGGGCCCTCAAGAAAGTGTTCAAAGTGAACAAGAAGACTGAGCATCATCAATGGGAAGTTCACTATAACAAGGAGCTCAAGCACCACAAGGCAGCACAGGCAGAGCGTCAGTTCCGTCATGATGGTGGGGAATCTGTGGAGTCCCCGGTGCAAGATAGCATCACCAACTGGGACAAGTGGCAAACCAAGAATTCCAAGGGGAAGATCGTCGAGTGGTCTGATGAGGAACTTGGAGAAGAGGTCACCAGCTCTCGCCGCCGCGCCCGTCCTCCAAGCTTGGATAACTCCTCCGAGTGATCATTGGGACGTTAGCATCGGTCTCCTTCCTCTTTTTGGATCTTGATGCCAAAGGGGGAGAGATATCTACTTAGGAGCGGGCATTTGCATGGGTTCTCTTTCAAGCGTGCTTTCGATTTGCATATTTCATCTTGCTTGAGAGAGTTGGCTATTTGGAAACTTCGTTTGTTTAATTATTGTGCGTTGTGAACCTCGTTATGCATTATGTGAGCTTGTGAACTTAGTACCTTAATTTTATCACTTGTTATGTGCTCACTATTATATGTGTTTAGCTCTATATTTTTTAATTCTCTCAACATGAAGGGGGCGTACCTCTAGGGGGAGCTCTGTCCATGTTGTGTGTGTTATAATTATGCAAATAGGGATGTTGTCATCAGTTACCAAAAAGGGGGAGAATGAAGATCATCTTCCGTTTTGATAATTAATGATAACATAACTATTGGACTAATGTCTATTTGAGAGTACTTGCAGGTCCTATTTGATATATATGAAAATGCCTAGGTTTATCAAGTATACAATCTCTATGGGTTACAAAAATATTTCGAATGGAAAGAGCTCGAAGAAACAAAGCTGGGGGGCCATTTTTGCAAGCAGCGGAGGCTCCGGCGAAACCACCGGAACCTCCACCCCATGTGTTTCCCAGCTCATCCAAGCGCTGGCCTCCGGTGAAGGGTCCGGTGGAACCTCCGCTGAAAACACCTTCGGGTGCATAAGAGCGGAGGCTCTAGCGGAGCCTCCGGTGCACTTCCGGTGGGCGGAGCCTCCGGTGAAACCACCGGAGCCTCCGCTGGCTCCACTGCCCCACTGTGGGGCTAGCCTCCGGTGCGGCCTCCGCTGAAACCCCTTCAGATGCATAAGAGCGGAGCCTGCAGCGGAGCCTCCGGTGGGCGGAACCTCCTCCATAGCCACCGGAGCCTCCGCCCTGCAGGATCCAATTTGAAGGAAATGAGTTGCGCGTGTGCGCGTATGAGAAGACCACCTGAGCCTCCGGTGGAAACACCGGAGCCTCCGGTGCTGCGTGGACTGCACAACAGCCACTTGGGGGAAGGGGTATTTAAAGCCTTCCCCTGCCTCATAAATGCCCAAGCTTTCCCATTCTCTCTCCTAGCCATTAATGAAAGCTTCAACCTCCTAGGTCTCCCTCTACGACCACCCAAACACTCCGAAACTTTGTGGAGAGCTAGAGGAGACCTAGATCCGTGATTCCACCAAAGGAATTTCAAATCCATCCACCACATCCTAGTATATCTAGAATCCTACTGGAGGCTTAGAAACCTTAGTAGATCTTGTGCTTGTAGCATCCACCTTGTTGCAAGAAGTTTCGGATCCGTTGAGAGCCTCCATCCATCTTGTGGAGTGTCCTCAACCTTTTGTAAAGGTTTGGTCAACGCCTTCAAGTCGACCTCATAGTGGAAACGAGAATCTCCCTAACCGGAGAAGCTCAAGGAGAATAAGGTGTGCACAACCAGGCTATTGAGGAGCGCCTAGGTGGCTCCCACCTCTCCAACATAGACGTACTTCTCTTGAGAAGGAACTATGGGAAACATATCCTTGTCTCCTTGTTTACACTTGTGGTTTATCTTGTTGCCTTTCGTTTTACTTCTGTTGCGTATCTTATCTTGTATCACTTAGGTTGTTCACCTAGTTGCACATCGAGAGAACCTTATCTTATATTGCTTAGCCATAATTAAAAGGAAAAGAAGAAAAAATTGGTAGTCAACCTATTCACCCCCCCCTCTAGTTGACCATAGTGCACTTTCAAATGCTTTGTGGATGAGGCTGAAGGCGTTATCGGTGGAAAATCTTAGCTGGGGTTCGGCTGCGCTTGCATACTTGTATCGGCAGGTAATTCAAATAACTCTCGTTTTCCAAAGTACATGGCTGTCTCCAAAACTTGGATTCTTACGAGTGTATCTCTATGTGAAGTTGGACGACGCTTGACGTAGGGCCTTGCCACGGGCCGGTTTTGGTGGTCCGATGGTACTACTCTCGGTTTGGATGTGGGAACACTTCTCGGTGGGACGGACGAAGAAGTTGAAATCAGAGCCTTGGGACGACCATGGCAACCCGTTGCGTAGGGCTACATGGGCGTATTGGTGGGATAAGGTTGCGGGGTTCAAAGGTGACCCAAAGAGGGAGTATGTGTGTTACACCAACGACATTGATGAGCTGACCCCTGAACAGGTAATAAATGGTGATATCATGTTCTCACATAATGTTGTAGGTAATAATTGTTGAGTTTTGTTCTAGTTTTTAAATCTTGTATAATGTTGTAGGTGACATGGGAGATCTATGGCACTCGAGAATATTTTGGAAACACAAATAATCAGTTTGACCTGAACCCAAAGTGCCGAGAGGAAGAATATCATTGGTTGTTGAAGGTCCCGCTGATATGCATTTATGAAGTTGAGCTCCACTTGCCACATCGAGTGATGACCCAATTTGTTTCACTTCAAACTACACCGTCGCAGTGGAAGGACACGAAGTTAATTTCCGTTACACGAGTAAGAAGCTAAGTTTTCTCTCTTCCATTCTAATCCATGCATTTTATAGAGCTAACACTTAATATCTTCTGATATGAAGGTTGGACGGTAAAAGGCAAAATAAGGTGAAGAAATGAGATGTCTATCATAGTGATTACGTCTCCAAATGGAATGCAAGGGTGGCAAGGGCTAGGAAGAACAAGTTGTATCTACGTGATCACCCCTCCCCCCACCCCCCGTTCGATCACGCTGCATTCAATGCTTACCTAGCTTGGTTTCATCCAACTCGTGTGGACCTATGTTCTCCGGCTTTTGAGGATATAATATTTGAGGATACTGACCTTGCAGATGTTGCTAATCAGTTCACGTATAACAAGGCAGTAAGAGAGCGCCGCAAAACCCAGTTTGCACCTATGATCAATTATCTGGTAATTTCAACCATTTTCCCTCTTCATAATTTTAGATTCGGAGATCTAAAGTTTTTATTTTGGCAGCGCAATGAGATAGAGAACCAAGCCGAGGAAGCAGTCGCGTACCCTCGTACTAAGAAGGGTGACAATGCCCTTAGAGCTTATGTCAAAGTAAGTTCTTACATCTTCTCGAGACCACCCATGTTTTCTTTTAAAATTCACTAAGATTTTGCGTGTCAATCTCACAGAGTAGTGCCTCTTGATTACGAGGATTGGCTCATATGCTTGGTTGTCGTATCGCCGACGCCGCGGACCCGAGCAATGATTACTCCGTCTCTCGAGGACCTTCAGCCCCTTTCTGTGGCGGTGCCTCCTCCTCTAATCCAGTTGATCTCAAGGTAGTAAGATTTGTCTCACCGTAGATGTTTTCAAAACTGCTCCATACACATGATTGGTCACTTTCTTGTTTCAGTTTGATGATAACCTGGGTGACGATCATACCTTGGAGGCATATGTACATTCCTACGGTTTAAGGTACAAGAAAAAGTCCAAGATGGTTGTGGAGGAAGATGAACATGAGATCGAAGATGAAGAGTCCCAGGAGGAAGAAGATGTTGAGGCCGAAGAGGAGGAAGATGTAGAGGGCGAGGAGGAGATCGAGGCCCCTCTACTGCTGCCCCCGAGGAGGAAGAAGCTTTCGTGTAGGAGGAAGAATGCTGACCCGCCGTCCTCGCCAGGGAGGAGGTTGACTCGGGCCTGCAAGGGAAAGAGGTAGATGTCACTGTTAGTGGACATCCGTATCGTTTTGAACTAGTGGACTTGTGTATCGTCGAACTTGTCAATTTGTGTGTAAACTTGTGCGTTATGACTTGTGTGTCCTAAACTGATGGATGTTCGTAAACTGAAGTGGTTCTAAACTTAAGTGGTGGATGTGCATAAACTAAAGGCGCGTTGCCTTCTTTTCCTTAGCCGATTCGGCGAAGTGAGGGCAAACCCATCTCGGGTTGCTTCTCTATTAGTCGCGGGCAAGACCACCATGCCTCCGCCTTGGGCGCTACCCCTGCAACCACCGCGCCACTTCACTCGGTGCTGCCCTCCCTTCCTTAGCCAAATTGGCGACGTGGGGGTAAACTCACTTCTCTTATAATCTCTGCGTTTTGGCGGAAAATACCCTATAGACCACCGCGCCGCTGCGGCCGGCATTGCCGTTGAGATCATCGCGCCACTGCTTGGGCTGCTACACGCCACCACGCCGAGGTGTGCGGCGCTGCCAACACAACCACCGCTCCCCTACACTTGGTTCTGCCCTCCCGTCCTTAGTAATTCTGGCGACGCAGGAGGGTGAACCCTCCTCTGTTGCTCTATGTTTCGTTGCGCGAAATGGAGCTACAGACCACCGCGCCCTGGACGACGGCGCTGCCCTTACTATCACCGCACCCCACCACTCGGCGCTACCATCTCTTCCTTAGGAATTTTGGTGAAGTGGGGTGCGAACCCTCCTATGTTGCTCTCTGTTTCGCTGCGCGAAATGGAGCTACAGACCACTGCGCCCTTGTCTCCGGTGCTGCCCTTGCTATCACCGCACCCCACCACTCGGCGCTACCCTCTCTCCCATAGCCACTCGATGCACCTTTTTCCACAAAGGGGGACACAAGCTAGCAAGTATACAACGTTGCAATGCAGTTCAAGAAATGACAGGAAATTTCTCCGAAACAAAAAATAACAACTCAACAACAAACAAGAATTCACCACATTACAAGGTTCACACTCAAATTAAAATTCTTGCCACTTAGATCACATTAAAATTCTTGCCACTTAGATCACGACACCTAGTTCATGATACATAGTTTTTGGCACACTCCTCTTGTGCATTAAGGTCACATCAAATTCTTGCACTTGCGTTTTCCTGCCTCATTCTCGCGAGCCCACTCCTCATGTGCACCGCGAGCTATCTCACGCTTTCTTTTCCTCTCCGCCTCACGAGCCCACTTCTCTTCATGCTTCTTCTTTTCTTTCTGCAACTATTCCTTCTCCTTGCGTTCCTTTATCCTCTTCTTTCTCCCCTCGTCACGTCGGTGCTCCTCTAAACGTTGACGGGTGTAAAAAACCTCCCATTCCACCTCGTGCTTGTAGTAGCTATCTTGAACTAGGTCTATCCACTTGAAGTAGGAACAAAGGGGCGGCAGTGACTATAAAGAGAACATAATCATTAGCCCCAGCAAAAAATCTCATAAAGTTTTCGTGAATGGGTAGGATATATACCTTGGGATGGTCATATGAAAATTTTGGTTCTTCCTTGTCCCTACAATCTTTTTATCATATTTCCCTTCCTCTGAGCATTTTCAAAATTATCAAAGTAATTTGTAATTTTGTCTCTACATTGCAACCAGTTCAATCTACTTCACTTGGCCCATTTTATTTCCTCCTGTTCAAGTAGGAACTCAACCTCATGGGCTAGATCTTTCTGCCTAGCAACATTCTCAACCAGCTGCATCCCTCTCCACTTCCTTCTGAACTGAACCTATTGCTTTGTTGAAGAACAGTACGGTCCTAATTATGAAGGATCCCATGTACAGTGGTAAAATGGACTACAGTGACCTCAAATCGAAACAAATTCACATACTGCACCTCCGGTGATTTTTTTTCAAAATCTTACCTCTTTCTGTAGCGCCCAACACGAAGGCGCTACACCCTTCTATGTAGCGCCCACTGATCAGGCGCTACACTTCTGCATACGTGGCGCTGCGGGGCCAGTCGCCTGCCTGCGTGGTGCCTGGCAGGTGGGCCCAAGTCGTGGATGTGTAGCGCCTAGGCACCAGGCGCTACACCGAGTGCACTAAGTCACGCGCGACCCTCCCCTCCTCTCTGTATCTCTCCAGTACGAAACAGAACAAGAAAACGAGCACAGCTCCCTGGTGTTTCCTCCTCCCCCTCTCTAAATCTTGCTCAAATCCATCCCCATCTGAAGGAAAAGTGGAGGGATTTGCTTCCCAAGTGCTTTGCCCAGGTATTTCTCCTCTGATCCCCTCTTTTCATCCACAATTTTTCTCAGATTTGGCCTCCATATAGCAATTTTGGTGGAACCCTAGTTTGTAGTTGAATTTGATTTTGGTATGGAATAATGACTTGTTTGAATTATCTTTAGCATTCGGGTAGCTATAGTTTCCATTAGTAACAATCTAGTAGGTTATTTTAGTTTAGAAACCAAATTTGTATGTTAGATTATTTGGTTGTTGCTATGAAAATGTGTGGAAATTTTTTGTGCAATTAAAGTGTGGGATACTCACAATGATTTTAAATATGTAGGATGGTGTGGTTACTCGATGATTTCTATGATGTTAAACACCGGTCCTATATGATATTGGAGAAGAGGATGGTAAGATGATTATTTGTGCAAAGGAGCATGGCCGGGAATGTCAATATCAACCGCATTTAGAATTCCTTGATGGCGATCCGAGATGACACATATTTCCCTTTGAGGCAACAATACCTTGGTCCTCAAAAGATGAAAGAACCATACCCAGTTAACATTGTTTTCTGCATCCACCAAAGCAAAATCCAATGGCACTAAACGGTTATTGGCATCATTTCCTATTGCAACCAATAGAGTGCCCATGTATGGACTGGTCAAAAACGTGTCATCATCGGAGATGACCGGTCTACAATGTTCAAAAGCACTCACACATTGCTCAAATGCCCAAAATGCACGGCCAAATACTCGGACAGTCTTTCTGTTGAGGGTCCTTTTTTTCCCCCAAAAGGCTCAACCACATGAACCATCCCAGGGTTAGCTGCGGCCATGGCTCCCAGCAACCTAGGGATTCGGTTGTATGCTTCCTCCCAGTCACCATACGACATCTTGAATGCGGTTTGCTTTGCCTCCCATGCCTTTCCGTACTTCACCTTGTAGTGAAAAAGGTTCTCCACAAGTTCCATGAAACTCTTAATACTCATCGTTTGAAGTGACGAGATGGAGTTGGAAAGCCTATAAGTGATAAACTCGGAGGTGAGTTGTCGGTGGTCCTGATTCAGTTTCTTTCCATCGGCACTCTTGCCATCAAGCGTCTTGCCTCGGCACATGTGAGTTGCCGCACAACTAGATATGTGCCATTCGGGCCCTTTTTGAATGGCTTTGCACGCACAATCCATCCTCCAAGCAAGCAACCGTGTAACGCTTCGTTCTGTCCAAGTGAACAACTCTAAACAGACGATGGTACTTCACCGAGTACTCCTTGATCCATATCTGAAATTCCAAAAACGTTGGAAACTTCAAACCGGGATATATCCCACTCTCCACGTGATTCATATCCCGGTAAGAAGTTGGTCTAGCTCCGAGCACTATACCCTTCCCGCCGTCCACTGTGGCTTCATCCGCAAGACTAACATCGCGAAACAACGGAATCCGATGATCCCGTCCCAATACCTTCTTGAAAGCTTCTGCCTCCTTCGCCGCGAACCCCTCCTCATCAACTTCTTCACCCGGACCCTCGTCATTCGACCTGATGCATAGCATCGAGAATAAGGTATGTCATGATCCATAGTCTCTTGCACATAATATGCGTCCAAATCTCCAAGATTGTTGTCATGGAGTTCGACTCCATTCTCATTATCATCATACTCATCATCTCCGTACTCATTGTTTCTCCTCAATGCCTCATCTTGATTATTTGTAATGGGGCTCAAAGTTTTCCTCACTTCATGTTGGGTGGAAGGAGGTTCAAAGACTACGTCTAGGTTCGTGAGTGTTGGAATCGTACCATGAAATGAGGAGGCACAATGGTTCAAGTCCAAGTTCATACGAGTATCAACCTTTTTAGTGGCAAATAACTCGAGAGACTTTTCTAGTGACTCGGCCACGGTATCCTTGTATGCAACCCAACGTAGCTCGGAGTTGATACGCAAAAACTTCCAACGAAGGTGCAATCCATGACCCGTGTTATGTCTTCCCTCCAACTCCACTTCATCACTTCGGTCCATCCAATTCAACTCAACTCTAACTTGTTCCAAACCCTCCGCATATGTAGGACTACGCTCGAAGACCAATGATATCTCACCCCGGATCCGGTTCCAAAACACCTTTCATGAATGCGTCCTTGTCGACATGATGAACATGAACAATTCTCGACATTCCTAAAATAATGAAGACAACAATATGCAAAATTAAAACAATTCATTACTAACTCATGCCAAAATTAACTTATATTCCTACTCCTAATCTTTGACATAACATAATACCCAAACAAAATGACTAACTTTTACCTAAAACACTCTAACCCTAGCCCTAACAAGTATCAAGCCCTAACATATAAGAACCATAACCCTAACAAATACCTAGCCCTAACATATAAGAACCCTAACATTTAGGCAACCATACAAGCCACCAACTAGGCAATAGAACCACAAACACCATGGATCATTGGGGTCAAATCGAATTTCTAGGGTTTCCAAGATGCAAACAAAAATGAACCAAAAAAACAAGTTTCCAATGGGTGAAAACAAGGGAAAATGGATGAGATTACCTCTAGGAACTTGATGGAGTCAAGATTCGACGAAGAAACCTTCTAATTTGAGGATCTGAGAGAGGATTTGAGAGGAGAGGGAGGGGAGCCGCCGGGAGAGGTGATGTTGTTGCTCCAAAACCGAGAAGTGTCGTTTGGGGCGGGGGAGAGAGAGGGCAGCGCGCGACTTAGTGCACTCGATGTGTAGCGACTGGTGTCTAGGCGTTACACATCCACGACTCGGGCCCACCTGCCAGGTGCCACGCAGGCAGGCGGCTGGCTCCGCAGCGCCACGTACATAGAAGGGTGTAGCGCCTCCGTGTTGGGCGCTACAGAAAGAGGTTAGATTTCGAAAAAAAAATCACCATAGGTGCAGTCTGTGAATTTGTTTCGAATTGAGATCACTGTAGTCCATTTTGCGGGAGAGTCTTAATTACTCTACGAAGGAGCTCATGTACGGTCCTAATTATGAAGTAGCTCATGGACCTTCGACAATTTTCCGGCTACTCCCCCATTCCCTGCATGCCTCGCTGATCGTGCCCATGCAGTTTCAATCCACCTGCTGAAACTAAGGGCATCTCCAGTCGACCCCCCCCCCCCAGAGCCCCCAAGCGGCCTTTTTAGCGCCAGCGGAACCAAAAAACGCCATTTTTGCACCAGCCGGCCACCCAGAAGCCCAAATAGCGCCGTTTCGGCGCTATTTCGTGCCGCTGCACCTAGGCGAAACCTAACCCGTTGGGTTCGGCCTGGGGGAGGGGGCGAAATGGCGGGGCAGCCCACGCGGGCCAGCGCTGTCAGCGACGCGTGGGAAAACCGCGGGAACAGAAACCCCCGCCCGTGAGCTTCGTCTCGGCTCCCGCGTCGGTAAAAGGCTGCCGGCGTTTATGGCGTGGCGGGCGGCCAGTGCATGCGCCCGTTCAAAGGTTGCCGGAGTAATGGTGTGGCGGGCGGCAGCGACGGCACGCGACGCAGTAAATGCCCCGCAGGGCTACAAAAGGCCCCTCGCCGCTCGCCCCAATCTTCCCCGCTCGCCGCTCTCCCCATTCTTCCCCCTCGCCGCTCTCCCCAGTCTTCCCCCTCGCCGGAGATGTCGAGCTACGAGGAAGCCGCCGCCAACGGCTGGCGCCGCCGCCACCTCCGCAAGCACGAGGCCTGGGCGCTGTATCGGGCGGGGTATCCGTGCCCGCCCGATATGCGCGTCCCAAGCGCCGCCGCCGGGCAACCACGCTGGCAGCTCAGCGTGGGTGGGATCCCCGTGCCCCCCATCCCCTCCAGCGATGCGGAGTTCCGGCAAGCCACCGACGAGGTCCGTCGAGGGCTGACGCCGGACCAGGCCGCGCAGCTGCGCTGGAGGGCGCACGACAACGACGAGTTCTGGTGGAAGTACCTCCAGCGCCGCCACGACGAGGACATCGCCGCCGTGGGCGACAACGACCCTATCGAGGGCCGTTCCAATGGCGTCAGCCGCAAGCGGTGGTGGGGAGGCGAGCACCGCACGCTCGAGTGGGTGCTCGACTATATCGACGCCGGCAACGAGCCCCGGCTGCAGATGCCGCCCCGCCCGCACCCCTAGTGGGCACCGCGACGGATGGGCGGGTCCTCGTCGGCCACCTCTTCTTCCTCCGGCGCGGCCTCTCTTTCCCTCACCCCTCCCCTCCTCAACTCTGGGCGCCCTGCCCCGAGGCGCAGCGGCGGCGACCTGCGCATCTGCGAGCCGCGCCAGCGACCCGCCGCAGACTTGCAACGCGTCGTGGGCCCGAAGACGGAGGCGGCGGAGGGCGACGAGGACGAGTGGCCTGACATGAGGCCGCGGAGGAGCTCTCGCTGAACACCCTCCAGCCGGTCCCCGACGACGTCGCCTCCGACTGGAGCCTGCGCGACAGCACCGAGGAGGAGCTGGAGCTCTAGCGTCGGCTCCTCGCCGAGGCGGAGCAGCTGAAGGCGCAGCGCGAGCAGGAAGCCGCTGCCAATGCGGCCCGCCGCCGCGTCCCTCCCCTCCGCAGCCAAAGGAGGTCCCCTACGTCGTCCTCGACCCCGACAGAGAGGACGAAGCGGAGTTCCAGCGCGCCCTGGCGGTGAGCAGGTGGGGTGACGCCGGCGCAGGCCCGAGCTACCCGCATTGCCGCGACCCCGGCGCAGGCACGAGCAGGTGGGACGCCGGCGGCTCGGACGACGACGACGACGGCGGCGACGACTACGACTACAGCCAGGCGATCGCGGCGAGCCTCGGCCTACAGTAGACGTAGCTTTAGGGCTTCTATATTTTTTTATGTTTTTAGTTAAATTTCTGTCAAAATGTCGTCGAATCTATGAATTTGCGTCGAATCTATGAATTTGAATTAATTTGGGCTGAGTCTTGGACTGAAGTGCGACGGGAAATCGTGCCCCCCAGGGTCCAAAACGCCGCTGTTTTGGTGCCGGCACCAAAACAGCGGCGTTCAGGGTCCAAAACGCCGCTGTTTTGGTGCCGGCACCAAAACAGCGGCGTTTTGGACCCTGGGGGGCGACACGGCTAGAGATGCCCTAAGATTCTTTTAAACATTTTGCCACGAAACAGAGGCACCAAAACAGCGGCGTTTTGGACCCTGGGGGGCGACACGGCTAGAGATGCCCTAAGATTCTTTTAAACATTTTGCCACGAAACAGAGAACCGAAAGTCCCCTATCCTCTCGTTGAGTCTCGGCTTCCAAGCACATAAGAATTGGTCTATGGTCTGACTGGCCTCACCTTCCTACAAATTTCATGTCGATAACCTAGTATAGCAGATAAAATACTAGTTTGCGTGGCCACCTTGGCTTTAAATTATAGTACCTCGTTTAGTACTGGATGAGATTCACAATTTTATCACGTTTCCGTCCGTTTTAGGAGTGGGCCTCCTCGTATTTGCAAGAAATTAAAAAAAAAAATACAGTAAAGGGGAAATATGTTTCACATCATGCCCACTCTGCTTTGATTACCATCCCCAGGTCTGAATAGAGTGCCGAGATTTTACTCACAGAAACTTAGTCAGTCTGCTGACTGACAACATCAATACACAGCAAAAGAAATGCCGATGAAATACACAGCGATAACATCACCAAGAATATAGCTTCCAAAGTCCCAATCATCTACTAACATAGGATAAGGTGAAAAATCATCTCTAGCATGCCGAGTTCTTATGCCAATGCAGACCACAGAACCAGGAACAGGGTCATCAGCCCCGCGAAGCTGGCTGAGACAGTACGGTGACCGGCGCTCTTGCCAGTTGACGGAGAGCCTGCAATCAACAGGAATAATTTTTGTGAGGTCACAGATCAGTTGGTTTCAAGAATGGATTGGTTTCAAGCAAGGCTTGATCAAATTTCAGTTGCGTTTTAAGTCATTCTCTTAAAATGAATTTGATGATCAAAATAAGAAAACTGTCTTCCTGAACTAAGTGCGCAGACCATGACAACAATTCAACAGAACCTTAAAGTTGGTAATTCTACATGGAAAACAAATATATTGTGGGAGCAATTGATATGAAACT
Organism: Alopecurus myosuroides; assembly: GCA_028641055.1. Taxonomy (NCBI): domain Eukaryota; kingdom Viridiplantae; phylum Streptophyta; class Magnoliopsida; order Poales; family Poaceae; genus Alopecurus; species Alopecurus myosuroides. The sequence goes on from CM054057.1 coordinate 655,649,606, forward strand.
TCAGCGACATTGCTACTCCATGCCAAGTGTCAGGAGAAATGAAAAATGTGTGAACATTAGAAACATCACTCCGCAAGGCATCCCAACTGATTTGCTAGCATTCACACTGTTCCCATGAAACACTTGTTGGTTCGTTTGCAGCCTGTAATACAGGACAAACTGAACTAAATTCTACTCCATAAACAGATTGATATACACACACAATTAGTATCTAATTTGCAAACATACGTGCTACACTGTTATCCAGATGAACACCTGGGGCCATGTTTAACAAAACAAAACAAAACAAAACAAAACAAAACTGTGGCATGTCTAGTTCTTTAACCAGACAAGAATTTTCAGTTTGGAAAAGTTCAAAATTCAGGCATCAAAGTAGCTAAGCAAATGGCTACATTAGTCGTGCATGCTACTACTACTTAGAAAGAGTAAGAAGCTTATATTACCTGGAGGAGATGACCCTGGGGAGCTGCCTGTAAATTAAAAATGCAACGCTGTCAGGAAACCGCAGAAAGATATATACTGAAATCGTCTGAAGAAAATGCCAGCTAGTGCCAAAGCCAAAGAAATAAAGGACAAGTTGGAGTAGAACATGTGCACTACTGTGATTTGCAAGGTTGAACATGGGAATGCCATGTTCTTCTCATTGCAGTGGGAACAAGCACACCGAAGGAGGCGTGAGCAAAATTCCAGACAGCTAATTCTCATGGCTCTATCCGGTGAGGTCAAACTAGACAATTTTCGAATCGACATGTAAACATCATCGCAAGAGTATGAAACATCCAAGACTAAGCCAAGGCAGATCATTCATCTAACAAAGTCCGCCGAGGTATATAAAGCCAACATAATCTGACAGGATGACACCCTTAAATCACTGGATTAAACTAATCAAGCCTATCAAGGGACAGACTAGGGAAGCTGAAGGCATCTGGGATGCTCTACATATGCCTCCAACCTCTTTTTATTTTTATTTTTCTCAATTGCCAGCTGGTCCAAGAACTAAATCTACATACGTTCTTTGTTCTCCACTAGTACCATCTGATGGTGACAGAAACGGTAAGACCAACTTCCATACGCCAACCAGAACAGCGGTAGCAGACGCGCAAACTTAAGTACGCAATCCGCCAGTACAACTACCACCTGTCGCGCCTTCCTGTGGTGCTGCGTATTTGGCCGCATCAAGCTTAATCTTGTTTACACAGATTTACCAGAAAATTTGACACAAAACAGATGGATTTTTTATGGCTAAGAATTCTTAATTTATCAGCTCAAATCGTCGTAAATCGGACACGGGAGAACAAATGGAAACTACATCTGCTAGCGGTAGAAAAGAAGACCATTCAATGTAAAGAAATACTGAGAAGAGAAGAGATCGAAGTGCAGAGGAAGAGGGAGGGGCGAGTTGATTACTGGGGCAGCTGCTGGTGTCCTCGCTGATGCCGCAGCGCTTGGAGAGGCGGAGCGCGTCGGTGAGGTTGATGTTGAAGGCCTTGAAGATCTCCGGCGACGCGTAGAGCGCGCAGAGGCAGGGCTTCTCGTTCTTCACGGCGTCCCTGAGCGGTCCGCAGCAGGTGTCCGGCGGCGTACCCGTCCCGTTCATGGACGACGCGCACCCCACCAGCTTGGACGCGCACGCCGGCGGCTGGTCCGTGGACTGCGCCCCCGCGCCCGCCGCGAGCAGGCTCACGGCCGCCACCAGCACCGCGGCCAACACCGCCGTCCGCACCCGCATGGCCATTTCTTCCGGGGAGCGAGCGCAGAAAAAAAAAAGGTGGTGTGCTTTTTTCGTGAGCGTGGACTCTCGGGGTCTTCCTCTCTTCCGTGGCCTCGGGTGTGCTTTTATAACTGACGCGTGTTTTCGGTGAACATTCGTATCAGCGGTATGCGCAAGTTCCCAACTTTTACTTTTCGAGTTCCCAGACATGGTAATCAACAATTTTATTTTTCTACCTAGTACTGCGACGTTTGACAAAGTACTTCCAGCTAGGCTTTCGAATCCTGTGGCCTACTATGCTGATCGATATTTGACCGCAATATTCATTTGACTTTGAAATGATAAATGAAGTATTGGTCGAGCCATATGTGCAAACTAGTCTCATAATTTGTAAAATATGAAACAGTTGTACACAAGCTTGTATTGAAGTAGCTAATTAGTCCCAAATCGTCATGGAGATAACACGTGGCGTCATGTCTTTTGCGAAAAGACCCATATTTTCTTTCCACTTTCCGGAGTGAATTTGGACCAATTTGCTCTCTCAATATAATTTTCTGTATCACTTCGTTACACATTGCAAGTTATGAGACTAGTTTGCACATACAAAGCAAGTTGTGGGACTTGTGATGCATATAGCTCACGTTGGTCGCTCCGTTCCAAAGAAAAGTTACATACTTCCCGCCGTTCATAAATATGTGTAAATTTATTGGACTTTGACCCACATATTCAAAAAATATTAGCATTTATGACATAAAATTAGTAGTATCAATAGATTTGTCTTGACATTAAGTTTTAAAATATACCAATTTAATGATATATATATATGTTGCTTTTTTTTTTGAAATTTCACATCATATATTAAGCAAGCAAGCCCGTCTCATTAAAAACCTCCCAGTCCCCATAGGTATCCTGGAAGGAAAAGAGTGCGTCAACAAACTTGCTGCCACAAAAATCAGTCGGGTTTACACTCCTTTCTGATACAGGCATCGAGAAAGGCAGGGGTATAATTCACCCAAAGACAATGTCTCCTATCTGGGCTAGAGTAATTTGCACACAAGTGTGCAAGAAAATTAGCAGACCTAGGAATAAAGGACAAGGTAAAGCTCTCCATATTACCTACCAGGTCATCAATTTCTAATAAGATAGAAGCAACCTCAGATTTGTCATAGTTCTTGTTCTTCCACATTGTAACAATTTGCAAGGAATCCGACTCAATATCCACCTGAGTAATGCCACAATCCAAAGCAACTTTGATGCCGTCCCTGACAGCAAGGGCTTCCATAATGGTTGAATTAGCAACATGATCAAGCCAAAGTGATTTAGCACGAACCAGATTACCTAGGTGATCTCGGATACAGACTCCCGTCCCTCCAGAGAACGTGGAGATAATAAAAGAGGCATCCACATTTATCTTTAACCTACCGGCCATTGGAGGAGCCCATTTTTTTGGTGTGACATGAGCAGCAGGTTTGTAATCCTTGCTAATATTCTGCAAATCATTGCAAATATCAAATACCCAGTTAACAGATTGCAAGGGCTTCCATATATATGTTGCTAGAAATCGAAATTAGTACCAATAGCATTTATGTACAGTAGTATCACTAGAAATCGAAATAAAGTTTCAAAATGTAACTTCTGACCGAGTCTCGTGGCAACCCGCTGACCGGACCAGGGAAGAATAGCCGTAGCAGACAGCACCGATCGAGACGGTTGGTTTCTCTCACAATCACCTGCATGGCAGGGACGACACGGCGCCACTGCGTGCCTGCCTTGAGGGTCCACGAGAACAAACATCTCAAGTAAGCACGCGCAGCCGATTTTCTTTGGTGTCATTCTCCATGTGAACATTTTGAACGGAGGATTTGACTTGGTCAATGTTACTGAGCAATCACATAGAAAAAGAAAAACTTATAATGAAATGGCGTAATGATTGTTCGCCCAACGGAAAATTAAACGCCATGATGGTGATAGGCACCAGACATTTTCTGTAGACCAAACTAAATCTGCTACTACTACTACAGCAATAAAAATGAATCTCTCAAGCACACATAAAAAATGAAGTATGTTCAGTTCTCTCGATGCAGCGTTCAGCGAGCCAAAAATTTGCAAAAACAGAAGGGGCAGGGATCATCGTGAGTTCTCAACGTCCGAGGACGAACTAAGAGTAGCTAAGCCAGTAGCATCACTGTAGTTTTGCTTATTTGGGAATAGTTCTAGATAGTTTCCACAGTCGAAACGAAGCGCAGAATTTCAGCTGCTCTTGTGCTCTCGAATCTCTTTAATGATGCCTTGAGCAAGGGTATCCTCATCATAGTTCTTCCCAAAGAATTTAACAAACTCCATCTTCGGGTTCATCAAGTACCTGAAAGTACACAAACATAAATAAAGTCAGTATCTATCTGGCCCACCAAGACAATTTCCTACTGCAAGTCTTCAACATAAACGTACTGTTGGTGGTAAATCTTTATTTGTATTTCACCAAGCCATCCGTGATTATCAAAATTTTGTCATAAACAGGCCCTCAAAATACTAATTTTGTGGCAAACACGTAGCAGTATGCATTCACGATGCGCTATTCAAGCAGAACTACGATTAAATCCAATAGTCAACTCTAATGACAGTTGGCTACAAGCGAACAAAAAGAACAGAAACGGAATAATGGAGACAGCAACAGAATCCACGGGTGTAGCTCGGGCAGCTCATAGTCATTATTCATCACAACAGAGTATAATAGATGCCACATGGGCTGCATCAAATAAATATTGCCTGCTTGACCCATTTGGTTTGGGCTGGATATTTAATGCCAGTTGGCCATGTTACTAAGGAATAAGGATAGTAGCATGTTGTATGCCAGACAAAGTCCGGTCCGAACAAAAAGCATGTTGATAATTCAAGAGTTTTAGTTCAAGAATTGGCATAAAAAGGAATAACTTAATTGTTCTCCTCTAATGAAGGTTTTTCTGCTTTTGCATACAACAAAATTACATTTCTATTTATGTTGATTAGTTAGTGCCTATCCATTGCAAACCAGAGATACCATCAAAATCGCATCAAGGAAACAAAGTAATCAAAAAAGAATTAAGAAAAAAAGTTTACATACATGACAATGGAATGATCAACAAGGTAGTCAGAACCCTCCTCTTCTGTCTTCATATAGTAAACTCTGTAAGCACGAGCAACCTTCCTCACCTCCTCAGAGGTACCAGTCAGACCTATTAGATCTTCATGAAACTCTGGCAGACAGAAAAGTGCCAGTGTTAGACATCATAACTGAAAACAATACAAAGTGATGCGGCAATCTCAAGATATGATAAAAGTATGTTTCAGGAACTCGACAAGAAGGATACACAAATTCTAATGCATGGAGCAAAATAAACTAATGAATGTGGCACAATGAGCCATCAACTACTGCCAAAAATTACATACCTTTGACATAATCATGGACTTGCTCAACAGTGTCTCTTTCGGGATCAACTGAGATGAATACTGGCACAATTTCTAGTTTCGCATTTTCCTCTGAAGCAAATTAAAGCAAAACTTTAAGATCATATCCATGGAAAACCAACAGAAAAATGGTTGCGTCTGTTACTCGCGTTCGGTTTCAATTTTTGTCCTTTTTTTTTGCAATCTTAACTGTAGCAAATAAAACTTTATCTTGAAACTTATATGGCTTATTATGGGTTAGACAGCTAGGTACAAATGCACATGGAGCTAAAACAGATAAAATAATAGCATCCTGATGATAACGCCCTAATGCTGGTCAGGTTTCTGTAAGTATATTTCCATAACACAGGTAAGAGGGTAATATCTGACCTGGCATAGTTGGGATTTTTGTCTAAATCAAATTAATTTGGTTGGGCTTCATAGGGGGCAAAACAGAAACAACCAATTCAATTCAATACTCTGGCGATCACAAGTACTATGTAAGATATGACTTGTACACTAGATCATCCAGCCATGCTACCAACAAATAACTCCATTACGTGCGTGAAATAGCATATATTGTTCATATAAAGACAGTTTTTGTTATGAGTAAAAGCTAGTGACAAGCTGATAATTAAATAGCTTCATTACACAACACAAGACCATTAGCTTGATAAAAAGCAGATAAGTAAGTTTTATGATTAACTCAGAACACAACAGTCAGTCAACACGAAATAGTAAACTGACTTACTGATCTTCTTAAGGGCAGCAGACATCTTCTGGAGTTCATCTGGACAAATGTCAGGGCAGTGTGTGAACCCAAAATATAGCAGCGTCCATTTACCCAAGAAATCCTTTTCAGTGACAGGTTTCCCATCATGATTTACAAGAGCGAATGGACCACCAATAGCAGCAGTTCCTACTGTTTGTGCTGGCTTTACCGTATTTGATTTGTTCTTCAATTCTGAGAAATAAGGGACAAAATGTTAATCATGGTAGATTCGACAATATATAAAGTTAAGGAACAAATTGCTTTGCAAATGGACGGCACTCCCATTACATGCTGGTGAAGGCATGGATAAGCATTGGTCCCCCATATTTGATGAATAAATTGTTTTTCTACTCCCTCCATCTCATATTAAGTGTCGTAAAAGTGGATAAAAATGGATGTATCTAGAACATGTTTCAGCCTAGATACATCCATTTTTGTCCAATTTTGCGACACTTAATATGAGACGGAGGGAGTAGTTAAGGTAAGGATCATGTCAAATGCAGAAAGGAAATAGCAAAACATACCAACATCCAGCATCTCAGACATAAATGAATTATTACGTCTGGTTTGTGTCACTCACTCGCTATCTGCATGTTCATATGATAGAGTTGCAGGCTTGCAGGTAGAAATATCGTTTATTAGCTAAAGGGTGTTGACAGTCTTGAAATAACATCCAAATTAATTAATCCACAGATATCACAATGAAAATAGACTGTTGGATTTCTCAGTTTGCCTATCCATGCTTTACTAAAAGCAAGAGGTAGTCTGCAATTTCACATGATAGAGCGGCAGCTAGAAATTCTCAGGAAAAAAAGTATTGACAGTCAGAAATAACATCAGAATTGATTGATCTGCAGACAGAACACCGAAAACAGATTGCATTGTTAGTGTGTATTTTCGCGCTGTACTAAAAGGAGCAAAAGATGATACTATTTTATACAATGAGATAGTTATTACTGTAAAATGCATCTGACTTAGTTACCCTAAGCTGCATGGGATAATACATATCTTCTCCCAGCATATGTAACTGCTGTATGTTACAACTTTCTATCTGAGTTGGTCCGACCTAAAAAGCATCAGAGTTTCAGCAGTACTACCGTAGAGTCGGAACATGATCACAAACGACACATTCGAAAGACCCACCCAATATAAAACTACACTAACTCACCATAGTAATCTACCTTCAATTTGACGCTTCTTTTCCTGGTCATAGTAGACTGTGATTCCTCCTCCAGTTACAAGAAGCAGAAGAAAACTCAACCACGAGACGGGCTGCAAAGCAAGCAACATAATCATGTGAGAATTGCTATTCTACTACAGCAGGTAGTCTTCTATCGCAGAAGGCAGAAACAACCCATTTCCGGCGTTTATGTTCAGAACATCGCATGTCCTAATCACGGTCTTACCACGGTCTTACAATTTGACAAAGCTGATGTTTCGGTAGTTCCCAACTTCCCATTGAGAACCCGCATCACAGTGCAAAGCAGGCGTGTAAGAAATGGAGGGCATCTGAAAGAGCTTACCCCTCCTCGGACAGACTTGCCAGCGTCCTGCCCCGACTTCCCATCCTGCCCGCCCCCTTCCCCGCCGCCACCGGACCCAGCAGCCGTTGCCGCGGGCTTCAAACCGCCCTCCGCCGCACCGGACGCAGCAGCCGCCGCCTGGGACTTCGAACCGCCCTGCGCCGCGCTGGCAGCCGCAGACGCACCTGCGGCAGCGTCGGTCGAGAAGAACCCCGCCGATGCACCCACGGATCTCCAGCCTCCCACCGCGGCGACCTGCCACGCGAGCATGACACGCACACACAGAGCCGCCCGGTTAGCGACAGAAGAGGAACGAGTGAACAATAGATTTGCGGCGAGCTGGGGTTCGTGCTGACCTGAGGGCGGCGGAGGAGCGGAGGAGTAGTGCGAGGGGCGGGAGTGTGCAGCGCGCGGGAGAGCAGCTGGAGCGCTTGCCGCCTCATCATCGTCGACGCGGCGGCGGCTGGAACTGCTGGAGGAGATGGCGCCGCCGGGGCTCGGGCAACTTCCTTACTTGTTTCGCAAGGGAGGCGGGGGCTTCGTGCCTTCTGGCCCTTTAAGCTACGGCCCGTTTAGGTAGATAGTGGAAGGCTTTACAGGCCACGATCTCCACTGGGCCAGACAAGCTTCCAGCTCTTTCAGTACGTTATAATGGGTTTTTTCGGTGATTTCATGCAAGATGTGACCCAGCCACCCAGCCCAGGAGCACCATCGTCAGAATGGCCTTCGAGGCCTGAGCCCTTACGCTTGTAAACAAAGAGTGAGCAACTTCGACCCTAGTACTGTATATATACACCCACGCTGCATACACGGTGTATAACCACGCTGCTACTGGGTGTACACGGTGTACGTGGTGTACACCCACGCGTCTGCTACTGGATGTATAGCCACGTTGCCACTGAAAGTATAAACTGCTACTGAAAGTATAAATTATATAGAATAGTGAGTTCAAAAGTCCAAAAAAAAAAAGTTTCTCGAAACATATCAACATGGGATCTAGTTTTGAAGATCTCGACGTGAGGATGTCAAATATGAAAACGGTTCGTAATTCCGAAAAGCGGTTCTCGAGATATTTTATTTCTAAAAAACGAATCCCAAAAATAAATGCATTCACACCCCTCCCCTTGGTCCGTGGGAAGGAGAAAACCCACCAAACTTCTCTCACGCTGACACTTGTCACGCTGCAACCACCTGTGGGGGCGCGAGGAATGAGAAACCGACACTTGTCGCGAGGGAGTGCACGAGAAAGGAAAACGCGACACTTGTTGGAAGCACAGCGCGTGAAGGTGACATTTCGAAAGGTTTCCCTTTTCTAGTGATTTCCCAACTTACGCACGATCGCTGACACTGGCGTGCAACGTCCGAGCCACGGCGATGGATCCCAAGGCCGGCCAAACGGCCGGGGAGCAGCTGAGTAGGTGACGCGGCGGTTTCCTCTCGCCGGGGACCAATCGAGTCCTAGAAAAACACACGCTCGTATGCCGTGTGCGTGCTTGTCGCGGCGCCCACCCGTCACACCACGCACATCGGATTATCATATAAATTTTCTAAACAAACTTTCTCATTATCATGCATATCAATAGTTGAAATAAATAGAGAATTATCATAGAATTTATCGAAGTAGCATAGGTTATCATAAATAGCAGTAGCAATATCATTCTCACAAGTTTCATTCATAATAGTCATCAAAAAAGGGATATTTCAAAAGAATCAATAGGGTCATCACAATTATCAATATAACACTCATCCACCTTTGGTAAGCATGGAGGGCAATCAAATAAGGTATGAGTTAAAGAGTTACTCTCATTGGGAGCTAGACACGGGTAGCTACTCCATTCTTGCTCCTCTTGATCATCACTCTTCTCCTCTTTTTCATCCAATGAGCTTCCAGGTTCGGCAATTTATTCTTCCGTAGGCTTATGCAAGGCATTAGTCTCTTCGTTTGGTGGAGAGCATCTATAAAGATATTGAAGAATATAGCAATTTTATTCCTTGTAACTATCAAAGCAAAATTCAAGTATATCATAAATCTCATATTTATAAGGTGCATCATCAATATTTTCAAGCAAATAAGCAATTTCGAATGCACCCTTCCAAGCAATAAATTTTTCAATTTGTTCCCCGTCATAAAATTCATAATTTCCCTTAACATGAAAAGATATGGTAACATTATCATTATACTCACATTTGAAAAGGGGGGTGTTTATACCTCCTAAAGCAACAACATTTATCAAATCAATAAGTAACATTTTATGTAGAGCATAAGTTTTTAGCATAGCTATTCAATTTATTAATTTGTTTCCATAAGTGTATCCCTTTTTGTGACAAGCGTGTTTCTTATAATATTTTTGTTGTTCTTCCGTGAATCCACCTTGCCAATAAGATCTAGTTTCAAAGAAATCATTCATTGATAGCAAGCATGATGAAGCAAGTAAAAATCAGAACAATAACAAAGTAAAAAATGATTGGAGGTGAGAGACTCCCCTTGCAGAAATCCTCTTCCTCCCCGGCAATGGCGCCAGAAAAAGTGCTTGATGCGCGTAGATGTACGCTTGTTGGGAGATCCCAAGAGGAAGGTATAAAGAGCACAACAGCATGTTTTCCCTCGGAAAGAAACCAAAATTTAATCGGACTAGTAGGAGAAAGAAATCACTTCTGAAGGTTGATGACAATGATGTTGGAAGGACGCACTACCAGGCTCAGCATCACCGTGGAATCTGCACAACACAAGCAAGATACTTTGCCGCAACGAAATAGTGAGGTTGTCAATCTCGCCAGTTTTTCTAACACAAAGGATTAGATGTATAGTGTGGAAAAAAGTACTTGTTTGAAGTAAATGAAATGAAAACAATGATGACAGTGAATGAAAAGAAAACAGTGTTTGCAGTGGTTGTATTATCAGTGTAAAAGAATGGACTGTGGTCCATAGTTCACTAGTGGTCTATCTCCATAAAAGATAGATAATATGATGGGTAAACAAATTACAACTGGACAATTGACAGATATAAAGGCCGCACCATAGTGTATATGCATGACATGATGATTACTATGTGATTCATGCGGGCGGGCATGACAACATAATTCATAGACCATTATCCAACTATATCTATGACTAATAATCCACCCTTAGAGAGTAATCCAATCAAACTTCGAGTACTAAGTTGCAAGCAACAGATTATTGCCTTAAGTAAAGTGTGTAATGTAAACAATGAAAACATTGTTTTTTTCTCCCTGATGGCAACACCACATCCCCCATCCGTCACGTTTCTGTCACTCAAGCACAGATGAAAGGGAGGCATGAACCCACTATCGAGCATAAATACTCCCTCTTGGAGTTACAAACATCAACTTGGCCAGAGCATCTACTAGTAACGGAGAGCATGCAAGATCATAAATAACATAAACATGATGTATTGATAATCACTTGACATAACATACGATATTTATCGGATCCCCGCAAACACCACATGTAGAATTAAAGATAGATGGTCTTGATCATGTTAGGCAGCTCATAAGATCTAAACATGGTGCCATAAAGAGGAGAAGACAACCATCTAGCTACTGCAATGGACCCGTAGTCCAAGGATGAACTACGCACGCATCACTCCGGAGGCAGGCATGGTGATGTAGAGCCCTCCGGTGATGAATTCCCCTCCCCACAGGGTGCCGGGGAGAGCTTTAGAACCCTCCCGGACTAGGGTTGACGATGACGGCGGCTATGGAACTTTTCGTGGATGGAGGCTCGGATATTTAGGGTTAACCTGAGGAGGAGCTTAAATAGGCGAAAGGGCGATGTCGATGGGTGAACAGGGGGCCCACACCACCTGGTGGCGCGACCAAGGGGGTGGCCGCGCCACCCTATGGTGTGGCCAGCCCAGGCCCCCCCTCCGGGTCTCCTCCGAACTCTGTGTACGTGACAGATTTTTAAAACCCTGAGATTTTGTTTCGTCCAATTTCGAGAATATTTCCTGAACAACTTTTCTGAAACCAAAAACAAAAGAAAACTAGAACTGGCTCTGTGACATCTTCTTAATAGGTTAGTCCCGGTAAATCCATAAAAATGATGTAAAGTGTATAGGAAACATGTAGCAAATTTCATCAAAATAACATGGAAGATAAAAAAAAATATAGATACGTTTGGGACGTATCAGCAGCTCTGCAGGGGTTGGGGGTCACGTTCCTCGCGCCGGAGGAGGACGGTGGCGCCGGTCGCCGGGGATTGAGCGGTTGGCGGCTTCATCGGGGAAGAGGGCCGCCGGCTCGGGGCATCATCGGGAAGGGTGGCCGTCGGCACTCAAGAGCAGCTGCGCGGGGATTACGGGTGTGGGGTGTTGTTCCTCACTCTTGAGAAAGGGCAGCGACACCGGTCTCCAGGGATTAAGAGCGGTTGGAGGCGGGAAACAAGCGTTTTGTCGCATGATTTTAGGATCTCCTCCAGAGATCATGGGGACGGGCCATGGGGTTGTTTTTAACTGAATATTGTTAGCATTAGTTAGTTTGTTCATATCTTAGCTAATTGTCGAGACATCATAGTAGTTTTCATAGACGGGGGTGCCATGAGACTACGGTAGAGACGTGGGGTAACGGGATCGCGTGGTAGACAGTAAACACAGGATTTACCCAGGTTCGGTACGTCGCGATAGTACGACGTGCCTACTCCTGCACTTCTCACTAATCAGGACTAAAGCCTGGAAACAGGGTTACAATGTGAGGTTTAGATCTAGCTACTCGCAGAGGATCAACTTCTCGGCGAGTTGGCCTACAGCTTCTCTGTTACTCGTTGGTTGTTTTGTTTATCTCCCGTCCGGCTTTATATAATAGCCGGATTAGGGCTTACAGAATAGGAAACCTAGAAGACTACGGTAGCAATAACTTGGAAAGTAAGGAATCCGTCTTCTCCTCCAAGCCAGATCACATGGGCCGTGATCCGGGTTCTTCTAGAATCCGGCTTCTATGCGTCAGGTTACTGGGCTGCCCTATGGACCACAACCCACTACCACTTGGGCCACCCTGGTAACCAAGCACTTTCACTACCATCTTATATACCCCTAATACGGTATATATCCGACAGTAGCCCCCAAGAAGGATTAAAACTCTGATTTGCCGTCTTCCACCAAATGTGCTTTGTCCGAGAAATTTCAATCAGCAGTCTTGATTCTTCTTATTCTTCTTCTTTTGAAAGAGATGGTAACGTGAAACTCGGAATCCTGAAAATCCGGCTTTTCTCTCACGATCCTTCGTGGAGAAGGAACTTCTTACGTCAGTGCACTTAATCATGCTGACGTAAGGGACGTTTGGGTTTACTCGAAAACCCAGAAACATATCTCTGACAGATTCTCGCGGAAACGAGGAGATAACCATCATTACCCTGTCGTTTCATTTCCCGGATTTTCCGCGAGTGACACGCGTTGATCATCCAACGGTCAAAATAGCCGTTGGCACGTATCTTGACGGATTTCTGGCTATAAATAGCCGTCTTCGTCCTTGTCAAAAAACTGCCGCACTCTCACTGTCACGCATTGCTGCGCACAAGCTCCCGAGCGAAAACCTTCCCGAGAGCGCGAACGCACCCAGAGCACACGAACGCAACCGCGCCGCCACCAAATGGCAACCTCACCGTCGTCTCCACTCGCTCCGCCGCGCTCACCGTCGACGACATAAATCAACGATCTGGATCCCGCAGCTCGGGTCTCCAAGGCACGCCGGCGACGAGCCGGACAGCGGCTTCTGCGGAGAGCGGAGAGGATCTTTCCGCCGCCGCGAACGCTGCAGGCTCAAGCTCCGCTCCCTCCCCGCCGTTTGCTCCCAAATGGCGGAGGACAAGATCCACTCCTCGGCGACGAGCTTGCCGCTGCGGAAGCTGCCGCGTCCGCCGCCGCCGGAGCGAAGGAAGAGGTGGAAACTGCAGGCAATTGGATTGCCTGCAGCATTCCGCCAGCTCTCCTTCCGAACCTGGAAAAGGAGGGCCTGGTCGTCAAAGGGAAATGGCGGCTCCCTGAAGACGAGAACGAGCCAACCCGAGAGACGGCGAAAGGGTTCTTCTTTCTTCCCACCTCCTGAGAGTATGGGACTTCCGCCTTCCGCTTTCTTCATCCAAGTCCTTTCCCACTACAACATCCAACCCATAACCTGCCACCCAACTCCATTCTTTATATGGCCGGGTTCCAGGCCCTATTCGAGGGTTACTTAGGTTTAGAGCCTAGGTTAGATTTCTGATGTATTGTTTCGGGGTTAAGCGGAACTCCTCGGAGGGCACTCCCGACTTGCGGGACCATCTCCTTTACTCTTCGGAGGTTTAGGGAAGATTGGTTCCCCAAGATCAAGACATCAGAATCCGTCAAATTTTGGACGGGTTCTTTCTTCTACCATCCCGATGTGCCTTTCCCAAAAAAGGCCATCGGGGTTCCACCTTTTTCCAACACCGCTGCCATTCCCCAAGACAATTGGGGAACGGAAGCCGTCCAGGTTCTGCCGCCTGATCTGCTAAGGATCCAGCGGCGCATCGCCAAATTCACCTCCTCCGATCCACCACTAACTGGCATGGACACGGTCCTTTGCTGGTTAAATAGGCGGATCCAGCCGTTAGCCAACCACGGTGGCCGCCTCCTGTGCGAATACACGGGAGCCAACGACCCAATGCGGACATCCATCAAGGATTGGTCTCCAAGGGATCTTCGACGACGCGCAAACCAGTTGGTCGCATCCCGCGACCAATACGAAGCGAGTCGGCCAACGTACACGGCCGGCAATCCGGCTCCCAAGGTATTTTTTCCGTCATTTGGGTATAGTTTCAACATTCTTTCTCGGATTTCCTTGCTTCTGACTCTGATTTGCTTTTTCGACAGTTCGCTGAACTTCCAGACTCGGAGTTAGCTTCCGAAGCTGAGCTGGATGCCTTGCGTACTGCCACTACTGGTGGGCGCAAGCGCAAGAAGATTTCTTCCTCTGAGGAAGTCATCGACCTTGACGGGATCCCCGTCGCCACTTCCAGGTTCTTTTCTTTTGGGTTCTTTTCTTACATGGAAATTTTTCTTCCTTCTTCGGAGTTTTAACTTTTCCGGGTTTTTTGTTTTCAGCCTGCCCCCCTCCAACCTAAAGCCGAAGAAGCTGAAAAAACACAAAGTTGTTTCCAGCCGAGGCAGCCAACCTTCTCCCGTCATCGCCCCAGATACACCATCCACAAGGCGGAAGAGCACGCAGCCCCCACCACCCAGCCACTGGAGCCCAGCCAGCCTGTTGTGTCGAACTCGGACACGAGGGAAAGGGCGGCTCCAGAGGTGGGAAAACCTTCTCGGACATTCGACGAGGAGATTCCCACCTTTGACAAGGAATTCAAGATTATCAATGACGGCCTAAGCGCGGCCGGAACCCTTTTTGCGGAATACGCAAAAGGGTTCAATGAAAACTTGGCGGGTTTGCAACGAATGAGCCAGGTATGTAACTCTAGCCCCCAAGCATTAAACCAAATGTATTCTTTTTGCTTTGATGTTTTTAGTAACCATTCTTTTCCTTGCTATGTTTCAGCAAACCGCTGAAGCCATTAACATGGAAGTTTTCAACAAACTCTCCATCAAGAATTAAGAGGTTAGAAATCTTCTTTCTATTCTTGAGGAGAGAGAGGCGGAGCTGGCATCGTCTCAGCTTGCTTTGTCGGAAACAGCAGGTAAACATTTTTCCTATGAAGTTTGCGATTCAATTTTTTGTCTAAGTACTTATTCCGGAAATTTTCTAAACTCAGAATTTTCCTTGCTTTCCAGCTGCTTTGGCTAAGGCCAAGCAGATAGCTGAAGATGCCGGCAATGCCGAGAATCTCTGAAAGGAGAATTTGGATCTTCACAAGAATCTTGTGAAGGCTCAAAAGGATCTGGAGGCCAGCAACTTGGCCCTTGGAGTTGCCAATTCCAAGGCTTCCGAGCAGGCGGAGAAGGATAAATCCACCATTCAGGATTTAGAAAATGCTCTGAATCTTCGCCTGGAGGAAGTCTCCGAGATCGACAAGCTTATCGGTAACTTTCTGTTACCTTTACCATTTTTCCATATCTTGCTTTTCTTCTCTGTTTTTCACCTAACACTTTTGGTTGTTTTGTCGGAAAAACAGGAGATACCCCAGATGGTACTCGGCTTGAAGGAATCCGGGCCTTTGGGAAGACATGGACTTCGATCCGGGCTGCTGGAATGCAGCTGGTGAATAAGTTCCTTCCCGCAAGGACTGGGGAGTTCTCGGAGGTTGAAAAACTTCCGGGAGCCATCATGGAGGTGGCGGAATCCAGGGATTCCATCCTGCGTTCCGCTGCACGGGGTGGTGCGCGCATGGTACTCGGCCTTATGCGCATGCACTACCCTGGTGCTAAATCTTGGCGCGTGGCGTTCGGTGTCCCTCAAGGATACACGGATACTCAGCGAAATACCATCTTTGATGAAATCAAAGGCCACGCCACCCAGATTGCCTCCATGGTAAATATCTCCGTCAATTATCCAGAAGAGGAGATCCCTCCAATCCACGAGGACGACAGCAGCGAGGACGAGTGGGATGCTTGAAGGGCTACCTTGAACCTAGATAGCGAAAGTAGACAATAGGAGCATTACTGTTCTTTCAATGTAATCCAAAATGTAATGTTTCTATTTGTATGAATGAAAACTCCGCCTTTTGCAATTTTAATTATGAAATTCTTTGCAAAGTTTTCGGATTTTATTATTCCTTTATCTTCTAAGTTCTCTGGCATATGTGTTTTGACTGTCCTTAGTGTTTGAAATGGCTCGATAGCATTATGAATCGTCATGTCGAGTAACTGGGTATAACCAATCAGTTGAAACTCGGAAACATGGATCATACTAAAGGCATTTTTACTAACTAGCTCCAGTGACCCAACATATAAGCAATCAGAAAATGCTTAGAGCAGCAAGGAATTTTTTAAATGAAACTTGGACACGCAGGCAATTCAAGTTTCCTTTAGCCATTGGTAGGCTGAAAAATCATTCAGTTTCTTAACGCCGAGTACGCAGGCACAATTCAGGTTAACATTGAGTATTTTGTAAGATCATTGGGAAATAGATAAGGTGGAAACATGCTTTGTACTGAAAAAACATGGAAACCAAAATTCCAACAACTTTATTTCATGATCTCAAAAGATGTTTAAATAGAAATTGAACTAAGTACGAAAGAGACATAACTGCTAGATATTCCAATGCTTTTGCTATCCACTTGTCTTTGTCGGATTTCTTCAGCAACTTGTAGAGTGGTAGGGCTTTATCCCCCAGCCTACTAATAAATCTGCTGACGGCAGCGGCGGAACCCGTCAATCTTTGGACATCTTTTACGCACGTAGGCTTCGAGATGTTCAAGATGGCTTTTATCTTTTCCGGGTTAACTTCTATTCCTCTATGAGAAACGATAAAACCCAGAAGTTTTCCTGAGGGAACCCCGAATACACACTTAGATGGATTTAACTTCATCTTGTAAGTGCGCAAGTTTTCGGAAGTTTCTCGCAGATCTTCAAGGAGTGTATCTTTTTCCTTGGTTACGACAGCAATGTCGTCCACATAAACATGGACATTTTTGCCAATCTGACTATGCAAGCAACGTTGCATGCAACGCTGGTAGGTTGCACCTGCGTTCTTCAGGCCAAATGGCATGGTTACGTAATAATATGATCTGTACGGGGTTATAAAAGAAGTCTTAATTTGATCTTCCTTTTTCATGCGTATTTGGTGGTACCCGGAGTATGCATCCAAAAAGCACAAAAGCTCAGAGCCTGCAGTGGCATCTATTATTTGATCGATTTGCGGTAACGCAAATCTATCTTTTGGACACAATTTGTTCAAGCCTGTGTAGTCTATGCACATTCTAAGAGCAGTAGTGTCTTTCTTCGGTACTAATACCGGATTTGCGGACCATTCAGTGTGGATTACTTCCTGGATGAAATCCGCTGCTAAAAGCCGGATAATTTCCTTGCCAATAGCCTTCCGTCTTCTTCCGTCAAATCGACGGAGACCTTGTTTAACGGGTTTTGATCCTGGAATCACCTTGAGTTGGTGCTCAGCAAGTTCCCTGGGTACGCCTGGCATGTCAGCTGGACACCAGGCAAAAATATCCCAGTTCTCACGGAGGAACTTGATGAGCTCGCCTTCCTATTTGTCGGTCATCCCAGTCCCTACAACGACGAATTTTGTCGGATCTTTGGGATCTAGGATTACCTGTCTTGTATTCTCGGATGCCTTGAAGCTGCCTGTTTGCTTCCGGGTTTCTTTTCCTGCCGGCATTTCTGTCGGCGATACCTCCTTGGCCAACTCCTTCAGTTCTTCCTTTGCTATGACTCTTTGAGCGCAAAGGTCGTTTTCTTTCTCCAACTCATTTGCTAGCTTAAAATCACCAGCTATGGTGATTACTCCTCCTTTTGGCCCTGGCATCTTCAGCTTGTTATAAATATAACAGGATCTTGCCATGAATTTGGCGAAAGCTGGACGTCCGAGTATTGCATGATATACGCTTTCGAACGGCACTACTTCGAAGGATACTTTTTCCTGCCGGAAATGATCTTTATCTCCAAAGGTGACATCTAGGGAAATTTCTCCTAGGGACCGTGCTTGTCTGCCAGGGACAATACCGTGGAAGCGTATGTTGCTGTGATATAGCTGGGACTCGGAAATCTTCAGATGCTTCAGTGTATCTAAGTACATTATGTTAATGCTGGATCCTCCATCCATCAGCACTCTTCTTAGCCTAGTGTTCTGGACAATAGGGCTTACGACAAGAGCTTGTGTGCCGGGTTCAGGGATATTCCCGGGATGATTAGACTGATCCCAGGTAATTGGTGTGTTGGAGTACTTCAAGAATTTCGGGGTTGCTGGAACAACCGCGTTTATTTCTCGAAGTGTTCTTTTGGCCACCTTTGCTGACGGAGTTGCTAGAAATGTTAGCATTGCTTCTCCATCAACTCTCGGAAATTTGGGTTCGCCCTTTCGCTGTTGTTCCTGTATTTTTTCATCAGTGTCCGATTCACTGTCTTCTTTGTCAGCTTCTGGCTTTTGTTTGGCGGGTTTCCTTTTGGAACCCTTCCCCTTATTTCCGGATCCTGCACTGCCTTTCATGTGCTTATTCAGCCGGCATTGTGCGTTTGTATGGGTGGGTTTCCCAAATTGTGAATGGTGGACACAAGGTTCCGACTTAATCCTCTCCCACTCCTCTGGAGTGTAATTGATTGGATCTGGGCTGCGTCCTTTCCACTTATTCTCTTTTTCGCTTCCAAAGGCTATGTTGACTTCCTTGGGTTTTGTCGTTGTTTCTGGAGTTCCCTTTTTGTCAGAACGAGGAGTTTTCTTAGCAAGTATCAGTGTATCCATATTGCCTCCTCTTGCTCTGATGTCGTCTTCGGCTGCAGCGTGCTCATTGGCGGTTGTAAGCATAGATCCGAGATCTTTGTGCTGTTTGGAACCAACCATGAACGGTACAAGTCCGGGTTTTAGGCCATTGACGAAAGCATGCATTGCTTGTACGTCAGTTACTCCAGAACAACTATTCTTCATTGCTGTCCATCTGGAGATGAAATCTACGTATGGTTCATCCTCGAATTGGGTGCAACGGTTCAGCTGGTTGATGCTGTTCGGGCGTTTGTATGTTCCCCGGAAATGCTGAGTAAATACTCTAGCCATATCATCCCAGCTGTCGACAGTTCTTGATGGTAATCCATTGATCCAATCTCTGGCTCCGTCCAGTAACATTAGGGGAAGAAACTTGACAGCTTCCAGGTCTGTCCCATTGTTGATTTGGACGGCTGTATAATAGTCTGAGAGCCAGGTGTCCGGGTTTGTGATACCGGTATATTTTTGGTAGGTTGGACCAACTTTGGCGAAGCCAGAATGCAGGGTTATCCTTCGGATCCTGTCAGTGAAACACTTAGGACCAAAGTATAGATCATCCTTTTCCGCTCTATCAATGTGTGCGGAATATCTTCCGGCTGAATGGACAGAAGGGGATCTACTCCTTTCTTTTCCATTGTTGCGCGGGCGCGCTTTTTCGGGATTGTACCTATCTCTTCCATGATCACGTCCTTTTGGATTAGGCGGAGTCCTGCTCCTGTTCCTTTCTTTATCCTTAGGGGGCGTCCGGGATCTCTCACGCCTGTGAGGTGTATCGTATCTTCTGGCTTTCTCAGCTGGGTTTCTTGGAGGTGGCATTATTTTGCCATCATTCCGGTATTTTTCTTCCCGATCGTGGGGTTTAAGTCCACCTTTCAGGGGATGGGATCCGGTTCGGGACGCTTCATCCCTATTGTCGGGGTTTTTCTTGTCTTTTCTCGGATCCCCTTTTTTATCCTTTGAATTGTCTGAATCTCCAGGTTCTTCTGGTCCAGGTGCTCCAGCGGCGCAAGTAGCTGTTTTGCATAGGGCGGAGTTATCCTGTAGTCTTCCTGATCGCTCTTGGGCCCGTTGTTGTTGTTGCCATGCTTTTCCTAGGAAATCATACACCCCTTGAAGTTTTTCGCCATTGGAGTACAGATCATTGTTCAGGATGGCGAATGCTGCTTCCGCGTTTTCTGCTGCGGTTTTATAAATTGGTTCGCCTCTGGCATCTTTGCCGTTTACCTGCTTTTGCCAAGATGGGTTGTGAAACCTTTCTTTTGGCGGCAGTACTTCCGGTCTTACGATTCCGGGTAACCTTGTAGGTTTAATGCCAGATCTATTCTTTCTCTCGTACTCCTCTATTTCTTCCTTCATGAGCTTAATGTCATCCTGGGTTTTTTGGAGGTGTTGCCGAGATCTGAGTAGATGTTGCTGTTGCCTTTGGAAAGCTTGTCTCCTGGCTTCCAGCATCTCAGGGGGTTCATTTGCTCCCACTGGCGTTTGCAACAGCTCTTGCTCTTCCTATTCCGTCATTGGTGGAACAAGGATTTCTTTGATTTTCTTCTCCGCAGCTTTTGTTCCGCTAGCATCTCCTACTTCCAGGTTTTCATCGGCTTGATCAGCTGATTTTTTCTTCCGGATTTTGTATTGGAGTTTCTTAGCAGCACGATGCTTTTTCTTGGAAGAGGGAGTTTTTTTGACAGGCTCATCTTCTGTCAATTCCTTAACATTGGGAAATACCGGAGAAGTTTCTCCGTCTTCTCTCTCTTCCTCTGGCGGAGGGGTTTTAGGGCTTTCCTGGCTGCCGGCATCCGTGGTATCAGCTGGTTTTGCCATTAGCACTTCATGGAATCCCTCTTGAAAAGATTTAACTTTCCTTTCGAAGGCGTCCGCGTCTTCGTCTTCGGAATCAAAATCCTCTGATCCGGTTTCCGACTCTAATCTCTCCTCAATGGCGGCAAGCACGGATTCTGCTTCCGAGTTCACCGTTTTGTTAACGGATGTCGGATCTACCGCCCGTATGACGGGTATCGGGTCTTCCGTTGCTGTGACGGGTGTGTTTTTGTCTGCCTCTTGCACGGGGTTTACATCATCCGTGTTTTCGGCGTCTTTGGACTGCACCATGCCGATAAAGTGTGTGTCACTTTTTTGTCGGTGATCCGAGCAGAATCCGGCATCATAGTCA
The DNA here is from genome assembly GCA_028641055.1 of Alopecurus myosuroides. Taxonomy (NCBI): domain Eukaryota; kingdom Viridiplantae; phylum Streptophyta; class Magnoliopsida; order Poales; family Poaceae; genus Alopecurus; species Alopecurus myosuroides. The sequence goes on from CM054057.1 coordinate 655,670,560, forward strand.
TCCTCGACTGGGTATAGGGCGGGTGGGATAAATTTGTTTCCACCGCAAAACCCCATTGCTTCTGCAGTTAGTCCGATAAAGATGTTAGCAGACCCTATCGGTAACACGCAGGCACTTACCAGGTGGTTTTGCGCCGGTATGTAGGATCCGTTGTCAAGGAAGCGTCCGACATCATCGTTGAATTCCAAGCTTCCGACAGTGATTGATCTTCCAATTCCGCCAAGTATCCCAGATCGGAACTTCACGCCTGACGTCGTTAGCCCCACGGTGGGCGCCAACTGTCGAGTCATCGTAGTAGTTTTCATAGACGGGGGTGCCATGAGACTACGGTAGAGACGTGGGGTAACGGGATCGCGTGGTAGACAGTAAACACAGGATTTACCCAGGTTCGGTACGTCGCGACAGTACGACGTGCCTACTCCTGCACTTCTCACTAATCAGGACTAAAGCCTGGAAACAGGGTTACAATGTGAGGTTTAGATCTAGCTACTCGCAGAGGATCAACTTCTCGGCGAGTTGGCCTACAGCTTCTCTGTTACTCGTTGGTTGTTTTGTTTATCTCCCGTCCGGCTTTATATAATAGCCGGATTAGGGCTTACAGAATAGGAAACCTAGAAGACTACGGTAGCAATAACTTGGAAAGTAAGGAATCCGTCTTCTCCTCCAAGCCAGATCACATGGGCCGTGATCCGGGTTCTTCTAGAATCCGGCTTCTATGCGTCAGGTTACTGGGCCGCCCAATGGACCACAGCCCACTACCACTTGGGCCACCCTGGTAACCAGGCACTTTCACTACCATCTTATATACCCCTATACGGTATATATCCGACACTAATGATAACCTCTCAGCCTAATCTTGTACCGCAAGATAAAGTGTTGCATGTAAGCTATATATAGCAACCGATTGGTTTCAATAAAATCAGTTGTGACATTGCCGTTCTCCTCCTCAGGTACGTTGCTTAGGCTCTATCATGGTATCAACTCTCTAGATCCAATCTGAGCTTCCGCCGCCACCCCTACCACCGCCATGAGCTCGTACGCCTCATCTTCCTTGTCAGGATCAGACTCCGAATATGGGCCCGATGAGCTCTTTGGCATACCCGTTGCAACTCAGACCCTCTCCACCCCTCAGCTCCAAGCTCTCCGGATCCGTGATCACGTGCTCGTCACATTAGATTACGAAAAGGAGAACTACGCCCTATGGAGCCGTCAATTTCTTACATCCCTCTCCAAGGTCGGGCTCCGGGATCATGTCGACGGCTCCCCCGCGTAAGGCACCTCAGACTGGGCGCTCAACGACTTCGCCATCGTCTCGTGGTACGATGCCACGGTCACCCCGACAACCTTGGCGATCGTCGACGCCCGCCACGCCACGGCTCGGTCTAGCAGGAGGCTACCATCCGGGCGCTCGTCCCGAGGCTCCACGCCCGTCGGCCCCTCCTGAAGTTGCCGGCACGTTCCAGGCATGGGCTGCGCCGGGCATACTTGGCCCCCGCCCGCCCATCTCGGCCGCACCAGTCGCGCTCAACGTCAACTCTGCGCCTGCCGTCTTTTCTGCCCCCACCACACAGTGGGAACAGTCCGCCCTCGTCGTTGCGCTGAACCAGATGTCTCTCCAAGCACAGCCCGGCCACAACGGAGGCGGCGAGTGGGTCCTCAATAGTGGCGCCTCCTCCCATATGGGCGTTGGCTCCGGTATACACCCTACTCCCTGCCCCCTCCCCCAATTTCCCTTCTTCCATTATCGTCGGTGATGGCTCTGCTCTCCCCATCACTGGCACAGGTTCTCTCCACTTCGCCACCGCCTCCCGTCCTCTTTCTCTTCTGAACATTATTCTTTCTCCCAAACTCATAAGGAACCTAATTTATGTTCGTGCCTTTACTCGTGACAATTTTGTTTCCATTGAATTTGACCCTTTTGGCTTCTCTATAAAGTATTTGGCAATGGGACGGGTGATTCACCGATGTAATTCCATCGGCGATCTCTACCCCTTCATACAGCTGCAGCACGGCCTCCTCGCCACCGTCGCCGCAGCCTTGTGGCATCAGCAGCTCGGGCACCCCGGCATCGAAGCTTTATCCATTGCCTCTAGATACTTCAAATTCAGTTGTAATAAAAGTTTACCCATGCACTGGGATGCATGTCGTTTGGGCAAACACACTAGGCTACCTTTTTCTCCATCTACCACTAAAACATCGAGCTTTGTCATTGCGATTTATGGACAAGTCATGTATTAAGCATCTCGGGTTTCCAATATTACCTTGTCATCCTTGATGATTTCACGCACATCGCCTGGACATTTCCTATTCGTAAAAAGTCTGAAGTTCATCGCATTTTCACTGTCTTCTATGCCTATGTTCGTACGCAATTCTCTTGCTCCATCAAAGCCTTCCAACCCGACAATGGACGAGAGTCTGACAACACGGCCAACCAAACACCCTTCACATCCCATGGCACCATGCTGGCCTCAACTGTACCTATACATCCCAACAGAATGGCAAAGCAGAGCGCATTCTTTGCACCATAAACGACGGCATTCGCACTCTTTTGATACACGCCTCCATGCTGCCTCAATGGTGGGCAGAAGCTCTTTCCACCTCCACCTATCTTATCAACCGCAGACCCTTCAAATCTCAAGCCATCGCCACACCATATGAGCTCCTTCATGGTTGCGCCCATGACTATCGGTCTCTCCGCGTCTTCGGTTGCCTTTGCTATCCTAACCTCACCACTACCGCACCACACGAACTCGCACCACCTTCTCTCCCGTGTGTATTCATGGGTTACCCCGATGGACGGAAAGGGTAACGATGTTACGATCTTGTCTCTCGGCGTTTGATCTTTTCTCGTCATTTAACATTCGTTGAATAGGACTTTCCGTTCAGCACTCTTGATTGTCTCGTTGCACCAGCAAGCGCATGCGGCGACGAGCCACCCCCGATCACGTAGATCACCAGATGCCTCCTGCATGTGCCTTTAATGGGCCAGCTAGCCCACCTGTTCCCAGCCGCAACCCATCTGCAGGGTCCATCTCACCCATGGGTGATGGTGCAGGTCTTGCACTCGTTGGGAAACCCCAAGAGGAAGGTATGATGAGCACATCAGCAATTTTCTCTCAGAAAGAAACCAAGGTTTAATCAACCAGGAGGAGGAAGGAGTAACTTCAGAAGGTTGATGCACCTGAGATGGCAGGGCGCACTACCGGTTCAGCAGCAATGTGGAACCTACACAACACAAACAATTCACTCTGCCCCAACAAAGCAGCGAGGTTTTCAATCTCAGCGGTTTTGCTGAACACAAAGAGGTTAAACATATGGTGTGGAAAATAGTATGAAAGCAATAGAAGCAGTATGTGTATTATCAGTATGAGAAAATGGACCGGGGTACACAGTTCACTAGTGGTGTCTCTCTGTGAAAGATAAATAACATGTGTGGTGAACAAATTACAACCGGGCAATTGACAGAAATGAATGCTGCACCGTAGTGCATATGCAAGACATAAAGATTACTATGTGATTCATGCGTGCATTACAAAAAAATACATAGACCGTCATCCAACTGCATCTATGTCTAATAATCCACCCTTCGAATATCATCCGAACAAACGTTGGGTATTAAGTTGCTAGTGATGTCTACGCACGCTTCTATTCTTGTAGACAGTGTTGGGCCTCCAAGTGCAGAGGTTTGTAGAACAGCAGCAAGTTTCCCTTAAGTGGATTACCCAAGGTTTATCGAACTCATGGAGGAAGAGGTCAAAGGTATTGATACGTCATAAACGTATCCCTAATTTCTGATGCTCCATGATCATATTTTGCCAATTGCTACATGTTTTCTCCCTTATTTATAGCATTTTTATACGTTTTTCGGACTAACCTATTAACAAGATGCCACAGAGCCAGTTCCCTGTTTTCTGATGTTTTTTAGTTTCAGAAAAGTTATTCTGGAAATATTCTCGGAATTGGAAAATTCGAAGCCCGGAAGTCCTATTTTCCCCGGAAGCATCAGGAAGACCGGAGAGGGGCAGCAGGGGGGCCACACCATAGGGTGGTGCGCCCCCCTGGCCGCGCCAGCTAGGGGTGTGGGCCCCCTGTAGTGCCACCGCCTTCGCCCTTTCGCCTATTTAAGCCCCCTGGATGGAAAACCCTAAACACCTGATCAAAATCCCCGAAAAAGTTCTGCCGCCGCCGTCACCGTCAACCCCATATCAGGGGGGTTCTGAAGCTGTTTCCGGCACCCTGCCGAATAGGAGATCATCACCGGAGGCCTCTTCATCACCATGCCTACCTCCGGAGTGATGCGTGAGTAGTTCATCCTTGGACTATGGGTTCGTAGCTGTAGCTAGATGGTTGTCTTCTCCTCATATGCCTCCATGTTTAGATCTCGTGAGCTGCCTATCATGATCGAGATTGATCTTATGTAATTCTTGGTGTTGTGTTTGCTGGGATCCGATGAATATTGACCTTATGCCAAGTTGATTATAGTATTTATTTGCATATGTTATTTGTGATCTTGCATGCTCTCCGTTGCTAGTGGTTATTCTGGCCAAGTAATTGTTAGTAACTCCAAGAGGGAGTATTTATGCTCGATAGTGGGTTCATGCCTCCTTGTTGCCTTGCTCGAGTGACAGAAACATGAAGGGGGAGGATGTGTTGTTGGCATTAGGGAGAAAACTGCGGTGAGAGTGCCCGCGTGCATAATCATTGCTTACATTACACACTTTGTTTAATGCAATTATCTATTGCTTGCAACTTAATACCTCAGAGGGTTCAGATGATAACCTGAGGGTGGATTATTAGTCATAGATGCAGATGGATGTCGGTCTATGTCTTGTTGTAATGCCCGCACTAAATAGCATAGTAATCTTCATGTCATATTGTGCACTACGGTGCAACCTTTATTTGCCAATTTCCCAGCTGTAATTTGTTCACCCAACATGCTATCTTTTATGGAGAGACACCACTAGTGAAACTACGAACCCCAGTCCATTTTCCACACTGTTAAACAAACCACAACAATTTCCTGCTCTCTTTACTTTCTGCAAGCATACACTGTTTTTCCACACTATACGTCTAGTCTTTGTTTTCAGGAAGACCGGTGAGATTGACAACCTCACTGTACCGTTGGGGCAAATTATTTTGATTGTGATGTGTGCAAGTTCCACGTTGTTGCTAACACCAGTGAAGCGCCAGCACCACCGTCAGTGGCATCAACCTTTCGAAGATTCTCTTTCTCCTACTATATTGGTAACCCTGGTTCTTAACTAAGGGGAAAACTCCTACCGCTGCGCTCATCACACCCTCCTCTTGGGGTTCCCAACAGCAGCAATCAAGGATTTTTCTGGCGCCGTTGCCGGGGAGAAGGAAGTCTTCTGGCAAGGGGAGTCTCTCACTCTCAATCTCTTTACTTTATTTTTTTGTCTTGTTTTTTATTTTTTTCTTGTTTTTATTTCTCTATATCAAAAACACACAAAAAAATTAGTTTATTTCTCTATATTGAAAACACACAAAAAAAAATAGTTTACTTTATAGTTGTTATTTATTTGCTTGCTTTTATTCTGCTAAAATGAGTTTCTCTGAGAATACTAAGTTGTGTGACTTCACTAGCACAAACAACAATGATTTTATTTGCACACCTATTGCTCCACCTGCTCCTACTGCTGCTTTCTATGAGATTAAACCTGCTTTATTAAATCTTGTGATGAAAGAACAATTTTCTAGTATTAGTACTGATGATTCTGCTGCTCGCCTTAATAATTTTGTTGAACTATGTGAGATGCAAAAAATATAAAGATGTGGATGGAGATATTATTAAACTAAAATTATTCCCTTTCTCTTTGAGAGGAAGATCTAAAGAATGGTTGCTATCTTTGCCTAGAGAAATAGTATTGATTCATCGACTAAGTGTAAAGATGCTTTCATTAGAAAATATTATCCTCCTGCTAAGATTATATCCCTGAGAAGTGACATAATGAATTTTAAGAAATTTGATAATGAACATGTTGCTAAAGCTTGGGAAAGAATGAAAACTATGGTGAAGAATTGTCCCACTCATGGACTGATTACTTGGATGATTATACAAATCTTTTATGCGGGACTGAATTTCTCCTCAAGGAACCTATTGTATTCAGCTGCTGGAGGTACCTTTATGTCCATCACTTTGGGTAATGCAACAAAGCTTCTTGATGATATGATGATAAATTATTAAGAGTGGAACACTGAGAGAGCTCCACAAGGTAAGAAGATAAATTTTGTTGAGGAAACCTCCTCTTTAAATGAAAGGCTTGATGCTATTATGTCTATTCTTGTTAATGGTAAAGCTCAAGTTGATCCTAATAATGTTCCTTTAGCCTCTTTGGTTGCTCAAGAAGAGAATGTTGATGTAAACTTTATTAGAAATAATAATTTTAACAACAATGCTTATAGAAATAATTTTGGTGGAAACAATTATAAGCCCTATCCTCCTAATAGTGGTAGTGGTTATTCTTATGGTAGATCTGTAATGCCTAGTGAGGAAAGAATTGTAGAAGTTGAAAAAGCAACTAAGAACTTTATGCAAATGCAATATGAACAAAATAAGTTGTTTACTAAAACTATGGAAGAACAATCTGCTATGTTGAAAACTATTAGTCAACAAATTAGAAATTTGAATAGAGAAATCTCTGGTTTGCAAGGTAAAATCTCTAGTGCTGAGATTAGTATTTCGGCCCTGTCAGAGGCAAAATTTTCTTTGATAAATAAAATGGCTGCTAAAACTGAAACAGTTGAAGATAATCCTTTTGATGCAACCAATGCCATCCAAGTTCAAATTGATGATAATGTTAGATTGATGGCCGAATTACGTGCTAGGTGGGAAAGAGAAGATGAACTGGCTAAAAAGAATAATATTGCTAGAGTTTGTACTATCACAACAACTAGTAAAACTGAAATTCCAAGTGCTAGTAAACCTCCTGCTATCAATGTTAAAGTAGTTGGTGTTAATAAAGTCCCTACTCCTTTGGTGAAACGTGCTAAATTGCCTCAAACTGCTGAAACTACTTCTGATAAAAGTGCTGAAATTTTTAGAAATGTGGGAGATAATGGTTCCATTACTTTTGATCATAATAATATTGATTTTGATGATTGCAACATCTCTGAAGTTATTATGTTTCTACAAAAGCTTGCTAGAAGTCCCAATTCTAGTGCCATGAATATGGCCTTTACTAAACATATTACCAATGCTCTTATGAAAGTTAGGGAAGAAAAATTGAAACTTGAGACATCTATCCATGGAAAATTAGATGATGGTTGGGAGCCTATCATTAAGATAAAAGTAAATGATTTTGATTGCAATACCTCTTGTCCTATTGTTTTGGGAAGACCTTTTTTTAGAACTGTTGGTGCTATTATTGATATGAAAGAGGGGAGTATTAAATATCAACTTCCCCTCAAGAAAGGTTTGGAACACTTTCCTAGAAAGAAGATGAAGCTACCCTTTGAATCTATTATTAGAGAAAAAATATGATGTTGATGCTTCTTCACTTGAAAACACTTGAGCTGATTTTCCCGTGCCTAGCTGAAAGGCTTTAAAGAAAAGCGCTACCGGGAGACAACCCATTTTATTTCTCTGTTTTCTTCCAGTTTTCCTTTGTTTTCTTTGGTGTTATTGCACCTGGGTGTTGTCTATTTCTTTAGCAACCCCGCTATATCTTTTATTTTGTGTTTTTGTTGAGCCAAGTAAAGCCTCTGGTGGAAAGTTGAGGTTATATTTCGGATTTCTGCGCAGGAAACAGATTTCTGCTGTCCACTGTTAATTCCGTTAAAAATCGCAGAAAATTCAAAATGACCTGAGTTTTTTGTGATTAATCCTGAGTTATATACGCAACTTTTCTTAGTTGACCACTTTTTTATTTTAGCAACAGAAGATTTTTGAAAAAATCGATCTTTACCTGTTGTTCTGTTTTTGACAGATTTCTGCCATTTATCGCATTTGCATCTTAATATCTTTCTTTTGGTGTTATTTTGAGAAAAGGAGTTTTGAAAGAAGTTGTGATAGTAGCTAATGTGTTTTTGAGTGTTAGACTTGTGTTGAAACTGAACCATGTGGATTTATTATTTCGATTGCACTAACGTTGCTAATGAAGATTGTAAGAATTTTGATGTGAAGGAAGTTTTCAAGGGTCAAGAGAAGAGGATGATATGATGTGATCAAGAAGAGTGAAAAGCCTAAGGTTGGGGATGCCCCGGTGGTACATACAAGAAAATTCCAAGAAGACTCAAGAGTCTAAGCTTGGGGGTGCCCAGGGCATCCCCTTCTTCATCAACAAATTATCAGGTCACTTCTAGTGAAACTATATTTTTATTCGGTCGCATCTAATGTGCTTTACTTGGAGCGTCTTTTATTTTTGTTTTCAGTTTGCTTTTTATTTTGCTTTCAGTTTTCTTTTACTTTCATAATAAGATTGGTTTGACCCAGCATTCTTTTATTGGAGAGTGACACGCTCCCCTTTTTCATGAGAATACGTTGTATTCTTAATCTCTGTCTAGCTGCTTCTTTTATTCAACTCCTGTTTTGGATGCATCTCTTGTTAGAGCTGTTAGTTTTAGTAGTATTATTTGAGTACTCTCATGTTTTCTTGTTGTATCATAAAGAGTATTTTTGTTAAAGCATGTTTTGTATGGTGCTTGTTGGGAGAAACAGAAAACTGTTGCTTGAAGTAGAATTTATAACAGTACTAGTAGAAGCTTGTATAGACTGTGGCTAGGAATTTTTCATGCCATGCAAAATGTTATTGTAGTTTTAAAGCCTTGTGTTTATTATTACCATGATTAGCCTCAAATAGCTGAGAGTGTTTAATATGTATTGAAAGATTATTGAGTTGTTCTTGTCATAGTAAAGCATCAATATATGGTATTCTCTTTCGAATGTTTTATTTGGTTGACTTGGCACATGCTCACACCATGTTTATGACTACAAACCAGTCACGAATAGCCTCCATGACCACTTAGTTTTTGAACTTGTGATACTGCTTATGTTTTAATTAATGATGCTCATGTCGTTATTCATGATTATGGCTCTTATGCTCTCTTGATTTGTCGCTCCCAGTCTTTTGCTAGCCTCCACCTGTACTGAGTATGAGCTCTACTCGTGCATCCAAACTCCCTTAAGCCAAAGTTTTTCCCATTGTGTCCATCATACCTACCTACATGTGGTATTTAACTGCCATTCCAAAGTAAAATGCTCATGTGTTACCTTTAAAACCTTCAAAATTACTCCTGCTTTATGTTCCTGTTTTTGCTCACGAAGACGTAAATAGAGAATCTTTATCTCACTCGTTGATTGGATTTCACACCCTGGGCTAGTGGCTTCATCCTCTTATCCAAATGATAGAAGAGCTGGCAGCGGGGTGCCCAGCCCCAAATTAATGCATATAAATTCTCTTCACTATTTTTGCCCATGATTTATCAGTCAGAGCATAATTGTGTAAACAAAAGAGAAAGAGGGATGACCTTCTTTACCAGTTGCGTCCTTCACCATGGGAGCCGCTCTTGTGAATCCAGTTGACTTGTGACGTACTGTATTTTCTGTTTACCATTCATTGACATTAGCATACATCTCCCAAAATATAGACATTCCTCAACAAATGTCAAACTTTTAATACCTTTGTTTTATAAAATAAAAGCTCTAGCACATGAGTGATCCCTCCTTCCCTCTGCGAAGGGCCTTTCTTTTACTTTTATGTTGAGTCTCCATCTTCTAACTTTATGCACAGTTGAGGGATCCTTTTTGCCATTCTGAGTTCTATGTGCATTTGTCCCATAAGCATCGATAATTACTTCATGATGTGATATTATTTGTTCTTAAATTATTTGTTCTAGTCTTCCTCTTAAACTTTGAAGGTACCCTGGCATTTATGTTTTGCCCCACTCTTAAGGACTGTCGAAATATCACTTTGCCATGCTTTCTCTATATCTGAAACAAACGTTTACCTTTCTTTTCATTATTATTCATGATCCTTTATTTGAGTTACTTTTCGTGATGCAAAGTAATTGCTATGCTTTATTATTAAAGTTTTATTTATCATGCTTGTGTTTAAAGTCTTATGATCTCAGCGTGCATATGCTTTTACATTAGATTGATCAAGTTCGTGTTAGTAGCATGTCACCTCAGAAATTATTGTTTTATCATTTACCTACTCGAGGAAGAGTAGGAACTAAGCTTGGGGATGCTTGATACGTCATAAACGTATCCCTAATTTCTAATGCTCCATGATCATATTTTTCCAATTGCTACATGTTTTCTCCCTTATTTATAGCATTTTTATATGTTTTCCGGACTAACCTATTAACAAGATGCCACAGAGCCAGTTCCCTATTTTCTGCTATCTTTTAGTTTCAGAAAAGTTGTTCTGGAAATATTGTCGGAATTGGAAAATTCGAAGCCCGAGGAAGTCCTATTTTACCCAGAAGAATCCAGAAGACCGAAGAGGGGCAGCAGGGAGGCACACCATAGGGTGGCGCGCCCCCGGCCGCGCCAGCTAGGGGTGTGGGCCCCTGGAGCGCCACCGCCTTCTCCCTTTCGCCTATTTAAGCCCCCCGGATGGAAAACCCTAAACACCTAATCAAAATCCCCGAAAAAGTTCCGCAGCAGCCGTCACCGTCAACCCCAGATCAGGGCAATTCTGAAGCTGTTTTCGGCACCCTGCCAGAAAGGAGATCATCACGGGAGGCCTCTTCATCACCATGCCTGCCTCCGGAGTGATGCGTGAGTAGTTCATCCTTGGACTACGGGTTCGTAGCTGTAGCTAAATGGTTGTCTTCTCCTCATATGCCTCCATGTTAAGATCTCGTGAGCTGCCTATCATGATTGAGATTGATCTTATGTAATTCTCTGTGCTGTGTTTGCTGGGATCCGATGAATATTGACCTTATGCCAAGTTGATTATATTCTTTATTTGCATATGTTATTTGTGATCTTGCATGCTCTCCGTTGCTAGTGGTTATTCTGGCCAAGTAATTGTTAGTGACTCCAAGAGGGAGTATTTATGCTCGATAGTGGGTTCATGCCTCCTTGTTGCCTTGCTCGAGTGACAGAAACGTGAAGGGGGAGGATGTGTTGTTGCCATTAGGGAGAAAACAACGATGAGAGTGCCCACGTGCATAATCATTGCTTACATTACACACTTTGTTTAATGCAATTATCTGTTGCTTGCAACTTAATACCTGAGGGGGTTCGGATGATAACCTGAGGGTGGATTATTAGTCATAGATGCAGATGGATGTCGGTCTATGTATCTTGTTGTAATGCCCACACTAAATAGCATAGTAATCTTCATGTCATATTGTGCACTACGGTGCAATCTTTATTTGTCAATTGCCCAGCTGTAATTTGTTCACCCAGCATGCTATCCTCTATGGAGAGACACCACTAATGAAACTACGAACCCCAGTCCATTTTCCACACTGTTATGCAAACCACAACAATTTCCTGCTCTCTTTACTTTCTGCAATCATACATTGTTTTCCACACTATATGTCTAATCTTTGTTTTCAGCAAGACCGGTGAGATTGACAACCTCACTGTACCGTTGGGGCAAAGTATTTTGATTGTGTTGTGTGAAGGTTCCACGTTGTTGCTGACACCGGTGAAGAGCCAGCACCACCGTCAGTGGCATCAACCTTCCGAAGATTCTCTTTTCTCCTACTGGATTGATAACCCTAGTTCTTAACTAAGGGGAAAACTCCTACGGTTGTGCTCATCACACCCTCCTCATGGGGTTCCCAAAAGCAGGAATCAGGTATCCCTCTCAAGCAACCCTGCAATTACGATATAAGAAGTCTCTTGTGTCCCCAACACACCTAATACAATTGTCAGTTGTATAGGTGCACTAGTTCGGCAAAGAGAGAGTGAAATACAAGTAATATGGATGTGTATAAAAGATAATAGCAATCTGAAATAAAAATGGCAGCAAGAAAACATGTAGCAGAACCGATTGTAAACGGTGTATAAATGCTTAGAAACAAGGCCTAGGGATCCTACTTTCACTAGTGGACACTCTCAACAATGATAAAATAAATGAATGCATAAATGTCTCTCTTCACTATGCTACTCCGAACCACTCTCCGGTTGAATAACAAACACCAATTCATTGCGTAGGGATGTAACAGCACTCCTCAAAGCCGCATTCCCATGTTTAGTTAACACCACGCTGCCACTATGAGCGCCCTAGAAGGTACTAGACAAACATCACAATTTCATAGGGTCATCCAACACAAGATATAAATATCATGCTAAACCACACGGTTCACACACTGTCACCTTTACACCGTGATCAAAGTGTTTACGTAGATCTCATAACAAAACCACTCGAGTAGCATAACAGATGAAGAGTAACATCTACTAATTCAACTAGATTACAAAGCTCACAATCACATAAAGATCACACCATGAGAGTGGGAGAGATGAAACACATAACTACCGGTAGAGCCCTCAGCCCCGAAAGAGAACTACTCCCTCCTCATCATAGTTGACAGCAACAGCGATGAAGATGGCGGTGGAGTCGATGGAGTTGGCTCCAGGGGCACTTCCCCGTCCCGGCAGGGTGCTGGCAGAATTTCTGTCCCCCGAAACTTGTCGGCAGCGGCGGCGGAGCTACGGATGTTTTTGGTGGAAAAGGCCGATTTATTTAGGGTTTATGCATCGGGGGCATATATAGGCGAAAAGGAGATCTCGGGGGTGGCCAGGGGTCCCACACCACCTGGTGGCGCGGCTAGAGGGGACTCGCGCCACCCTATGGTGTGGCCCCCCTCCGGGTCTCTTCGGGACTTCCTTGACCCTCCGGGACTTCTAAGACTTCTGGCTTTTGAATCGTCTAATTCCAAGAATATTTCCAGAACAACTTTTCTGAAACTAAAAACATCAAAAAACAGGGAACTGGCTCTATGGCATCTTGTCAATAGGTTAGTCCGGAAAATCGATAAAAATGACATAAAGTGTATAGAAAACATGTGGTAAACAACATGAAAACAACATGGAACATCAGAAATTAAGGATATGTTTATGACGTATCACTAGCAATAGATTATAGCAATAAGCAAAGTGTGTAATGAAAAAAAATGTAAATTAAGTAAACACCGTTGTTTTCTCCCTAATGGCAATAGCACATCCGCCATCCGTCACGTTTCTATCACTCGAGCACATATGCAAAGGAGGCATGAACCCACTATCGAGCATAAATACCCCCTCTTGGAGTTACTAGCATCTACTTGGCCAGAGCATCTACTAATAACGGAGAGCATGCAAGATCATAAATAACATATGCATGAAGTTAACATGATAGATTGATAATCAAAAGACATAGCATTAAACATTCATCAGATCCCAGCAAACACAACATGTAGCATTACATAAAGATGATCTCGATCATGTGAGGCAGCTCACGAGATCTAAACATGAGGTACAAAGTGGAGAGAACAACCATCTAGCTACTTCTATGGACCCGTAGTCCAGGGATGAACTACTCGCGCATCACTTAGGAGGAGGGCATGGTGGTGTAGACCCTTCCGGTGATGAATTCCCCTCCCGTCAGGGTGCCGGGGAGAGCTCCAGAACCCTCCCGATCTCGGGATGACGATGGCAGCGGCCTCGTGTGTTTTTGGGGACGAAGTGGTATATCCTTAGGGTTTACGTCTCGGGGGGGGGGGTATAAATAGGCGAAAGGGCAAAGGCGGTGGAGGCCGGAGGGCCCACACCACCCCATGGCACGGCCGGGGGGTGCCGCCCTATGGTGTGGTGTAACACCCGGGGGATTTTCCCCCAAATAGGATTTGGTTTTTTTTTTTTTTGCATTGCATCATGCATTTTGCATCGCACCCTTGTTTCCAAAATCAAATTCCTATTAAAAATCAAACAATACACCTTAGTTTCAAACTCAAATTGTTTTCAATAAAATTGAATTGGAATTAATATGTGCTTGGTTAAATAACTCACCTTTCATTAAAACCCTAATTTGAATTTCAAATTCAAATTCAAACAACAAATAAATATTTGAAATTTTGAAAACAAAACTTGGTGCACTTGGGCATTCAATATGCTCAATGCAATAAAATTGTTTTCAAATTTTTTATAAAACCCTAAAACCCTTTCTTTCTCTCTTATCCCTTTCCTACAAAAAAAAGAATAAAAAACACATGGGGGAGGCAGGCCAGCCCAAGTGGGCTGAGCCCACCTACGACCCCAGAGCCCATTCCCCATCGCCTGTCGTCTCCTACCTCTATACGGAGACAGAGGGACAGAGAACCTCCCCCACCTGCAGCTCCACGTCCCCCTTTCTCACCTGCTCCTCTCCCCTCTTTATCTACCCTGAGGAGAGCCCTCCAGGAACCCTAACCCTCCCCTTTTCTTCCTCCTTCCGCCGCCACCTCCCCTTCCCACTCTCTGTTCTTTTTTCCTCTGAACTTTTGGTAGCGAGAGAGAGAGCACGGGAGGATCTCGTCGTCGCCATCATGATCTCCTTCGAGGTGACCTGACCGTGGGAATGGAAAGAGGACGTCGTCCTCGTCAAGATCACCGAAGGATCCGGCCCACGAGCTTCCCTGGATCGCCGCCGCCATCGCCTTTCTTCCCGCCGGTCACCGCGGCCATCTGCTCCCGTCGCCACCGTCTCCTCCCTCCGTTCGCTCGAGTCCCGGTGAGCACGCCCCCGTCCCCCTCCTTTTCTCTCCTCCGCTGGCCGCACCACCACCCCTGCCCGCCTCACGCACGCAGCGTGCGCAGCAGCAGCAGCTCGCTGCCACCGGCCGGCATCCGTGCGTTCGTCTCCGTCAAATTCAGTTCTGAACTTTCGGTTTCAGTTAGTTCCGCGAAATCTCACCTCAAAATAATTTCGCATCATAGATCTAACACAAAGCAGCAGCCCAGCCCAGTGGCCCAGGCCTCTCGCGCGCACACAGCAGGGCGCGGGTTCGAGTCCCCCCCCCCCCCCCGCATTTTTTCTTCTTTTTGGATTTTATTTTCCTGCAGCTCAGCCCCAAAATAGATCAGATCTTAATTTGTAAATTCCACCAAATATTCATAGATGCTCCAATTTTGGTGATTCAAATTTATGTAGATTCATAACTGTGAGCACTTTCGAAATATGTAAAAATGTCAACATGTTTCTGTAATAAATTTTGCACTAAATAATTAAATACAGAAATGGCTATTAAAATTTGAAACTTTGGAAATTCATAACTTGACTTCTGTTCACCCAAATTGAGCAAACTTGGGCTCTAAAATTTTGTCTTAACAAACTCTACACAGTGGTTTTATATTTGGTCACAATTGAATTAGATTTGAACATGTTTTCTTCTGTTTACTAAAAGGGGCAGAATAAAAATGCTTATGGAAAAATGCATAATAAATTCAATAATGATCCAAAAATTATGTTTAGTAGCTCAAAATGTTCATTGAAACATTTTATACATGTTTTCAACCTTTTCAATACAATCTGTTTACTGTTTTTCCTAATTAAAAGTGGTGCAATAATTCAATACTTTAATTACACCTTTTAAATTGCAAAATTCATAACTTGGGCAACTCAAATCCAATTCCAACATGTAAAATATGGTTTCCATGCAAAATTGAACAAGCTTTCAAAATATAAACTTTGTTTTCTGTTTTGAATAAATTAAATTGCTGAAAACAACTATTTCTTAATTAATGCATTTAAAATTGCCAAATTCATAACTTGCTCATTTGAACCCAAATTCAACAAATGAAATATGTATTCCATCTAAAATTGTGTGTTCTTTCCAAATAAAAATTTGGTTATCTGTTTTGAACATTTAAAATTGGTGAAAACAACAAATGTTTGTTTAAATCATTTAAAATGCCAAAGTTCATAACTTAATAAATAAAATTCCAAACTTGGTAAACAACATATATGTCGAGACATCGTAGTAGTTTTCATAGACAGGGGTGCCATGAGACTACGGTAGAGACGTGGGGTAACGGGATCGCGTGGGAGACAGTAAACACAGGATTTACCCAGGTTCGGTACGTCGCGACAGTACGACGTGCCTACTCCTGCACTTGTCACTAATCAGGGTTAAAGCGTGGAAACAGGATTACAATGTGAGGTTTTAGATCTAGCTACTCGCAGAGGATCAACTTCTCGGCGAGTTGGCCTATAGCTTCTCTGTTATTCGTTGGTTGTTTTGTTTATCTCCCGTCCGGCTTTATATAATAGCCGGATTAGGGCTTACAGAATAGGAAACCTAGAAGGCTACGGTAACTATAACTTGGAAAGTAAGGAATCGTCTTCTCCTCCAAGCCAGATCACACGGGCCGTGATCCGGGTTCTTCTAGAATCCGGCTTCTGTGCGTCAAGTTACTGGGCCGCCCAATGGACCATAGCCCACTACCACTTGGGCCACCCTGGTAACCAGGCACTTTGACTACCATCTTATATACCCCTATACGGTATATATCCGACAGTAGCCCCCAAGAAGGATTAAAACTCTGATTTGCCGTCTTTCGCCAAATGTGCTTTGTCCGAGAAATTTTAATCAGCAGTCTTGATTCTTCTTATTCTTCTTCTGAAAGAGATGGTAACATGAAACTCGGAATCCTGAAAATCCGGCTCTTCTCTCACGATCCTTCGTGGAGAAGGAACTTCTTACGTCAGCGCACTTAATCATGCTGACGTAAGGGACGTTTGGGTTTTACGCAGAAAACCCAGTAACATATCTCCGACAGATTCTCACGGGAAACGAGGAGATAACCATCATTACCCTGTCGTTTCATTTCCCGGATTTTCCGGCGAGTGACACGCGTTGATCATCCAACGGTCAAAATAGCCGTTGGCACGTATCTTGACGGATTTCTGGCTATAAATAGCCGTCTTCGTCCTCGCCAAAAACCTTCCGCACTCTCACTGTCCACGCCATTGCCGCGCACAAGCTCCCGAGCGAAGAACCGTCCCGAGCGCACGAACGCACCCAGAGCACCAGCGCAACGCGCCGCCACCAAATGGCATCCTCGCTGTCGTCCCCCACTCGCTCCGCCGCGCTCACTGTCGACGACATCATCAACGACCTAGATCCGCAGCTTGGATCCCCAAAGCACGCCGGCGACGAGCCGGAAAAGACCGCGGCATCTGCAGTGGGCAGAGAGGATCTTTCCGCCACCGCGAACGCTGCGGGCTCGAGCTCCGCACCTTCCCCGCCGTTTGCTCCCGAAACGGCAGAGGAGAAGATCCAGCTCCTCGGCGACGAGCTCGCCGCTGCGGAAGCCGCCGCGTCCGCCGCCGCCGGAGCGGATGAAGAGGTGGAAACTGCAGGCAATTGGATTGCCTGCAGCATTCCGCCAGCCCTCCTTCCAAACCTGGAAAAGGAGGGTCTGATTCTTAAAGGGAAATGGCCGCTCCCTGAAGACGAGAGCGAGCCAATGCCGAAAGACGGCGAAAGGGTCCTCCTTTCCTCCCATCTCCTAAGAGGTATGGGGCTTCCGCCTT
This sequence comes from Alopecurus myosuroides, assembly GCA_028641055.1. NCBI lineage: Eukaryota > Viridiplantae > Streptophyta > Magnoliopsida > Poales > Poaceae > Alopecurus > Alopecurus myosuroides. The sequence goes on from CM054057.1 coordinate 655,688,031, forward strand.
CCGCTTTTTTCCTCCAAATCCTCTCCCACTACAACATCCAACCTCATAACCTGCCACCCAACTCCATTCTTTATATGGCCGGGTTCCAGGCCCTATTTGAGGGTTACTTAGGTTTAGAACCTAGGTTATATTTTTGGATGTATTGTTTCGGGGTTAAGCGGAACTCCTCGGAGGGCGCACTCCCGACTTGCGGAACCATCTCCTTTACTCTTCGGAGGTTTAGGGAAGATTGGTTCCCCAAGATAAAGACATCAGAATCCGTCAAATTTTGGACGGGTTCTTTCTTCTACCATCCCGATGTGCCTTTCCCAAAAAAGGCCATCGGGGTTCCACCTTTCTCCAACACTGCTGCCATTCCCCAAGACAATTGGGGAACGGAAGCCGTCCAGGTTCTGCCGCCTGATCTTCTAAGGATCAAGCGGCGCATCGTCAAGCTCACCTCCTCCAATCCACCTCTAACTGGCATGGACAGGGTCCTTTGCTGGTTAAATAGGCGGATCCAGCCATTGGCCAATCACGGTGGCCGCCTCTTGTGCGAATACACGGGTGCCAACGACCCAATGCGGACATCCATCAAGGATTGGTCTCCAAGGGATCTTCGACGGCGCGCAAACCAGTTGGTCGCATCTCGCGATCAATACGAAGCGAGTCGGCCGATGTATACGGCCGACAATCCGGCTCCCAAGGTATTTTTTCCGTCAATTGGGTAGAGTTTTAACATTCTTTCTCGGATTTTCCTGCTTCTAACTCTGATTTGTTTTTTCGACAGTTCGCTGAACTTCCAGACTCGGAGTTAGCCTCCGAAGCTGAGCTGGATGCCTTGCGTACTACCACTACAGGTGGGCGCAAGCGCAAGAAGATTTCTTCCTCTGAGGAAGTCATCGACCTTGACGGAATTCCCATCGCCACTTCCAGGTTCTTTCTTCTGGGTTCTTATCTTTCATGGAAATTTTTCTTCCGTCTTCGGAGTTTTAACTTTTCCGGGTTTTTTGTTTTTAGCCTGCCTCCCTCCAGCCTAAAGCCGAAGAAGCTGAAGAAACACAAAGTTGTTTCCAGCCGAGGCAGTCAACCTTCTCCCGTCATCGCCCCTGATACACCATCCACGATGGCGGAAGAGCACGCTGCAGCCCCCAACACCTAGCCACTAGAGCCCAGCCAGCCCGTTGTGTCGAACACGGACACGAGGGAAAGGGCGGCTCCAGAGGTGGGAAAACCTTCTCGGACATTCGACGAGGAGATTCCCACCTTTGACAAGGAATTCAAGATTATCAATGACGGCCTAAGCGCGGCCGGAACCCTTTTTGCGGAATACGCAAAAGGGTTCAATGAAAACTTGGCGGGTTTGCAACGAATGAGCCAGGTATGTAAGTCTAGCCCCCAAGCATTGAACAAAATGTATTCTTTTTTGCCTTAATGCTTTTAGTAATCATTCTTTTCCTTGCTATGTTTCAGCAAACCACCGAAGCCATTAACATGGAAGTTTTCAACAAACTCTCCATCAAGAATAAAGAGGTTAGAAATCTTCTTTCTATTCTTGAGGAGAGAGAGGCGGAGCTGGCATCATCTCAGCTCGCTTTGTCGGAAACAGCAGGTAAACATTTTTCCTCAGAAACTTTCGATTCAACTTTTTTGTCTAAGTACTTATTCCGGAAACTTTCTAAACTCGGAATTTTCCTTGCTTTCCAGCTGCTTTGGCTAAGGCCAAGCAAATAGCTGAAGATGCCGGCAATACCGAGAATCTCCGAAAGGAGAATTTGGATCTTCACAAGGATCTTGTGAAGACTCGAAAAGATTTGGAAGCCAGCAATCTGGCCCTTGGAGTTGCTAATTCCAAGGCTTCCGAACAGGCGGAGAAGGACAAATCCACCATTCAGGATTTGGAAAACGCCCTAAACCTTCGCGTGGAGGAAATCTCCGAGATTGACAAGCTTATCGGTAAGTTACTGATACTTTTACCATTTTTCCATGTCTTGCTTTCCTTCTCTATTTTTCACCTAACCCTTTTGGTTGTTTTGTTGGAAAAACAGGAGATACCCCAGATGGCACTCGGATTGAAGGAATCCGAGCCTTTGGGAAGACATGGACTTCGATCAGGGCTGCTGGAATGCAGCTGGTCAATAAGTTCCTTCCCACAAGGAGTGGGGAGTTCTCGGAGGTTGAAAAACTTCCGGGTGCCATCATGGAGGTGGCGGAGTCCAGGGAGTCCACCCTACGTTCCGCTGCACGGGGTGGTGCGCGCATGGCACTCGGCCTTATGCGTATGCACTTCCCTGGTGCTAAATCTTGGCGCGTGGCGTCCGGTGTCCCTCAAGGATACACGGATACTCAGCGAAATACCATCTTTGATGAAATCAAAGGCCACGCCACCCAGATTGCCTCCATGGTAAATATCTCCGTCAATTATCCAGAAGAGGAGATCCCTCCAATCCCCGAGGACGACAGCAGCGAGGAGGAGTCGGATGCTTGAAGGGCTACCTTGAACCTGGATAGTGAAAGTAAACAGTAGGAGCATTACTGTTCTTTCAATGTAATCCAAAATGTAATGTTTCTATTTGTATGAATGAAAACTCCGCCTTTTGCAATCTTAATTATGAAATTCTTTGCAAGGTGTTTCGGATTTTACTATTCCTTTGTCTTCTAAGTTTTCTGGCATATATGTTTTAACTGTCCTTAGTGTTTGAAATGGCTCGATAGCATTATGAATCGTCATGTCGAGTAACTGGGTAGAACCAATCAGTTGGAACTCGAAAACATGGATCATACTAAAGGCATTTTTACTAACTAGCTCCAGTGACCCAACATATAAGCAATCAAAAAATGCTTGGAGAAGCAAGGAATTTTTTAAATGAAACTTGGGCTCGCAGGCAATTCAAGTTTCCTTTAGCCGTTAGTAGGCTGAAAAATCATTCAGTTTCTTAACGCCGAGTACGCAGGCACAATTCGGGTTAACATTGAGTACTTTGTAAGATCATTGGGAAATAGATAAGGTGGAATCATGCTTTATACTGAAAAAACATGGATACCAAAAATCCAACAACTTTATTTCATGATCTCAAAAGATGTTTACATAGAAATTGAACTAAGTACGGAAGAGACATAACTGCTAGGTATTCCAATGCTTTTGCTATCCACTTGACTTTGTCGGATTTCTTCAGCAACTTGTAGAGTGGTAGGGCTTTATCCCCCAGCCGACTAATAAATCTGCTGATGGCAGCGGCGGAACCCGTCAATCTTTGGACATCTTTTACGCACGTAGGCTTCGAGATGTTCAAGATGGCTTTGATCTTTTCCGGGTTAACTTCTATTCCTCTGTGAGAAACGATAAAACCCAGAAGTTTTCCTTAGGGAACCCCGAATACACACTTAGATGGATTTAACTTCATCTTGTAAGTGCGCAAGTTTTCGAAAGTTTCTCGCCGATCCTCAAGGAGTGTATCTTTTTCCTTGGTTACGACAGCAATATCGTCCACGTAAACATGGACGTTTTTGCCAATCTGACTATGCAAACAACGTTGCATGCAACGCTGGTAGGTTGCACCTGCGTTCTTCAGGCCAAATGGCATGGTTACGTAATAGTACGTCCCGTACGGGGTTATGAAAGAAGTCTTAATTTGATCTTCCTTTTTCATGCGTATTTGGTGGTACCCGGAGTATGCATCCAAAAAGCACAAAAGCTCAGAGCCTGCAGTGGCATATATTATTTGATCGATTCGCGGTAACGCAAACCTATCTTTTGGACACAATTTGTTCAAGCCTGTGTAATCTATACACATTCTAAGAGCAGTAGTGTCTTTCTTCGGTACTAATACCGGATTTGCGGACCATTCAGTGTGGATTACTTCCTGGATGAAATTTGCTGCTAAAAGACGGATAATTTCCTTGCCAATAGCCTTCCGTCTTTTTCCGTCGAATAGACGGAGACCTTGTTTGACGGGTTTTGATCCTGGAATTACCTTGAGTTGGTGCTCAGCAAGTTCCCTGGGTACGCCTGGCATGTCAGCTGGACACCAGGCAAAAATATCCCAGTTCTCACGGAGGAACTTGATGAACTCGCCTTCCTATTTTTCGGTCATCCCAGTCCCTACAACGACGAATTTTGTCGGATCTTTGGGATCTAGGATTACCTGTCTTGTATTCTCGGACGCCTTGAAGCTGTCTGTTGGCTTCCGGGTTTCTTTTCCTGCTGGCATTTGTGTCGGCGATACCTCCTTGGCCAATTCCTTCAGTTCTTCCTTTGCTATGACTCTCTGAGCGCAAAGGGCGTTTTCTTTCTCCAACTCATTTGCTAGCTTAAAATCACCAGCTATGGTGATTACTCCTCCTTTGGGTCCTGGCATCTTCAGCTTGTTATAAATATAACAGGATCTTGCCATGAATTTGGCGAAAGCTGGACGTCCGAGTATTGCGTGATACACGCTTTCGAACGGCACTACTTCGAAGGATACTTTTTCCTGCCGGAAGTGATCTTTATCCCCGAAGGTGACATCTAGGGAAATTTCTCCTAGGGATCGTTCTTGTCTGCCAGGAACAATGCCGTGGAAGCATATGTTGCTGTAATTGAAGTGGGACTCGGAAATCTTCAGATGCTTCAGTGTATCCAAGTACATTATGTTAATGCTGGATCCTCCATCCATCAGCACTCTTCTTAGCCTAGTGTTCTGGACAATAGGGCTTACGACAAGAGCTTGTGTGCCGGGTTCAGGGATATTCCCGGGATGATCAGACTGATCCCAGGTAATTGGTGTGTTGGAGTACTTCAAGAATTTCGGGGTTGCCGGAACAACCGCGTTTATTTCTCGAAGTGTTCTTTTGGCCACCTTTGCTGACGGAGTTGCCAGGAATGTTAGCATTGCTTCTCCATCAACTCTCGGAAATTTGGGTTCGCCCTTTCGCTGTTGCTCCTGGATTTTTTCATCAGTGTCCGATTCACTGTCTTCTTTGTTAGCTTCTGGCTTTTGTTTGGCGGGTTTCCTTTTGGAACCCTTCCCCTTATTTCCGGATCCTGCACTGCCTTTCATGTGCTTATTTAGCCGGCATTATGCGTTTGTATGGGTGGGTTTCCCAAATTGTGAATGGTGGACACAAGGTTCCGACTTAATCCTCTCCCACTCCTCTGGAGTGTAATTGATTGGATATGGACTGCGTCCTTTCCACTTATTCCCTTTTTCACTTCCAAAGGCTATGTTGACCTCTTTGGGTTTTGTCGTTGTTTCTGGAGTTCCTTTTTTGTCAGAACGAGGAGTTTTCTTAGGAAGTATCAGTGATTCGATATTGCCCCCTCTTGCTCTGATGTCGTCTTCGGCTGCAGCATGTTCGTTGGCGGTTGTAAGCATAGATCCGAGATCTTTATGCTGTTTGGAACCAACCATGAACGGTACAAGTCCGGGTTTTAGGCCATTAACGAAAGCATGCATTGCTTGTACGTCAGTTACTCCAGAACAACTATTCTTCATTGCCGTCCATCTGGAGATGAAATCCACGTATGGTTCATCCTCGAATTGGGTCCAACGGTTAAGTTGGTTGATGCTGTTCGGGCGTTTGTATGTTCCCCGGAAATGCTGAGTAAATACTCTAGCCATATCATCCCAGCTATCGATAGTTCTTGATGGTAATCCATTGATCCAATCTCTGGCTCCATCCAGTAACATTAGGAGAAGAAACTTGACAGCTTCTCGGTCTGTCCCATTGTTGATCTGGACGGCTGTATAATAGTCTGAGAGCCAGGTGTCCGGGTTTGTGCTGCCGGTATATTTTTGGTAGGTTGGACCAACTTTGGCGAAGCCAGAATGCAGGGGTATTCTTCGGATCCTGTCAGTGAAACACTTAGGACCAAAGTATAGGTCATCCTTTTCCGCTCTATCAATGTGTGCGGAATATCTTCCGGCTAAATGGACAGAAGGGGATCTACTCCTTTCTTTTCCATTGTTGCGCGGACGCGCTTTTTCGGGATTGTACCTATCTCTTCCATGATCACGTCCTTTTGGATTAGGCGGAGTCCTGCTCCTGTGCCTTTCTTTATCCTTAGGGGGTGTCCGGGATCTCTCACGTCTGTGAGGTATATCGTATCTTCCGGCTTTCTCAGCTGGGTTTCTCGGAGGTGGCATTGTTTTACCATCATTCCGGTATTTTTCTTCCCGATCGTGGGGTTTAAGTCCACCTTTCGGGGGATGGGATCCGGTTCGGGACGCTTCATCCCTATTGTCGGGGTTTTTCTTGTCTTTTCTCGGATCCTCTTTTTTATCCTTTGAATTGTCTGAATCTCCAGGTTCCTCTGGTCCAGGTGCTCCAGCGGCGCAAGTATCTGTTTTGCATAGGGCGGAGTTATCCTGCAGTCTTCCTGATTGCTCTTGGGCCCGCTGTTGTTGTTGCAATGCTTTTCCTAGGAAAGCATACACCCCTTGAAGATTTTCACCGTTGGAGTACAGATGATTGTTCGGGATGGCGAATGCTGCTTCCGCGTTTTCTGCTGTTGTTTTATAAATTGGTTCGCCTCTGGCATCTTTGTCGTTTACCTGCTTTTGCCAAGATGGGTTGTGAAACCTTTCTTTTGGCGGCAGTACTTCCGGTCTCACGATTCCGGGTAACCTTGTAGGTTTAATGCCAGATCTATTCTTTCTCTCGTACTCCTCGATTTCTTCCTTCATGAGCTTAATGTCATCCTGGGTTTTTTGGAGGTGTTGTCAAGATCTGAGTAGATGTTGCTGTTGCCTTTGGAAAGCTTGCCTCCTGGCTTCCAGCATCTCAGGGGGTTCATTTGCTCCCACTGGCGTTTGCAACAGCTCTTGATCTTCCTGTTCCGTCATTGGCGGAACAAGGAATTCTTTGATTTTCTTCTCCGCAGTTTTTGTTCCGCTAGCATCTCCTACTTCCAGGTTTTCATCGGCTTGATCAGCTGATTTTTTCTTCCGGATTTTGTATTGGAGTTTCTTAGCAGCACGATGCTTTTTCTTGGAAGAGGGAGGCTTTTTGACAGGCTCATCCTCTGTCAATTCCTTGACATTGGGAAATACCGGAGAAGTTTCTCCATCTTCTCTCTCTTCCTCTGGCGGAGGGGTTTTAGGGCTTTCCTGGCTGCCGGCGTCCGTGGTATCAGCCGGTTTCGCCATTATCACTTCATGGAATCCCTCTTGAAAATATTTAACTTTCCTTTCGAAGGCGTCCGCGTCTTCGTCTTCGGAATCAAAATCCTCTGATCCGGTTTCCGACTCTAATCTTGCCTCAATGGCGGCTAGTACAGATTCTGCTTCCGAGTTCATCGTCTCGTGTCGCACCCGGACTTCTAGGGGATACTCACAGTCCGTTAAACAGTAGATAAATGGCTTACGGGGCATACCGGCACCCGCATCTCAATATGAGTAGGCCAACACGTAAACGTGTGACAACCATTCTCTACTATTCATCGTCTACGCAAACCATCCCATAGAAATCCAGCTACTTCCATTGACGTACTTCATAACATACACACAGGGTACGTCAACGGCATTTGAACAAGTGATATCACAACATATCTCTACGACACAAAAGATTGAAATAAGTTGCAAATAGCTCTCACTAGAGCAGAGATAGCAAATACAATCATCCAGAGGACACATGTCCCAACATAACATCATTACAACACAGCGGAAGCATCCAAAGTGTCTGGGTACAGACAAGATCCAAAAGGCCTAAGAGGCCGGAAACGAAAAGACGGAGCCCATCCACGAAGTCTCGGATCCTGCCCGGGTCCGCTATCTACTCGTCAGCAGCCTCGTCATACTCCACGTAGTAGCCACCATGGGGATCCTCGGAAACGTAGTCTGCGGAAACCACAGCCCCAAAGGGGTCAGTACATAAACGTACTGGCAATCAAGACTCACAATTCACCAAAGTGTACCCATCAACACCAAGCACAGATGCTTTGGGTTCAACGGAAGAAGGGAGTGATACAAAAGATGCTGCAGCGGGCTGCTCTAACGAACTACAGAAACATGCTACAACTTCCGGCTAACAGAGAGGAGATAAGATAGCGTATCGTAACCAACTATAACTAACTCCAACCAAACCCATCCTGGATCTCGCCCCTTATCCAAAGAAGCAATCCGAGGATAACTCACACAGTTGGATTAATGATGGGTCAAGTTATTGTGTCGATAAGACTATTACTAGTCAAGTTATCAATAGATAGGTGTAAGTTGTTCTGAGTACTTGTTAGCCAGTACTTTCACCAAGTCATCCATAACCGCGGAAAACACGGCTTCTCGAGAAGATTTAACCCTGCAGGGGTGCACCAATTTGGCCGTACACGTAAGAATAACCCGCCAGATGGAATGGCCTTTCCACCAAGCGGGGCACTCAACACAACTCAACTCTTCTTCGCATCAAGCCCAAAGAACCCCGTGCAATTGAGCGCACGGCTAATCAAGCCCCACGAAGAAAAGGGGACCCTCATAGCACTCTAAGAACGTGTCTCCCTAAATGCCGACTACAAAAGTTCCACCCTGGCGCCAAGGGTTCGCACCTGCATATGCATGCGGCAAATGGAAAACCCGAACTAAATGAGGCGATTTGGACGAGATGCGAATCGAATCAAATTGAGGGGGGCGCCCATACACGCTTCCCACATGCGGTTAGTGCGCTCATCATGGATCAGTAGACAAGACCCTTTTCCTAATTAGGGTCGACACTAGCAGGCCTCAAAACCACGCCGGGCCTCCTGCCGGTGCCTTATCATCAAATTATTATTACCTCAAAATTAACAGGTTGTTATTTAACATCGAGCCCCAGAACAGAAAGAAAATATCGTAACAGAAAGTAACGGGTAACAGACTCGAGCAGAAACAACCCTAATCATGCTAGTAAGACACGGGCAACAAGCAATGGGGTTATAGGTGTGGAGGTGAGGCTATATCAGGGTTAGAGGATAACATATGATAGGATCGAACACAAGCAACGATTCCTATGGCTAGCAGAATAGACAACAGAAAGTATCGGTATCCAAGGTTGACAGGAACACAATGGTTCATGTGAGTGAATACTTGCCTGCAAACTCAGCAGCCTGGTACTGAGCTAGATCCTCAGAAGGGGTGTCGTAAACCTCGTCTGTCTCAACGTCGTCGTCTATTCGAGAAGAGCAAACAAAACGCAGGGAGACAAACAATCAATAACATGGCATAATGCACAAACATGGGATGATGCATGACCATTTAATTGATGCACCAAAATAAGCTAACTGACATGGTAACAAATGATTGAATGGACCCACATGCAATTTGAGTTGCATATGAAAAGCCCATGAATTATGGTTGAATTAATTGTTCTACAACTAATCATCATGTGTAAGTGAATTAGCATGATGCATGGATGAGGAAACAGAAGGAAAACAACAGTAGAATCAAATTGAAATAAGGTTTACCAAGTTTGGAATTTTAGTTATTAAGTCATGGAATTTTGGTTCCTTAAAGGTGTTACACAAGCATTTGTTGTTTTCACCAATTTAAATTGTTCAAAATAGATAACAAAGTTCATATTTGAAAAGAGCACAAAATTTTAGGTGGAAAACATGTTTTACTTATTGAAAAGGAATTAGAATGAATTACTTATGAATTAAACAAGTTTAACAAGATTAAATGAATTTAATTCAAGCATGAACTTATTTGAATTTTTATTTGTTCAAAACATTAAACCAAATTCATATTTGAAAAGTTTTATACTTTTATGGTTTGAAAACATATTTTATATGTTCAAAAAGAAATTAATTTGACCAAGTTATTAATTTAGCAATTTTAAATGATTTAAACAAGGTTTAATTTATTTAACCAATGTTAATTATTCAAAACATGAAACAAATTTTATATTTGAAAAGGTGGTTCAATTTAGCATGGAAAACATATTTTATTTGTTGAAAATGGATTTAAAATGAGCAAGTTATTATTTTGGCAATTTTAAATGCATTAATCAATAAACAGTTGTTTTCAGCAATTTAAATTATTCAAAACAGCAAACAAAGTTGATATTTGCAAAGTTCATGAAAAATGGGATGGAAAACATATTTTACATGTTGGAATTGGATTTGAATTGCCCAAGTTATGAATTTTGCAATTTAAAAGGGTTTAATTAAAGCATTGGATTATTGCACCACTTTTAATTAGGGAAATCAATAAACAAATTGCATTGAAAAGGTTGAAAACATGCAGCAAATGTTTCACTGAACATTTTGAGCTATTAAACATAATTTTTGGGTGATTATTGAATTTATTATGCAATTTTTCCTAAACATTCTTATTCTGCCCTTTTTTAGTAAACAGAGGGAAACATGCTCAAAATTAATTCAATTGTGACCAAATAAATACCAATGTGTAGAGTTTGTTAAGACAAATTTTTAGAGCCCAAGTTTTCTTAAATTGGATGAACCAAACTCAAGTTATGAAATTCCAAAGTTTCCAATTTTTATTGCATTTTCAGTAATTAATTATTTAGTGCGAAAAGTATTACAGAAACATGTTGCAATTTTGTTACTAATGGAAAGAGCACAAGATTTTAGATCCACAGGAATTTGAATCATTCAAATTGGAGCAAAATTCAATTTTATATTGATTTTAGAAGTAAGGATTCAGATCTGTGTTTCTGACATTCGAGAAAAAAACAGTAAAAGAGGGAAAAAGGGTTTGGCATTATGCCTTAGGGGGGGGATCGAACCCAGGATCACTCGGCGCGCGCTAGGGGTGCTAACCAGTGCGGTAGCTGTTCGGTTTGTTGACAGGTAAGGGAGGCGCGGGGATTAAGGTGCAGTTTCAGGCGTTAAACTGAAACTGAAATTTTGCAGTTAACTGTAGTGGTCGGAGGCCACCGGCGGCAGCGGCAGCGCGGCTGCGGTGTGCTCGCCGTGGTGGCCGTGCGCGACGGGGTGCATGTGGGCGACAGGTGCGTGCGTGCAGCTGCGTGGTGCTGCGAGAGGGAGGAGGGGAGGTGGTGGCGCGGGGGATCCATTCCCGCGCCTAACCTGGCCGGAGGGAGGCTAGGTCGCCGGCGATCGCCGGAGAGGGAGGTGAGGTTTCGGTGTGTTTCAGAGATTCAGAGAGATAGCAGAGCAGAGAGAGAGAGGAAGGAAGGAGGGAATGGATACGGGGGAGAGGGAGAAGGAGGGAGAAGAGGTAGGGCAGAGGGGAACCCTAGGGTTAGGTTTATAGGGGGAAGGAGGTGCTGCTGTCCGTTGCTTCTCCTCTGCAGCTACGTGGCCATGGCGGATGTCCTGCCGTACGCAGGAGGAAGATGAGGTGGAGGGTCGAAGGGGTACCAGGCCAAGGGGGAGAGATGGGCTGGGCCTGCCCCTCTCTCTTGCTCTGATGTTTCTATTTTTTCTTTCTTACTTTTTTTTTGCAGATTGGAATAGGAAAGAAAAGGGAGGTTTTTAGGATAGGAAAAAAAATTGGTGGATGATTTTTTTATAGGTTATTAGTTAAAGGCACAATTGTGAAATGGTTTGTTTCTCAAAATTTGAATCTTGTTTCTGTTTTAAAATTCAATTGAATTTGGTGGAAATTGCTATTAAATGAATAATTAAAAAGAACCACTTAAAATAGTTTGATCCCTCAGGTTTATTTGAAACAAATGGATTTGGAAAATGTTTTGTTTCATTAATTTCAAATGGTTGCTGTTTGGAAAATGCAAATGAATTTGAATGCAATTTGAATGAATTTTGAATATTAAGTGAAATATTGAAAGCAATAATTTAATTAGTTTGAACCTTAGTTTAATGGAAACAAATGATGGAAGTGTTTTGTCATTTTCATAATTTTCAAAAGGTTGCTGTTTTGGAAATATAATTGAATTTGAAAATGGTTTGGTATTAGATGAATTTTTGATTAGAAACAAATCAACAGTTTTGAAATCACACTTTAATGGAAACAATTGATTGTTTTGATTTGAAATATCATTTTGGAAATTGTAACAACACAAGTATGAAACAAAAGGTTTAAAATTTGGTTTGAAATTCAAATAGAAAACAAAGGAAAACAAATGGAAAACAAGCAAAACAAATGCAATGAACATGATGTCATGATGCAAAACATAAAATAAGAGAGAGAAACCATTCTAATGGCTATTTTTCATACTTGGGATGTTACAAAACGCCCCCCTTGAAGGAATCGCGCCCCGAGATTCCTACTGAGAAAAGAAAAGGTCCGGATACTTCTTGCGAAGATCCTCTTGAGCTGTGACACGTGAAACACATCGTGCACCTCGGATAGTTTTTCTGGAAGTTCAAAACGGTAGGCATTCCTGGCAACTCTTCTGGAAAGACGTCAGGGAATTCGCAAACCACCGGAACATTTTCGAGTAAAGGTAGATGTTTTGTATCGAGGGTGTATAGCTGAATAGAATTTGATTCATTTGGAAAATAGACTATCTGGCCAGAAGGATGGAACAGCGTTATTGATTAGACGCCGGTAGAAGAACTGAAGTGGGAAGCAACAACAAGGTTTGAACGGACGAAAAGGATGTTGAGAAGAACAGGATAACGAAGCAACATTCGGGAAACACGAGACCAAAACACTCCTGAGGTATTACGGAAAACCCATCCAGGCTTCTAAAGGATCAATATCTACTGCTTAAGGAATAGAGGATCTGCTTCCGGGGCTTACACCCCTCCGTTCTCAATCGTGAGTAGGCAACATGATAAATCATGTCACAACCACCTCCATTCCTATGGTCTAGTAGATATAACCATCCTAGAGAAACCAGGATACGTGAAATCCTAACTTGAAAGTTTAGATGAGAAGGGAAAACAACGTTGCACTTCCTTACCAGAAAAGGGAGGGTGGGTGGGGAAAGAAATAAAATGGCAGAATTCCTACTCTCACGTTTCATTTTTCCTATATAGCTACAAAATAGTTTCTACACTCAACTGCGACCAATAAAAGGGATCCTACAGGCAGACAGGCTCTGATACCATTTGTCGCACCCGGACTTCTAGGGGATACTCACAGTCCGTTAAACAGTAGATAAATGGCTTACGGGGCATACCGGCACCCGCATCTCAATATGAGTAGGCCAACACGTAAACGTGTGACAACCATTCTCTACTATTCATCGTCTGCGCAAACCATCCCATAGAAATCCAGATACTTCCATTGACGTACTTCACATACACAACAGGGTACGTCAACGGCATTTGAACAAGTGATATCACAACAGATCTCTACGACACAAAAGATTAAAATAAGTTGCAAATAGCTCTCACTAGAGCAGAGATAGCAAATACAATCATCCAGAGGACACATGTCCCAACATAACATAATTACAACACAGCGGAAGCATCCAAAGTGTCTGGGTACAGACAAGATCCAAAAGGCCTAAGAGGCCAGAAACGAAAAGACGGAGCCCATCCACGAAGTCTCGGATCCTGCCCGGGTCCGCTATCTACTCGTCAGCAGCCTCGTCATACTCCACGTAGTAGCCACCATGGGGATCCTCGGAAACGTAGTCTGCGGAAACCACAGCCCCAAAGGGGTCAGTACATAAACGTACTGGCAAGCAAGACTCACAATTCACCAAAGTGTACCCATCAACACCAAGCACAGATGCTTTGGGTTCAACGGAAGAAGGGAGTGATACAAAAGATGCTGTAGCGGGCTGCTCTAACCAACTACAGAAACATGCTACAACTTCCGGCTAACAGAGAGGAGATAAGATAGCGTATCGTAACCAACTATAACTAACTCCAACCAAACCCATCCTGGATCTCGCCCCTTATCCAAAGAAGCAATCCGAGAATAACTCACACAGTTGGATTAATGATGGGTCAAGTTATTGTGTCGATAAGACTATTACTAGTCAAGTTATCAATAGATAGGTGTAAGTTGTTCTGAGTACTTGTTAGCCAGTACTTTCACCAAGTCATCCATAACCGCGGAAAACACGGCTTCTCGAGAAGATTTAACCCTGCAGGGGTGCACCAATTTGGCCGTACACGTAAGAATAACCCGCCAGATGGAATGGCCTTTCCACCAAGCGGGGCACTCAACACAACTCAACTCTTCTTCGCATCAAGCCCAAAGAACCCCGTGCAATTGAGCGCACGGCTAATCAAGCCCCACGAAGAAAATGGGACCCTCATAGCACTCTAAGAACGTGTCTCCCTAAATGCCGACTACAAAAGTTCCACCCTGGCGCCAAGGGTTCGCACCTGCATATGCATGCGGCAAATGGAAAACCCGAACTAAATGAGGCGATTTGGACGAGATGCGAATCGAATCAAATTGAGGGGGGCACCCATACACGCTTCCCACATGCGGTTAGTGCGCTCATCATGGATCAGTAGACAAGACCCTTTTCCTAATTAGGGTCGACACCAGCAGGCCTCAAAACCACGCCGGGCCTCCTGCTGGTGCCTTATCATCAAATTATTATTACCTCAAAATTAACAGGTTGTTATTTAACATCGAGCCCCAGAACATAATGAAAATATCGTAACAGAAAGTAACGGGTAACAGACTCGAGCAGAAACAACCCTAAGCATGCTAGTAAGACACGGGCAACAAGCAATGGGGTTATAGGTGTGGAGGTGAGGCTATATCAGGGTTAGAGGATAACATGTGATAGGATCGAACACAAGCAACGATTCCTATGGCTAGCAGAATAGACAACAGAAAGTATCGGTATCCAAGGTTGACAGGAACACAATGGTTCATGTGAGTGAATACTTGCCTGCAAACTCAGCAGCCTGGTACTGAGCTAGATCCTCAGAAGGGGTGTCGTAAACCTCGTCTGTCTCAACGTCGTCGTCTATTCGAGAAGAAGCAAACAAACAACGTAGGGAAACAAACAATCAATAACATGGCATAATGCACAAACATGGGATGATGCATGACCATTTAATTGATGCACCAAAATAAGCTAACTGACATGGTAACATAACATGATTGAATGGACCCACATGCAATTTGAGTTGCATATGAAAAGCCCATGAATTATGGTTGAATTAATTGTTCTACAACTAATCATCATGTGTAAGTGAATTAGCATGATGCATGGATGAGGAAAACAGAAGGAAAACAACAGTAGAATCAAATTGAAATAAGGTTTACCAAGTTTGGAATTTTAGTTATTAAGTTATGGAATTTTGGTTCCTTAAAGGTGTTACACAAGCATTTGTTGTTTTCACCAATTTAAATTGTTCAAAATAGATAACAAAGTTCATATTTGAAAAGAGCACAAAATTTTAGGTGGAAAACATGTTTTACTTATTGAAAAAGGAATTAGAATGAATTACTTATGAATTAAACAAGTTTAAACAAGATTTAAATGAATTTAATTCAAGCATGAACTTATTTGAATTTTTATTTGTTCAAAACATTAAACCAAATTCATATTTGAAAAGTTTATACTTTTATGGTTTGAAAACATATTTTATATGTTCAAAAGGAAATTAATTTGACCAAGTTATTAATTTAACAATTTTAAATGATTTAAACAAGGTTTAATTTATTTAACCAATGTTAATTATTCAAAACATGAAACAAATTTTATATTTGAAAAGTTGGTTCAATTTAGCATGGAAAACATATTTTATTTGTTGAAAATGGTTTTAAAATGAGCAAGTTATTATTTTGGCAATTTTAAATGCATTAATCAATAAACAGTTGTTTTCAGCAATTTAAATTATTCAAAACAGCAAACAAAGTTGATTTTTGCAAAGTTCATGAAAAATGGGATGGAAAACATATTTTACATGTTGGAATTGGATTTGAATTGCCCAAGTTATGAATTTTGCAATTTAAAAGGGTTTAATTAAAGCATTGGATTATTGCACCACTTTCAATTAGGGAAATCAATAAACAAATTGCATTGAAAAGGTTGAAAACATGTAGCAAATGTTTCACTGATCATTTTTTGCTATTAAACATAATTTTTGGGTGATTATTGAATTTATTATGCAATTTTTCCTAAACATTCTTATTCTGCACTTTTTAGTAAACAGAGGGAAACATGCTCAAAATTAATTCAATTGTGACCAAATAAAATACCAATGTGTAGAGTTTGTTAAGACAAATTTTTAGAGCCCAAGTTTGCTTAAATTGGATGAACCAAACTCAAGTTATGAAATTCCAAAGTTTCCAATTTTTATTGCATTTTCAGTAATTAATTATTTAGTGCGAAAAGTATTATAGAAACATGTTGCAATTTTGTTACTAATGGAAAGAGCACAAGATTTTAGATCCACAGGAATTTGAATCATTCAAATTGGAGCAAAATTCAATTTTATATTGATTTTAGAAGTAAGGATTCAGATCTGTGTTTCTGACATTCGAGAAAAAAAACAGTAAAAGAGGGAAAAAGGGTTTGGCATTGTGCCTTAGGGGGGGATCGAACCCAGGATCACTGGTCGCGCGCTAGGGGTGCTAACCAGTGCGGTAGCTGTTCGGTTTGTTGACAGGTTAGGGAGGCGCGGGGGTTAAGGTGCAGTTTCAGGCGTTAAACTGAAACTGAACTTTTGCAGTTAACTGCAGCGGTCGGAGGCCACCGGCGGCAGCGGCAGCGCTGCTGCGGTGTGCTCGCCATGGTGGCCGTGCGCGACGGGGTGCAGGTGGGCGACAGGTGCGTGCGTGCAGCTGCGTGGTGCTGCGAGAGGGAGGAGGGGAGGTGGTGGCGCGGGGGATCCATTCCCGCGCCTAACCTGGCCGGAGGGAGGCCAGGTCGCCGGCGATCGCCGGAGAGGGAGGTGAGGTTTCGGTGTGTTTCAGAGATTCAGAGAGATAGCATAGCAGAGAGAGAGAGGAAGGAAGGAGGGAATGGAGGCGGGGGAGAGGGAGAAGGAGGGAGAAGAGGTAGGGCAGAGGGGAACCCTAGGGTTAGGTTTATAGGGGGGAAGGAGGTGCTGCTGTCCGTTGCTTCTCCTCTGCAGCTACGTGGCCATGGCGGATGGCCTGCCGTACGCAGGAGGAAGATGAGGTGGGGGGTCGAAGGGGTACCAGGCTAAGGGGGAGAGATGGGCTGGGCCTGTCCCTCTCTCTTGCTCTGCTGTTTTTATTTTTTCTTTCTTACTTTTTTTTTGCAGATTGGAATAGGAAAGAAAAGGGAGGTTTTCAGGATAGGAAAAAAAAATTGGTGGATGATTTTTTTTATAGGTTATTAGTTAAAGGCACAATTGTGAAATTGTTTGTTTCTCAAAATTTGAATCTTGTTGCTGTTTTAAAATTCAATTGAATTTGGTGGAAATTGCTATTAAATGAATAATTAAAAAGAACCACTTAAAATAGTTTGAACCCTCAGGTTTATTTGAAACAAATGGATTTGGAAAATGTTTTGTTTCATTAATTTCAAATGGTTGCTGTTTGGAAAATGCAAATGAATTTGAATGCAATTTGAATGAATTTTGAATATTAAGTGAAATATTGAAAGCAATAATTTAATTAGTTTGAACCTTAGTTTAATGGAAACAAATGATGGAAGTGTTTTTTCATTTTCATAATTTTCAAAAGGTTGCTGTTTTGGAAATATAATTGAATTTGAAAATGGTTTGGTATTAGATGAATTTTTGATTAGAAACAAATCAACAGTTTTGAAATCACACTTTAATGGAAACAATTGATTGTTTTGATTTGAAATATCATTTTGGAAATTGTAACATCACAAGTATGAAACAAAAGGTTTAAAATTTGGTTTGAAATTCAAATAGAAAACAAAGGAAAACAGAGGAAAACAAATGGAAAACAAGCAAAACAAATGCAATGAACATGATGTCATGATGCAAAACATAAAATAGCAGAGAGCAACCATTCTAATGGCTATTTTTCATACTTGGGATGTTACATCTCGTTGACGGATGTCGGATCTTCCGCTTGTACGACGGGTGTCGGATCTTCCGTCTCTGTGACGGGTGTGTTTTTGTCTGCCTCTTGCACGGGATTTCCGTCATCCGTGTTTTCGGCGACTTCGGACTGTACCATGCCGATAAAGTGTGTGTCATTTTTTTGTCGGTGATCTGAGCAGAATCCGGTATCATAGTCATCCTCGACTGGGTATAGGGCGGGTGGGATAAATTTGCTTCCACCGCAAAACCCCATTGCTTCTGCAGTTAGTCCGATAAAGATGTTAGCAGATCCTATCGGTAACACGCAGGCACTTACCAGGTGGTTTTGCGCCGGTATGTAGGATCCGTTGTCGAGGAAGCGTCCGACATCATCGTTGAATTCCAAGCTTCCGATGGTGATTGATCTTCCGATTCCGCCAAGTATCCCAGATCGGAACTTCACGCCTGACGTCGTTTGCCCCACGGTGGGCGCCAACTGTCGAGACATCGTAGTAGTTTTCATAGACGGGGGTGCCATGAGACTACGGTAGAGACGTGGGGTAACGGGATCGCGTGGTAGACAGTAAACACAGGATTTACCCAGGTTCGGTACGTCGTGACAGTACGACGTGCCTACTCCTGCACTTCTCACTAATCAGGGCTAAAGCCTGGAAACAGGATTACAATGTGAGGTATTAGATCTAGCTACTCGCAGAGGATCAACTTCTCGGCGAGTTGGCCTATAGCTTCTCTGTTATTCGTTGGTTGTTTTGTTTATCTCCCGTCCGGCTTTATATAATAGCCGGATTAGGGCTTACAGAATAGGAAACCTAGAAGGCTACGGTAAGTATAACTTGGAAAGTAAGAAATCCGTCTTCTCCTCCAAGCCAGATCACACGGGCCGTGATCCGGGTTCTTCTAGAATCCGGCTTCTGTGCGTCAAGTTACTGGGCCGCCCAATGGACCATAGCCCACTACCACTTGGGCCACCCTAGTAACCAGGCACTTTGACTACCATCTTATATACCCCTATACGGTATATATCCGACAATATCACACTGAAGCTATTGTTGTTTTCTTATTGTTTTCATCATCCATGCATCATTCTAATCAATTTTCACATGATGATTATTTGTAGATCATTTAATTCATGGGCTTTTCCATATGCAATCCAAATTGCATATGGGCCCATTTAAATATGTTTACCATGTCAACTAGTTTATCTTTGATGCATCCTTAAACTTGTCATGCATCCATATCTTGATCATGCTAGATCTTTTGCCGTAGAAGTAATTGTTGCATCCGGTGTTTGTTCTAGTTCGTTGCTTCTTCGCGGATAGGACGTTGAGATGATGTGAGCAACGACAAATTCTTCGGATGTACCTCTACTTGCGGGATTCTAGACAAGTATACTCACTTGCTACCTATGGTTGCCTTTCATCACTTGTTACCGATTCTTCCCGTTGCCTTTATTCTAGCCTTATGATTCGATGCTTGTGTCCCAATCCTATCATATGGTTACCTTGCAGCCATGATATAGCCTTCCTTCCACTTCCTATTAACTGTTGTGTGTTTACCTTGTTGGCCCTCGTGTCGTAGTTGCATGCTTAGGTTTGTTTGCGCCCGAGTCTTGTTGTCCTTTGTTCTATCACCTGTTTAATTGATAGTTGGGCTTGTCTTAATCAACAACATGTTAATGTTTTGGGTAATAATAATTTGATGATAAGGCACCAACAGGAGGCCCGGCGTGGTTTTGAGGCTTGCTAGTGTCGAACTTAATTCGGAAAAGGGTCTTGTCCTCCGATCCATGATGAGCGCACTAACCGCATGTGGGAAGCGAGTATGGGCGCCCCCCGCAATTCTGATTCGATTCGCATCTCGTCCAAATCGCCACACTTAGTTCGGGCTTTCCATTGATGCATGCATATGCAGTGCGAACCCTTGGCGCCAGGGTGGAACTTTTGTAGTCGGCATTTAGGGCGGCGTGGTCTTCCAGTGCTATGAGGGTCCCCCTTTTCTTCGTGGGGGCTCGATTAGCCGCGCACGCACAGCACGTGGTTCTTTGGGCTTGATGCGAAGAAGAGTTGGGTTGTGTTGAGTGGCCTGCTTGGTGGGTTTGCTCCCTGCCTGGCGGGTCATTCTTACGTGTACGGCCAAATTGGTGCATCCCTGCAGGGTTAATCTTCTCGAGAAGTCGTGTTGTCCGCGGTTATGGATGACTTGGTGAAAGTGCTGGCTAACAAGTACTCAGACAACTTACACTTAACGATGATAACTTGACTAGTAATATAGATTACCTCCACCATAAAAATGAATGTCACCTTAATCAACAGTGTGAGTTTCCTTGGGTTGCTTCCTTAGTAGGGGGTAACATTGGATGGGTATTGTTTGGTGAGTAGTTATAGTCGGTTTTGTCGCGCTATCTTATCCCTTCCTTTTAGCCGGATGTTGTAGCGCGTCTCTGTAGTTAGTTAGTGCATCCCGCTGCCGCTTCTTTGCAATAATCCCTTCCTTTCCGTTGTACCCAAAGTATTTGTATCTTGTGATGATTGGTTACGCTGGTATCTTGTGAGTATGGTTTATCCGCTTGCCAGTACTTAACCGTACTGACCCACGAATCCATTTCGTGGCTGCATATTCCACATTGCAGTCAACAGGTTTGAAGTCTGACGATGTTAGCTTGGGAATCCCTCCGGCTTGGCCTGGGCAGGGATTGGACGCCATCGGTTATCTTCAGGACTCTTAGTCCAATTTGTATCTTGTCCGTAGTCGGACGCTATGTTGTTTCTTCCGTTGTTATTTGGATCTTTGTATTGTATCAGTTGTATCCTTGACTCGTTTGAGTCGTCTTGTATATACCTCCTCTATTGTTGTTGTTGTGGATTATTCGTGAACTGTTGTAATGTTATCACAAGTGGCAACCTGAAATCGGTTATTATGTGGATTTTGGCGGAAATGCTGAAATCTGCATAGTGCCCGATCCCGGGGCGTCACAAATGGTATCAGAGCATGGTTTCCGATTCCCAAAGTTGTTTCGATACGAATGGTTATCGAAGCAACGGGGCCGCAAAGCCTGTAGGATAACCTCGCTAACGGTCGTGTTTCTAGAGTGTCAAAAACTATTTCTGCTAAACTGTTTTGGAAACATCTCAATAGGATTCTTGTTTTCTCCTTATCTCTATTCTATTTCTCCTCTCATCTTATTTGTTTTGGAGTCTACTCTCGTACCTATCTTTCAAAGTTTTAGGATCCTACGTGGGTGGACGTTCTCTTAGCCTTTAAACCTAATAGGTTCGATCTTCGGAAGGCTCTCAATGGAAGAACATCGTCGTCACTCCGAGCAAGAATCTCTTGTTAGTGGTGTCGAGAAGCCCTTGTTAGTGGTGTCGAGGAGATCAACTGGAAGCATAAAGAATCGATAGTCGAACTTCTTTCCCCTCCCGGGTTAGTGGGTGGATTGCGAGGGCGCAATCCCTTGTTAGTGGTGTCGTCTGTAACACCCGGGGGATTTTCCCCCAAATAGGATTTGGTTGTTTTTCTTCTTTTTTTTTTTTGCATTGCATCATGCATTTTGCATTGCACCCTTGTTTCCAAAATCAAATTCCTATTAAAAATCAAACAATGCACCTTAGTTTCAAACTCAAATTGTTTTCAATAAAATTGAATTGGAATTAATATGTGCTTGGTTAAATAACTCACCTTTCATTAAAACCCTAATTTGAATTTCAAATTCAAATTCAAACAACAAATAAATATTTGAAATTTTGAAAAACAAAACTTGGTGCACTTGGGCATTCAATATGCTCAATGCAATAAAATTGTTTTCATATTTTTTATAAAACCCTAAAACCCTTTCTTTCTCTCTTATCCCTTTGCTACAAAAAAAAAGAAAAAAAAAAGAATAAAAAACACATGGGGGAGGCAGGCCAGCCCAAGTGGGCTGAGCCCACCCCAGAGCCCATTCCCCATCGCCTGTCGTCTCCTACCTCTGTACAGAGACAGAGGGACAGAGAACCTCCCCCACCTGCAGCTCCACGTCCCCCTTTCTCACCTGCTCCTCCCCCCTCTTTATCTACCCCGAGGAGAGCCCTCCAGGAACCCTAGCCCTCCCCTTTTCTTCCTCCTTCCGCCGCCACCTCCCCTTCCCACTCTCTGTTCTTTTTTCCTCTGAACTTTTGGTAGCGAGAGAGAGAGCACGGGAGGATCTCGTCGTCGCCATCATGATCTCCTTCGAGGTGACCTGACCGTGGGAATGGAAAGAGGACGTCGTCCTCGTCAAGATCACCGAAGGATCCGGCCCACGAGCTTCCCTGGATCGCCGCCGCCATCGCCTTTCTTCCCGCCAGTCACCGCGGCCATCTGCTCTCGTCGCCGCCGTCTCCTCCCTCCGTTCGCTCGAGTCCCGGTGAGCACGCCCCCGTCCCCCTCCTTTTCTCTCCGCCGTTGGCCGCACCACTACCCCTTCCCGCCTCACGCACGCAGTGTGCGCAGCAGCTCGCTGCCACCGGCCGGCGTCCGTGCGTTCGTCTCCGTCAAATTCAGTTCTGAACTTTCGATTTCAGTTAGTTCCGCGAAATCTCACCTCAAAATAATTTCGCATCATAGATCTAACACAAAGCAGCAGCCCAGCCCAGTGGCCCAGGCCTCTCGCGCGCACACAGCAGGGCGCGGGTTCGAGTCCCCCCCCCCCCCCCCCCCCCCCCCCCCCCCCCGCGCATTTTTTCTTCTTTTTGGATTTTATTTTCCTGCAACTCAGCCCCAAAACAGATCAGATCTTAATTTGTAAATTCCACCAAATATTCATAGATGCTCCAATTTTGGTGATTCAAATTTCTGTAGATTCATAACTGTGAGCACTTTCGAAATATGTAAAAATGTCAACATGTTTCTGTAATAAATTTTGCACTAAATAATTAAATACAGAAATGGCTATTAAGATTTGAAACTTTGGAAATTCATAACTTGAGTTCTTTTCACCCAAATTGAGAAAACTTGGGCTCTAAAATTTTGTCTTAACAAACTCTACACATTGGTATTTTATTTGGTCACAATTGAATTAGATTTGAACATGTTTTCTTCTGTTTACTAAAAGGGGCAGAATAAAAATGCTTATGGAAAAATCTATATCTATACCTAATAATAAAGGCGTTAAGGCTTCCTTGGTTTGGTTTGGTTTGGTAGGTCATTGAAACTGACCCTAAAGTTAGACAAAAATTACCCACCACTGCCACCGGTAAGTTGCATACCGATCCAATTTGGTATGTTTTTTCATCCGTCACCGATCACCTACGTAGAAAACCGGCTTGGATCCGATGAGTCTCCTGACCAGACACGAGTTAGAGTTGTCATGTAAATACATATATAAATCATGTTGAGCTCCGTCTGTGCCGTGTCCCTGCAGTCTCCTTTATTGTCTCCCGTGCATGCATGTTGGCACATTGGTTTAGCTTTAGCCTTCCGTGGAAGAAAAGAACTTCATGTCCTTTAAATAGGAGAGCGAGGGTGTTTAGCTGGATAGAAGCAAAGTCGACGAGGTCATAGCCAAGAAAAGCAAGACGTATGCTGCCTAGCTCCGTCGGCGAACGATTATGATCGAGAACGGTCGTGATGAGAATAGTGTCCCGCTTACCAATGTCAAAACCCCCATGGTCACCACTCAGCAAGGTCGTTGAGCAGAGAAAGATGCATGTCGCCTAGAGGAACCCGTTCCCCCGACACCACCACGTCCGGCGAGCATCAAACATGGCCTCAACAGATTTGAAGATACCTTATGACATCGTCCTCTCTGCCAACTATCTGCAAATGTTCACGGGACGAGGAGTCTCACGCTTTGTTGGTTGTATTCCGCATGAGCGAAGACATGATCCGCGGAGTCGTCCTGGCTCCTAGCCGCCCTCATAGCGGAGGACGATGAGCACAACAAGCAACTCGTACTGTGTACAAGAGTAGCGGCTATGCGGGTGTGCCTCTTGCGCTGTTCCAACTCGAGGATGGCGGGGGCGCGCTTACCGGCCTCCATGGTGTACATCGCTCTGCGTACAGGTGCAGCGAAGTCGCCCTCTCCATGCTCGCCACCGGCTTCTCTGTCGTTCACCTCGAGTTCAGCTCGTACCCATCGGTAGAGGCGCACATCAATGGCAAGAGCTTTCTTCATGGTGCCATGGCGCAAGAACGCAAGTTCGTGGGACGGGCAGCTGATCTACTTTGGAGCTCCACTACATGGCAGCTGCTTATGTATGTATGCATGATGTGCTAAGCTACCTATTGAATGCCCTTGCATGGTTAGGCTGGCCTCAGGGCATCTTCCCATTACAGCAGTGGACACTCTGATGCTATTAACCCTGTCCCTGTCCATTCCCGGTTTAATCTGGTTTCTCCAGTTTCCATAAACAAGACCTGCACGGTTTGAAACGGATTAAGGTGGTCTAAACTATTTAGATATGACGTGAGATAGCGGTGTGGTCTGGGCTGGATACACGGTTTAACTGGTTTGGCACCGGTGCACCTAGCTTATGTTGGACAAGGTCAGCCCATCGACGTACGCCATGCCAAGGTCGGTGTGATACAGCTGGGTCGCGACCTCCGGCTGGATGGCTTCGGTAGACGGCGGGTTAGACTGCACGAGTACGACCATGGTGTTGAATGTTTACGAACTTGTTGCCGAATGCTGCGCCGCGGCCGCGGTAGCCGCGCGGAGGTTCTGCGTGGCAGGGAGCAGCACAGCAGCAAGGGATGCGTTCCGGACTCGAGGACATCATCGAGGCCGGGATGAACGGAGCACGTTGCCGGTGAGCCAGCCGGGCACGGAGGCCGTGTCGGCGACGAGCACGCACGGCGACCACGGGGTTATGCGCCAGTGCCGGCGAGCGCACGCCACGTTTACGTGGAGTGCAGCGTGACTGCCCATGAGCGCGTAGAGCTATCATCAGCGTCGTCGTATGTTCACGCGACGGCGGAGATGGTGGAGGCCGGGATGAACTGAGACGTTGTCGGCGAGCCAGCCGGAGGCGGCGGCCGGGACGGCAGCGAGGGCGCATGACGTCCACAAGGTGATGCCAGTGCCGGCGAGCACGCGAATGACCCTTGGTCGACGTGGAGTGCAGCGTGTCTGCGGATGAGCGCGAAGAGCTATCGTCGGCGGCAGCACCGGCGCCATGAACATCACGGGAAAGGTGGGCGCAAGATCGCCCAGACGTGATACGTTTTGCTCGGTTTCGTTTGTTAAAACCCGTCTGAACCTGGTTGAAGTTTCTATTCTAACGGTTTTAATCGGCCAGCCCGGCATAAACTGCTCAACAGGTCCGGTGCGAGCTGGTCCGATGGTTTGGCCGGTTTGAGACCAAACTGTGCTCAGATTGAGACGCTGCCCTACTTTTCAACTACGTGGTACCGATGAAATCAGAACCATGGAGCTCAGTGTGATCTTGCATGTAAATCATATAGACGAGAAAATACCAATGCTATGTGTGTTGGCTAAATCAAATACACAAACAAAGACTGAAACTAATTGTAAATCAAATCAAGACATATTTGAATTGTTAATAATTTAATTGTATATTATTTGTATCCATTACAATTGTTATTATTATTTTGTGTGTATTAACTATTGTGTAGATCTATTTGGTAGTCACAATAAGTTAAAGAAATATATGTTGGCTAGAGCACTAGATAGTTAATTGGAATTTAGTTGCAGATAGAAGTGTCATTACTTTTTACTTCAATTAGGCTTGTTATAAAGAGATAATTCGTCGTTTCTGCTCTCTCAAGGAGAGAATTGAGAAATGGCGAACTTTGGTTATCGTTATGTGCGAGCTCATCAATTTGGAAATCGAATATTCTTCGCGACGTGAAAAATAATAAAACCGTGGCAACGCATGGGCTAATTTTCTATTTGATATCTTTACCGAATTAATAATGCGTTTTGTGCAAAAATAAATCATGATCTGTTCAAAACTTTCTTCCACGTCCGATGTAGAAATTTTTCTCTCCTGTTGCAACGCACGGGCACATTTGCTAGTGCATAATAAATTCAATAATGATCCAAAAGTTATGTTTAATAGCTCAAAATGTTCATTGAAACATTTTATACATGTTTTCAACCTTTTCAATACAATTTGTTTACTGTTTTTCCTAATTAAAAGTGGTGCAATAATTCAATACTTTAATTACACCTTTTAAATTGCAAAATTCATAACTTGGGCAACTCAAATCCAATTCCAACATGTAAAATATGGTTTCCATGCAAAATTGAACAAGCTTTCCAAATATAAACTTTGTTTTCTGTTTTGAATAAATTAAATTGCTGAAAACAACTATTTCTTAATTAATGCATTTAAAATTGCCAAATTCATAACTTGCTCATTTTAAACCCAAATTCAACAAATGAAATATGTATTCCATCTAAAATTGTGTGTTCTTTCCAAATATAAATTTGGTTATCTGTTTTGAACATTTAAAATTGGTGAAAACAACAAATGTTTGTTTAAATCATTTAAAATGCCAAAGTTCATAACTTAATAAATAAAATTCCAAACTTGGTAAACAACATATCACACTGAAGCTATTGTTGTTTTCTTATTGTTTTCATCATCCATGCATCATTCTAATCAATTTTCACATGATGATTATTTGTAGATCATTTAATTCAACATTAATTCATGGGCTTTTCCATATGCAATCCAAATTGCATATGGGCCCATTTAAATATGTTTACCATGTCAACTAGTTTATCTTTGATGCATCCTTAAACTTGTCATGCATCCATATCTTGATCATGCTGGATCTTTTGCCGTAGAAGTAATTGTTGCATCCGGTGTTTGTTCTAGTTCGTTGCTTCTTCGCGGATAGGACGTTGAGATGATGTGAGCAACGGCAAATTCTTCGGATGTACCTCTACTTGCGGGATTCCAGGCAAGTATACTCACTTGCTACCTATGGTTGCCTTTCATCACTTGTTACCGATTCTTCTCGTTGCCTTTATTCTAGCCTTATGATTCGATGCTTGTGTCTCGATCCTATCATATGTTTACCTTGCAGCCATGATATAGCCTTCCTTCCACTTCCTATTAACTGTTGTTTGTTTACCTTGTTGGCCCTCGTGTCGTAGTTGCATGCTTAGGTTTGTTTGCGCCCGAGTCTTGTTGTCCTTTGTTCTATCACCTGTTTAATTGATAGTTGGGCTTGTCTTAATCAACAACATGTTAATGTTTTGGGTAATAATAACTTGATGATAAGGCACCGGCAGGAGGCCCGGCGTGGTTTTGAGGCCTGCTAGTGTCGAACTTAATTAGGAAAAGGGTCTTGTCCTCCGATCCATGATGAGCGCACTAACCGCATGTGGGAAGCGAGTATGGGCGCCCCCCGCAATTCTGATTCGATTCACATCTCGTCCAAATCGCCACACTTAGTTCGGGCTTTCCATTTGATGCATGCATATGCAGGTGCGAACCCTTGGCGCCAGGGTGGAACTTTTGTAGTCGGCATTTAGGGCGGCGTGGTCTTCCAGTGCTATGAGGGTCCCCCTTTTCTTCGTGGGGGCTCGATTAGCCGCGCACGCACATCACGTGGTTCTTTGGGCTTGATGCGAAGAAGAGTTGGGTTGTGTTGAGTGGCCTGCTTGGTGGGTTTTCTCCCCGCCTGGCGGGTCATTCTTACGTGTACGGCCAAATTGGTGCATCCCTGCAGGGTTAATCTTCTCGAGAAGCCGTGTTGTCCGCGGTTATGGATGACTTGGTGAAAGTGCTGGCTAACAAGTACTCAGACAACTTACAATTAACGATGATAACTTGACTAGTAATATAGATTACATCCACCATAAAAGTGAATGTCACCTTAATCAACAGTGTGAGTTTCCTTGGGTTGCTTCCTTAGTAGGGGGTAATATTGGATGGGTATTGTTTGGTGAGTAGTTATAGTCGGTTTTGTCGCGCTATCTTATCCCTTCCTTTTAGCCGGATGTTGTAGCGCGTCTCTGTAGTTAGTTAGTGCAGCCCGCTACCGCTTCTTTGCAATAATCCCTTCCTTTCCGTTGTACCCAAAGTATTTGTATCTTGTGATGATTGGTTACGCTGGTATCTTGTGAGTATGGTTTATCCGCTTGCCAGTACTTAACCGTACTGACCCACGAATCCATTTCGTGGCTGCATATTCCACATTGCAGTCAACAGGTTTGAAGTCTGACGACGTTAGCTTGGGAATCCCTCCGGCTTGGCCTGGGCAGGGATTGGACGCCATCGGTTATCTTCAGGACTCTTAGTCCAATTTGTATCTTGTCCGTAGTCGGACGCTATGTTGTTTCTTCCGCTGTTATTTGGATCTTTGTATTGTATCAGTTGTATCCTTGACTCGTTTGAGTCGTCTTGTATATACCTCCTCTGTTGTTGTTGTGGATTATTCGTGAACTGTTGTAATGTTATCACAAGTGGCAACCTGAAATCGGTTATTATGTGGATTTTGGCGGAAATGCTGAAATCTGCATAGTGCCCGATCCCGGGGCGTCACATGTGGGCCTCCTATGGCCCCCCTCCGGGTCTCTTCGGGACTCCGTGGAACCTTTGGGAATTCTAAGACTTCTGGGCGTCGAATTTTCCAATTCCAAGAATACTTCCAGAACAACTTTTCTGAAACTAAAAACAGCCGAAAACAGGGAACTGGCTCTGTGGCATCTTGTCAACAGGTTAGCCCGGAAAATCCATAAAAATGACATAAAGTGTATAGCAAACACGTGGGAAATAATAAGAAAACAACATGGAACATCATAAATTAAGGATACATTGATGACGTATCAACATCCCCAAGCTTAGTTCCTACTCGTCCTCGAGTAGGTAAACGATAAAAAAACACATATTTTCTAAGGTGACATGCTACCAACATAAACTTGATCATCAATAATGTAAAAGCATAAGAAAGCTGAGATCATAGAACTTAAACATAAGCATTATAAATAGAACCTTAATAATAAAGCATATCAATCACCTTGCATCATGAGAAGTGACACAAATAAAAGATCATGAATAACAATGCAACGAAAGATATACGTTTGTTTCAAGTATAGAGGAAACATGTCAAAGTGATATTTCGGTAGTCCTTAAGAGTGGGGCAAAACATAAATGTCAGGACACCTTCAAAGTTCATGAGGAAGACTAGAACAAATAATTAGAAAACAAACAATAACACATCATGAATCAATTAATAATGTTTCTGTGACAAATGCACATAAAACTGAGAATTGCAACTATGCTCTCTCAACCGTGCATAAAGTTAGAAAGGCCCTTCACGGAGGGAAACAAGGATCAACTCATGTGATAGAGCTTTTATTTTATTAAACAGAGGTATAAAAACATTTTTTTAAGAGAGGTGTATGCTTATGTCAATGAATGGTAAACAGAAAATACAGTACGTCACAAGCCAACTATACTTCACAGGAGCGGCTCCCTTAGAAGGACGCAGCTGGGCAGAAGGTCATCCCTCTTTCTCTTTTGTTTACACAATTAAGCTTTGACTGATAAATCAGGGGCAAAAATAGTGAAGAGCATTTGTGTTATTAATTTGGGGCTGTGCACCCCGCTGCCAGCTCTTCTATCATTGGATAAGCGGATGAAGCCACTATTCCAGGGTGTGAAAGTCCAATCAACAAGTGAGATAAAGATTCTCCTTTTACGTCCTCATGAGCTAAAACATGAGCACAAAACGGGAGTAATTTTGAAAGTTTTAAAGGTAACACATGTGCAATTTACTTTGGAGTGGCGGGTAAATACCATATGTAGGTAGGTATGGTGGACACAATGGTAAAATTTTTGTTTTTGGGAGTTGGATGCACAAGTAGATCTCATACTCAGTACAGGTGGAGGCTAGCAGAAGACTGGGAGCGACAAATCAAGAGAGCATAAGAGCCATAATCATGCATAGCGACATAAACATCATTAATCAAAACATAAGTGGTACCACAAGTTCAAAAACTAAATTATCATGGAGGCTATAAGTTACTAGTTTGTAGTCATAAACATGGTGTGAGCATGCGCCAAGTCAACCAAATAAAACATTCAAAAGAGAATGCCACAAATTTATGCTTCAATATGACAAGAACAACTCATGATTCTTTCAATGGCACATTAAACACTCTCAGCTATTTGAGGATAATCATGCTACTAAATAACCACAAGGCTTTAGACTAAAATAACATCTATCATGATATGAAAAAGTCTAGCCACAGTCTATACAAGCTTCTACTTGCACTGTTTATACATTCTACCTCAAGCAGCAGCTTCTTTTCCCAACAAGCACCATACAAAACATGCTTTAACAAAAACTCTATAAATTCTATAGCAAGAAAACATGAGAGTACTCACATA
Organism: Alopecurus myosuroides; assembly: GCA_028641055.1. Classification (NCBI taxonomy): domain Eukaryota; kingdom Viridiplantae; phylum Streptophyta; class Magnoliopsida; order Poales; family Poaceae; genus Alopecurus; species Alopecurus myosuroides. The sequence continues at coordinate 655,718,148 of CM054057.1, forward strand.
ATACTACTAAAACTAACAGCTCTAAATCAAGAGATGCAATGAAAACAAGAGCTAAACAGGAAATTTTGCAGCACCTAGAAGAAAAATTAAGAATACTAGCATAGCAAGTATTCAAACGAAAAAGAGGAGCGTATCTCTCTCCCAAATAAGGAATTCTAGGGTCCAACTATATTATTTCAGCAAGGAAAACAAAAGAAAAACAAATAGACGCTCCAAGTAAACTTCATATGATGTGACCGAATAAAAATATAGTTTCACTAGAAGTCACCTGATAGATTGTTGATGAAGAAGGGGATGACTTGGGCATCCCCAAGCTTAGATGATTGAGTCTTCTTAAAATATTCTTGGATGAACCACAGGGGCATCCCCAAGCTTTGACCTTGCACTCTTCTTAATCACATATATCACCCTCTTCTCTTGACCCTTGAAAACCTTCACGCCACACTCAAACGGTAATTCGCATTAGGGGGTTAGTGAAACAATAAAAAAATCCATGGGTTATGTATGGCACAAGTGCTATTGATACTTTTAAACATTAGTTACAACCACTGATGTTTCGTGAAGCAAAGAAATCCACTTGACATCGCAAAAGAGCAAATGCAAGAAAAATGGCAGAATCTATCAAAACCAGAACAGTCTGTAAAGACGAATTTTTTCGGGGCACTTATGTTGCTCAGATCGAAAAACTTTCGGAATTAGCCGAGGAATAAGCACAAGAAATTTCAGGTCATTCTGATTTTTCTATGATTTATACAATTTTTATGGTGGACAGCAGAAATTTGTTTCTTGCGCAGAAATCCGAAAACCAACTCCAACTCTCGTTAGAAACCTTACTTGGAACTGCTAAAACATGAAAAGAAAGATACAAAGGAGTTTCTACAGAAGTATAAAACCCCTTGACTCAAAGAAAACAGAGAAAAACAAAGCAAAAATAAAACAATGGGTTATCTCCCAAGAATTGCTTTTCTTTAACGCCTTTTAGCTAAGCCCAAAAAATTGGAATCAAGTATTTTCAAGTGAAGAAGCATCCAAATTGCAACTCATTAGAAGAATGGAATTAAGAGGAAACTTTATTCTCTTTCTAGGAAAGTGTTCCATACCTTTCTTGAGTGGGAACTGAAAATCTAATATTCCCCTCTTTCATTTCAATAACAGAACCAACAGTTTTAAGAAAAGTTCTTCCCAAAACAATTGGACAAGAAGCATTGCACTCAATATTCAAGACAACAAAATCAACAGGGACAAGATTATTATTAACCATGATAAGAACATCATCAACTCTCCCCAAAGGTTTATTTCTAACATTATCAATAAGACGAATATCCAAATAACAAGGTTCCAATGGTGGTAAATCAAGAATATCATAGAGTTTCTTGGGCATAATAGAGATACTAGCACCAAGATCACATAGAGAATTATAATAAAATCATTCACTTTCATTTTAATAATGGGTTCCCAACCATCATCTAGCTTCCTAGGGATAGAGGCTTCACATCTTAATTCATCCTGTCTAATTTGCATGAGAGCATTTGTAATATGTTTTGTGAAAGCCATATTCATAACACTAGCATTAGGACAACCAGCAAGCTTTTGCAAGAACTTAATCACTTTAGTTGTGTTGCAATAATCAAAGTCAAGATCATTTTTATCAAAGATAATGGGACCATTGTCTCCTATATTTCTAAAACTTTTAGCACTTTTGTCAGGAACATTTTTAGCAGCTTCAGGCAGTTTTGCATTTTTAATAGCAGAAGTGGGAGTGTTTCCAACACCAATTACTTTACCATTGATAGTAGAAGGTTTTCTAGCATGAGAAGCTTCAGTTTTACTAGTGGTGGTAATGGTGCAAACAGTAGCTATATTATTCTTTCTAGCTATTTCATCTTCTCTTTCCCATCTAGCATGCAATTCAGCTAACATCCTAACATTATCATCAATTCGAATTTGGATAGCATTTAAAGTTTTACTTTCTTTAACATCATGAGGCATAACCTTTAGTTTTAGAAAATCAACATCAAGAGCAAGGCTATCAACTTTAGAAGCAAGAACATCAATATTGCCAAATTTGTCCTCAACAGATTTATTAAAACCAGTTTGTGTACTAATAATTTTTTTAAGCATGTTCTCAAGATCAGAGGGTACACTTTTATTGTTGTTGTAGGAATTACCATAATAATTACCATAAGAATAAGCATTGCTATTATTGGGAGGATATGGCCTATAATTGTTGCTACCAAAATTATTCCTATAAGCATTGGTGTTGAAATTATTATTTTTAATGAAGTTCACATCAACATGCTCTTCTTGAGCAACCAAAGAGGCTAAAGAAACATTATTTGGATCAATAGAAGCATGGCCATTCACAAGCATAGACATAATAGCATCAAGTCTTTCATTCAAAGAGGAGGTTTCTTCAACAGAATTTACCTTCTTACCAGTTGTAGCTCTCTCAGTGTGCCACTCAGAATAATTTACCATCATATCATCAAGAAGCTTTGCTGCTGCCCCTAAGGTCATGGACATAAAGGTTCCTCCAACCGTTGAATCCAAAAGGTTTCTTGAAGAAAAATTCAGACAGACAATTCTTTACTAAAGATTTCATTCTTTCCCAAACTTTAGCAACATGCTCATTATAAAGTTGATTAAAATTCATAATGCTACTTCTTAAAGATATAATCTTAGCAGGAGGATAATTTTTTCCAATGAAAGCATCTTTACACTTAGTCCAAGAATCAATACTATTTTTAGGCAAAGACAACAACCATTCTTTAGCTCTTCCTCTCAAAGATAAAGGAAACAATTTCAGTTTAATAATATATCCATCTATATCTTTATATTTTTGCATCTCACATAGCTCAACAAAATTATTAAGATGGGCAGCAGCATCATCAGTACTAACACCAAAAAGTTTCTCTCTCGTAACAAGGTTTAACAGGGCAGACTTTATCTCATAAAAATCAGCAGTAGGAGTAGGTGGAGATATAGGTGTCCTAATGAAATCATTGTTGTTGGTGCTAGTAAAGTCACACAACTTAGTGTTCTCAGGGGTAGTCATTTTGACAAGGCTAAAAACAGGAATAAAACTATAGCTAGAATAAGAACTAATTTTTTGTGAGTTTTTGATAAAGAGAAGAAAACAAGACAAAATAAAATAAACTAAGCAAAACTAAAACAAAGTAAAGAGATTGAAAGTGAGAGACTCCCCTTACAGAAATTCTCTTCCTCCCCGGCAACGGCGCCAGAAAATCGCTTGATGGTGCAGGTCTTGCACTCGTTGGGAAACCCCAAGAGGAAGTTATGATGAGCACAACATCAGTTTTCCCTCAGAAAGAAACCAAGGTTTAATCGAACAGTAGGAGGAAAGAGTAACTTCAGAAGGTTGATGCAACTGAGATGGCAGGACGCACTACCGGTTCAGCAGCAACGTGGAACCTACACAACACAAACAATTCACTTTGCCGCAACGAAGCAGTGAGGTTGTCAATCTCACCGGTTTTGCTGAACACAAAGAGGTTAAACATATGGTGTGGAAAACAATATGAAAGCAGTAGTAACAGTATAAAAGCAGTAGAAGCAGTGTGTGTATTATCAATATGAGAAAATGGACCGGGGTCCACAGTTCACTAGTGGTGGCTCTCCGTGAAAGATAAATAACATGTGTGGTGAACAAATTACAATTGGGCAATTGACGGAAATGGAGGCTGCACCGTAGTGCATATGCAAGACATAAAGATTACTATGTGATTCGTGCGGGCATAACAACAAAATATATAGACCGTCATCCAATTGCATCTATGTCTAATAATCCACCCTCCAAATATCATCCTAACAAACGTTGGGTATTAAGTTGCTAGCAACGGATTATCGCAGTAAGCAAAGTGTGTAATGTAAAAAATGTAAAGTAACTAAACACCGTTGTTTTCTCCCTAATGGAAATAACTCATCCTCCATCCGTCACGTTTCTGTCACTCGAGCACAGATGCAAAGGAGGCATGAACCCACTATCGAGCATAAATATTCCCTCTTGGAGTTACTAGAATCTATTTGGCCAGAGCATCTACTAATAACGGAGAGCATGCAAGATCATAAATAACATATGCATGAAGATAACATGATAGATTGATAATCAAAAGACATATCATTCAACATTCATAAGATCTCAACAAACACAACATGTAGCATTACATAAAGATGATCTCGATCATGTGAGGCAGCTCACGAGATCTAAACATGACATACAAAGTGGAGAGAACAACCATCTAGCTACTACTATGGACCCGTAGTCCAGGGATGAACTACTTGCGCATCACTTCAGAGGAGGGCATGGTGGTGTAGACCCCTCCAGTGATGAATTCCCCTCCCGGCAGGGTGCCGGGGAGAGCTCCAGAACCCTCCCAATCACGGGATGACGATGACGGCGACCTCGGGTGTTTTTTGGACGAAGTGGTATACCCTTAGGGTTTACGTCACGGGGGGTATAAATAGGCGAAAAGGCAAAGGCGGTGGAGGACGGGGGAACCCACACCACCCCATGGCGTGGCCGGGGGCACGCCGCCCTATGGTGTGGGCCCCTTGTGCGCCCCCCCTCCGGGTCTCTTCGGGACTCCGTGGAACCTTCGGAATTCTAAGACTTCCGGGCTTCGAAATTTCCAAATTCCGAGAATATTTCTAGAACAACTTTTCTGAAACTAAAAACAGCAGAAACAGGGAACTGTCTTGTCAATAGGTTAGTTCGGAAAATTGATAAAAATGACATAAAGTGTATAGCAAACATGTGGGAAAACAACACGGAAAATCAGAAATTAAGGATACGTTTATGACGTATCAATGGGCCACGGCCTGGCTTCTCCCAGCAGTAGCGTTGCTCCCTCGCGGTCTTGGCTTCTTTGGCCCTTGTCCTCGCGTTCTCCTCCTCTATCTTGAGCTTCTTGGATTGGACGATGAAGAAATTCTTCGTCATTTCCTCTCGCTCCCTGCGCTTCTTCTCCTCCCTCTCGTCCTTCTTCTCGTTGGTCTTGTCCTTCTGGGTGATGAAGCCTTTGAGGGTCTTTTGCAGCGCGATTGTCGTGGTGTCGCGCTTCAAGTCCACCTTGGAGTTGGTCCGTCCCCTTGGCCTTTCCGTTGTCGTGTCGTCCCCGTTGCCGAGAGTCATCCCAGGGACCGGCAGCTGTCCCCGGCCTTTCTTGAGGAGGTTGTGGAGCTCCTTCCACTTCTGGTTGTCCTTGATCACGCTGTAGCAATGGGCGAAGTTGAAGCACCAACCCCATGCTCGGCCTTGAACAACTCCAATGCCTAGAACGCCTACAAAAAGATGGGACAAGCAGAAACCATGTAACCAGGGACAAGTTGATGCCGAATACAATGCCACGCATGAACCAGGGACTCACCAAGTTTGCAACGCCATGGCCACTTTGCGGCCAGGCCGCCGCGTGCTCGAAGGACCTGGTGAGCTTGCTAGGTCAGCTCGTCCATGAACAATGGCATGTCGCCAATGTTCTCGGCCTGAGCGTAGTCCCCCTCCTCCTCCTCATCCCCTCCACGCTGTACTCCGCGTGGCCGCTCTCATTGATCATGTCCGTCAAGTAGGCATCCCCATCCTCCCTGGTAAGGCCCTGGGTCGACGAAAGCATTTCGTCGAACAGGTTGCGGGCCCTGGGGAAGTTGGCCGGAGGAATTGCGCGAGCTCCCTTGCTTGCGGGCGCAGTGGACACGCCCGACACTGGTGCAGTGTTGAGGTCGAAAGGGGCCCAGGGGTCCGGCGGCGTGGACTCGCCCACGTCCGGCACGTCGATGGGCGCCAACGGCGTACATCCCGGCAAGAAACCATACATCGACGCGATAGCAGGCAACGCCGCGCCCGGAATTGTGCTTGGCTGGGCCGCCGAGGTGATGGAGCTCGCGGTGGGGCCGTGGGGAAGGAATATGGGGGCACCGGCCTGCATGCCCATCATAATCATGGCTGCTTGCGCAGCAGCTAGGCCGATCCTGGCGTCCCTGGCCGCCGCGTCCTCCGTGGCCTGCGGTTCAGCATCGGCGGCGGCCTTGACCCGCACCCTCCGACCGGCCCTCTTCGCCGACTCCTCCTTTCTCTGCGTGTCGGAGAGCACGACCTTGGACCTCTTCGCCCTATGGGGGGTGGGGCCCTCGACGTCGCCTGTGACGGACCGAGACCGGCGGAGCAGGTCCAACTGCGGGCACAACTTGGGTGGTATCGTCCACGTCGGCCATGGCTAGGGCACAGAAGGGGGCGGCGGCTCGGGGTGGGAGAGGAACGACCGGGATAGGGAAATGAGTGGATTGTGTCTCTGTTGGGCGGGCCAGGGCCGAGAAATACAGGACACGAGTGTTGTCCCGACATGTCCGGACGATGCTCAAATCTAGATCAAATTTAGGCCGAAAATGAGCGGCCGCGGACAAAAAAAAGCGGACCACGGTCCGTTTAGACAGCGCCATATAGGGCTGGTTTTCGGCCGGACTGCTCAAATCGGATCGGTCTGAACGAAGTAAGCAGCCGTAGGAGAGATGTCCTAAGTGATCACCCTAAAAAAAATGTGAAGTAATCGAGATCACGCGCACGAACGGACACTGACACTGATGTGCGGAGGATCCCAAGGCCGGCAAGTCGGGGAGCAGCGGAGCAGGAGACGCGGCGGTTTCCTCTCGCCGGGGATCGATCGATGGATCGAGGCCTAGAAAAATATACACTCGTGTGCCGTGTGCATGCGTGTTGCGGCGACAACGGCCGGCGTCCGTCACCTGGCCCCGTACGTGCACGCGCCTTGGATCTGCCGATGCAGATTACAGGTTTCGTGGCGGTCACCGCACGGAAAGATAGACTGACCGGGACGAGCCAACTAATTAATCGATCCAAGTGTTCAGTTTCTAGTGAGCTGCAGGTGGATCTTCGTTAGGGTTCCGATGGATCTTCTTCGTTTGCGAATCATTATGTTGTCAGTTGTTTACTTGCTTCGAGCGAGCTCGGTGCGATCCATAAGAGTCCATGCATGGACATGATGCGCGAATTCATGGACCTGGCATCTCCGTGTACCCGCTTTGTCTTAACTTTGCACGATTGCTTAGAAATCGTTACACGCCACTCTCCCTAATTATCTCCGCTAGAGAGAGTAGTACAGTACGATCATTTCATTTTCCTAGGGATCGTCGATAGGCTCGATCGATAAGGTTTTGAACGCCACGAGTACGTACGGCCGTAAACCGTTGGGTGCACGTACGTACCTACTTGACCGGACGCAGAGTTGTGGTCCGGTCCAGTCCGCCGCCAGGCCGGTACATCCAGGATCGAGCGCGAGCACGCGGAGCCGCGCCGGCTGTAGCGTCTGCTTTCCCCTCCCGGTAGTTCTGAGTTTTCCCAAAGTGCAAAAGCGATGAACTCCGGCCCACCCTATCTTCTTTTCTTCGGTGTTGCGTGCATGATTTTGAGCACGCTGAGAAAGCACGACGAGCTATAGGTGATGCCCGTGGAAGCATATGGTACGTATAGTTGTCGACTGCGAGTCTGTGACAACGGCATCTCTCCCTTTTGTCCCCTCCAGCTCCTTTCCGTGGACAAAAAGACAGCTACACGCTCGTGTCGAATCCTCGAGTTCAACCGCGAAGCTAGCTGAAACACCACCGGTCGATCACTGTACGCAACAGCCGCGACGAAAGCAACGAGGCGCTGGCCGGCCGTGGCCAGTAAGTTGCTCCCGACACGACGTGCACTGGCAAGGCGGGCCGGCAGCCCCCCACGCGACAGTGACGGCCGGTAACAAAGAACTCGCCATGCCGACAGACATCGTCCATTTGGTCATGTTCGGAATAGTTGACAAAAGAGACCACATGCGGAAAGTGCAATGTCAAAAAAGACCACCTTTAAAAAAAATTGTCAAAAAAGACCACCTAATCATGGCGGCAGGCCTTGCCAGGCGACACGTGTCACCTGCCGCCACGGATGGAGGCGGCATGGACCTACCGCCTGTGTCAGAGGCGGCATGTTGAGCCAAAGGGAATTTTTCTACCTGCCGCCCTGCTCAGAGGCGGCATGTACTGCTGCCTGCTCTATGCGTCCAGATAATGTAATCTGTTGACTAATCACGTAATGTAATCTATTGACTAATCACATGCAACAGCTAAGTAGAAATCCCTTGACTAATCGCATGCAGCAACTAAGTAGAGATATTTTTTAGCTAGACTAATCGCATGCAGCTGCTAAGCAGAAACCTATTTTTTTCCAACACAATCAGCTTAATTAGGATTAACCGCATGCAGATTCCATGCAGGCAGCATGCCGAGGCGGCAGGCCTCTATGACACAGAAAAATTCCATTCGTCTTACGTGCCGCCTCCAGTCCAGGCGGCAGGCTCTTGCCGCCTCTGCCCATGGCGGCAGGTGACACGTGTCGCCTGGCCAGGTCTGCCGCCACGGAGGGGTGGTCATTTTTGACAATTTTTTTGGGAAGTGGTCTTTTTTGACATTGCACTTTCGTATGTGGTCCTTTTTGTCAAGAATTCCCTGTTCGTCGCCGCCATGGCCCATGGCTAGCCGCGGACCCCGGAACAGTGCGCACAGAACCGAGCGAGCTACCGGTCACCCACCCGGGGCGTGGCGGCGTACATTGCAGCGCGTTTCGGCGGAAAAGTATTTTTTTTTTATTTGTAGGGCGTTATCCACTCTTCTGGCGTAACGCCCTGGCCGGCGGCGTTATTGACCGTTGCCAAGTAGTTGTGGAGGTCCATGTGGCTGCTACCCTAATGCCCTGGACTTTTTTTTTGGAACAAGGGCGCCCCAAGGGGCCAGAATCACTTCATTAGATAGTGATAGGTTACATCATTGTGATTACAACTTTCATCCCATAAAGTAAAATTGTCCAGCTGAAAACAGGTAAAAGGAACTACGGGAGAAACATGAAGATTATGCCGAAGAGCACAATAGCAGTCTGACAGGGACACCGTCGAGAACTCGGACGTAACAAACCTGCTAATGTACTCTTCCAGAGCCTCTTGCAATCAAGCCAACCGTAGAGCCAGAGGCTCAACCGGCAATCGTGTTAGCAGACGCCACTGAGGTAGGGAATTGAGCTGTATATTTAGAGGGTGCTTCACCGAGCTCAATACAGGGGGTTCCTTGTCGTTAAATCTGAGAAACCATAGGATGAACTAGCACAAATTGAGTTGAGATTTCAGCAGCAAACATATCTAGCCATGATGAGATTACCAGATCGGTGCTGAGTCCAAGCAGCGCCAAAGCAAGCCACCAAGCCCTGGACACAGAGCTTCCACCGAGGAGGCAGAAGAGGCTTCAGAAGCAGCTGCATCCACTGAGTTGCGTCATCTTCCTCCTTCGGAAGAATCGTCTCCAAGGCTGCTGCGAAGAAGCATTTGACAACACAGGCTGGAACATACGAATAATCAACATCTTCAGCCACCCCTTTGAATCCAACCGCCCAAGCAGCACACACTGAGGAAGACCACATCTAGAACTCCACCAAAGCAGCGCTAACTCCAAGATTCCCGCTCCAATCCAGGGCAAGACGTACCACCAGCATCGTGCACCATCCCCTCGACAGCCAGCAGCGAGCAACAGTAAATCCACCCCAGCCGGAGCCAGGAAACCTACGAAGACCTCTAGATCTGAGGCCCAAGCTTCGAGCTTATTCAATGGAGAGGCCGCAGATTGGATCCCCGTCGCATCTGGCTCCACCCTCAAGAGCGCCGCGGACAGGAGAGCCACCACCGCCGGTAGCCAGGCCCAGCTCGGATGCGCCGTCCACCGAATCCTCCATGGCATCACGCCATACACCGCAAAGGATAAGCAGCAACTCATAACTCTAAACTCCAAAGCAAATCTAATACTACTATATACAAGAGGAGCTCGACCACCTACACCATCCTCACGCCGGCCAACATAGCTTCCGGAGCAAAGGAAGGGAAGGGGCGGCGGACGGGATGGAAAGACGACTCTCAACAGGACAGAGGAGCAAGCACAAATGGTTTAACGCCCTGGACTGTAGCGTTATGCCCTGGCCGAATAACACCCGGGTGAATAAGTGAAATCGGCTGCCCCGCGCCCCCTCTCAATTCCAAACGGCTCACTCTTTCTCTCCCCTTCCCTCCTCCTCCCCCCTCCCCGCTTCTCCCTCCTCACTCTTCAATCCACTCACAAAATTCGCATATCGGAGCACTATTGCTAGGGATTTGGTTCCCTTTGGAGTTTTTAAGGTATTGATGTCTACGCACGTTTTTATTCTTGTAGACAGTGTTTGACCGCCAAGTACAGAGGTTTGTAGAACAACAGCAAGTTTCTCTTAAGTGGATCATCCAAGTTTTATCGAACTCAGAGAGGTAGAGATCAAAGGTATCCCTCTCAAGCAACCCTGCAATGACGATACAATAAGTCTCTTGTGTTCCCAACACTCCTAATACAGTTGTCAGCTGTATATGTGCACTAGTTCGGCGAAGAGATAATGAAATACAATTAGTATGGAGAGTATAAGTGATAATAGCAATCTGAAATAAAAATGGCAGCAAGCAAACATGTAGCAGAACTGATTTTAAACGGTGTTTCAATACTTAGAAATAAGGATAGTGATTATACTACACTCTAACAACAATAACATATTTAAATGCATAAATATCATCTCTTCACTATGCTACTTCGAACCACTCTCCGGACGGATAACAAACACTAATCATTGTGTAGGGCTATAAAAGCACTTCTTAGAGTTCGCATTTCCCCATCTACCTAACCCCCACACCATAATAGGGATTATACGTGTTGATTCTTGACAAGGAAGGCTTAGCGACATCCTTACAACTAGGCTTTGTTGTGAGGATTTACGATTATCCAGAACTCTTCTACGACTACATCGATTACGCTGCCCAATCAGTCGTGATTCTAATACTTACATGTATGGACATGACTCGTTATTTGAATAGTGATATTGACGGACCACGTAAGATTTTTTTAAAAAATTCTGCAACGTCGACCAGCAGACATCACCCCACAATGTGCTGAACACGGCACTCCGAATGTGAACAGAAGTTGGACTGTGCCGAACTGAACTTGAATGATGCTCTAAGAGCAACTCTAGCTGATACCATAAAAATGTAAACGGTATAACCAGTTTTGGGTTCTACGGTACCGTGCAAAAATTTTCTCTCACAATTTTTTTTTGAAAGGCCAACAACTGTTGGTATTCATTGATCAGCGGGGGGAAATAATTACAGGTGCCGTGACTGAGCGTTTGGTACGCTTAGCCACGCCAGAAAATCAAGAGAAAAAGAGAGGAATTAAAAAAAAAGAGGTAGAAAAAGGCTAGAGTGTTCACGGGGGCTCGAACATCAGCTTTTTCAGTTCCTTGGCTCCTGCATAGGCCCATCCTCTCGCCTCGTCTCTGATCCAATCTACAAGTCGAGGAGCGGGCCTTTTCTTGTGCTCGAAAATACGGTTTTTTCTCTCCGACCAGATGCCCCAACAAATCAGCATGATGAGGGACTTGATTCCTTTTCGGAGACCTGGAGGCGAAGAGCTGATGATGCCGCTCCATAGCCCAGGGACGTCAGCTGCTGTCCAGCTGCTAGGCTCGAGACTAGAGCATCCTTGCAACTGCGAGAAGGATAGCCAGATGTGCCTTGCGAAAGGGCACTCGAACAGAAGGTGGAAACTGGACTCGAGGTTACGAACGCAAAGAGGGCAGAAATAATCATTCGCCCATTGTCTCCGTTGAAGTCTGTCCGCAGTCCAGAGGCGATCGTGCCAGGCTAGCCAGCTGAAAAACTTGCAACGCGGGAGTGCCCAAGATTTCCAGATGGCCTCTCTCGCGGCTGACAGACATGACCGGCGAACTGGATACGGTAGGCGGAACTGGTGGAGTAGAAACCATTGGGGGACAGGATCCAGCTGATCGTATCCCTGACTCTGGGGCGAATCCTGATGCCGCTATCGTGGATCAAGCGACAAGCCGTCGTAAAATCCCTCAGAACCTGGGCCGAGAGCGTGGTTCTTGGGCGGATATGGCGCACCCAGCTGGAATTGCGCATCGCCGCGGCCACTGTGGCTCCCTTGCGCTTGGACATGGAGAAGATCGCCGGGAATAGGGTGCGAAGGGGGGCCTCACCAATCCAGTTCGAGTCCCAGAAGGAGGCTAGCTCTCCGTCGCCGATGACCACCCTAGTGGCGACGTGGAAGAGCTCCCTGTCTTCATCGTCACAGGGCGTGGGCAACCCCACCCATGGCCGGCGGGGGGTCGAAAACTCGTGCCACAACCAATGCAGTCGGAGCGCTCGGCCCAGCTTGGTCAAGTCCAGTAAACCTAGGCCTCCCATCGAGAGAGGGGAGCAGACCTTGGACCATCTAATCTTGCACTTTCCCCCGGCGATAGCGGCATCCTCGATACCCCAGAGGAAATTGCGCCTCAACTTATCGAGATCCTTGATGAACTTGGCGGGCGGTTTCAAGGCCGTCAGGGAGAAAACCGGCAGCGCGCTAAGAACAGACGAGACGAGGGCTTTGCGTCCAAAAATGTTAACACATTTACCTTGCCAACCTGACAGTCGGGAGCGAGCTCTGTCCATTACGTGCTGAAGATCGGCGTAGCGCAGACGGCCTAAGGTTAAAGGCATCCCTAGGTACGTGATCGGGAAGGAGTCCTGCTTGCCTCCGAACGGCAGAAGAGCATCGTCCAGGTCAGTGGCCTCGCATCTGATAGCAGATGCGGCGCATTTGCTGTGGTTGATACGTAGCCCCGTGGCCTGACCGAAACTATCCAGGATTTTGAAGAGGGCGTCCACCTCCCTTCTGACCGGGTTGAGGAAGATTACTGCATCATCGGCGTAGAAGCTAGCCCTACTGGCCGTTGGTCGAAACTGAAGCGGAGATAGGATCCCACGCTGCGAGGCAATTTGCAGCAGCCGTTGCAGCGGCTCCAGAGCCAGGATGAAAAGAAGCGGGGACAGGGGGTCGCCCTGCCGAAGACCGCAGCGGTGCCGCACCGGAGGGCCGATCGTGCCGTTCAGGAGAGCGCACGACGAGGAGGAGGCAAGAAGCGTTGAGATCCAGTTCCGCCACCTAGCGGGGAAGCCGTGCTGCTGAAGGAGTTCGATCAGATACTCCCAGGACACGGAATCGAACGCGCGGGCGAAATCTAGCTTAAGGAGCAGGCAGGGCTTGTGGCGCCGGTGCAGCGCCCTCGCGGTGTTTCTGACGAAAAGAAAATTGTCGTGCAGCGTCCTGGACTTCATGAACGCGCTTTGCTCGGGGGAGATTAGCGAGCTCAGGAGAGGGGCTAATCTTCGAGCAAGAATTTTGGAGATTAACCGTGCGAAGGAGTGTATGAGACTAATTGGCCTGAACTCATTGATGCTCCCGACCTCGTTCTTCTTGGGGAGGAGGCAGATGAAGGCGTTGTTGAGCTGCTCGAGATTTCCGCGGGCAAGGCCGTGGAAGTGGTGGAGCGCCGCCATGATGTCAAGTCTGATGATGCGCCAGCACTTGCGGTAGAAAAGTCCCGTGAAACCGTCGGGGCCTGGTGCCTTATCCGCTGGTGAAGCGCAGATGGCCTCCCAAGTCTCCTTCATGGTGAAGGGAAGGTCTAGGCCGGCGGCCGGGAGTTGGGGCAGGTCAAGCTCTCCCCATGCCGGCGAGCAAGTGCGCGGTGCCGTGGTGCCAAGAGCCGCCTGGAAGTGGCGATGAAGAGCTTGTTCTTTGGCTGCGTGGGAATCGTGGATCCCATCGTCCGTGCGCAGGGCATGGATGTAGTTCTTCCGGCGGCGTGCATTCATCTTAGCGTGGAAAAATCTGGTGTTGGCGTCCCCTTCTCGCATCCATGTGGCCCTGGAAGCCTGACGGCGGCGGGCGCGGATGACGGCGGCCAGACCAAGAACCTTAACCTTGAGCGCCTTGCGAAGCAGGAACTCGTTGGAGGAGAGACTACGAGATTCCTGCGCGGTGTCCAGGCGCAAGATGAGCTCGTTGGCCACCTGCAGCTGAAAGTTTGCGTCGCCGAAGAGCCCACGGCTCCATGACCGAAGGGCGCGAGCAGTGCGGGACAATTTGACTTGCAATCGCCGCAGGGCGTTGGAAGCACGCACTGGCGCAGACCAAGCCGTGTCAACCGTGTCTAGGAAACCTCCGTGTCGAGGCCAGAAGTTCTTGAAACGGAACCTGGGCGATCTAGGCGGCATCGAGAAATTGGAGAGCATCATAGGACAATGATCTGAATGCGAGAAGGAAAGGGCCTGCACCACACAGCTGGGGAACAGCGATTCCCACTCTGCATTGTAGAAGACCCTGTCGAGGTAGACAAGCGTAGGATCCGCGCGTTCATTGCTCCAGGAAAAACGGCGGTTGGAGCACCTAATATCTTTGATCTCCGCTGCGTCGATGGCGGCTCTGAACTTTCCCATCAAACGGCGAGACAGGTTCAGATTGTTCTTATCTCTAGCCTCGTAGATTAGGTTGAAATCACCTAGGATAAGCCACGGGGTGCCCGGCGGCGGGCGGCACAGAAGCAGCTCGTCCAGGAAGGCTTCCTTGAGCGCGTCATCGGAGGACGGGCCGTAGACCGTGGTGATCGCAAAGGCCGTGTTGTGTTCGAGCAGTAGGACATTGGCAGTGATAGAGTAGTTCCTGACGCTAGGCGCGGAGATAGAAACTACGGACGCGTCCCAGAAGATGGCCACTCCTCCTCTGGTGCCGATCGCGGGGAGGAAGACGATGTCCTGCCTCTCGTGGCCCGCAATCTCCAGCGCCAAAGAGCGATCGATGACATCTAGCTTAGTCTCTTGGACGCACAAGACGGCGATCTTGGCTGCGGCGGCGAGTTCCTGAACGGCTAGGCGACAAGCTGGCATGTTCAATCCTCTCGGATTCCAAGTGGCGATGCGGCAGAGCTTGTCATCCATTGGCAAACTCGGAAAACTCTGAAGAGGCGAGCACTTGAACATTGACACCAACCTTGCTTACATGGGGAGAGGGCGAGGCACCACCAACAGACCCTAAATTGCCCGCCCTCGGATAAACTAACCTCTGAGCACTACGGTGCGATAACATGGAAAGTAAGATAACTGCTAGAGAGGAGCTAATCATCTGGAGCTAGTGCGCGGCGGCGGCGGCAACGGAAGGCGACGCGTTGGCCTGCTCCGCCGCACGGTGGAGCGCCGCCCTGTCTAAACGCGTCAGGATGGCCAGGCCGTCAATGTCCACGTCGCTCAGCGGCTACTCGAGCTTGTCAATGATTGCCGCTGCGGCCTTCTCCACGCGGCGCTCCTCGCCACTGATGACCTGCAGCTCGCGGGCGACACGCAGGGTCGCCCTGTCCGCGACGGGGACTGTCGAGGGCGAGGACGCCTGGCGCGCGCTGCGCCTAATCGGCGACAGGGAACTAGGCGGCGGCGGGGACAGCTTTGGAGGGGTGGAGCCCAGGATGGACGCCGGCTTGGCGGTGAACAGCACCTGAAGCAGGTCTGAGGTGGAGTCCGACTGATCCAGCTCCCGCTGCACACCCGCGGCGGGGGATAGTTGGCGAGGCCCCAGGGGGGAGGGGGCCGCAGAGAAGACCTGCTGGCGGGGCGAACCGTGAAGGCGAAGGGGCGACGAGCAAATCCGCAGAGGAGAGGCGGCGGTGATCGGCGAGTCGGGGAAGGACAGCGGCTGGCTGAGCGAGGCGAGGCAGATGGCCTCGAATTCGAGCGCCATGGGGTCCACGATCGCGGGCTGCCACGCGCCCTGGCAAGGCTGGCCCAGGCCTGCCAGCGCGGACAGGGGGTCCTCAGACTCCGGCGAGCTGGGGCTAGGCGCCGGCGACGGCGGCAAGCTCAGGGCGGAGACGATGGCGGGCGGCTGGACGGCCGCGGGCGGCTGGACGGCGGTCGGCTGTGGAGCAATGAAGCCCTCCAGGCGAGTCGGCAGGGGGCCCGATGTCGGAAGAGGAGGCGGAGGAGGCAGGTGCTGCGTGGGGGAAGGCGGAGCAGTAGGGGCTTGCCGGCTCCGCTCCTTGGGAGAACGGCTCCGGTGCCTTGATCCCCCCAATCCTGAAGGCGTGCGTGCCGGCTCCTTGCCGCGGGGGAGACCAAGGATGGGGCCCGTCCTCGAGCGGCGCCGCTGGCTATCTGACTCGTCGTCGTGATCGCGGGGGCGAGACAGCGGGAAGGGAGCGCACGCCGCGGTCAGACGACGACGGGCGGCCGAACGCACCTCCTCGCCGTCAGGGACGCCCCTGTACCATGTGTAAGGCTGGACCATGGGGTAAGGCGGATCATCGGAGGACGTTGACGAAGGCACCCCGCTCTGGCCGGAGGAAGGCGTGCGGGCCTCGCGCACGGTCCAGTCTTCCACCAGATCGATGTGCACCAGGGCGTCGAAGCGCATGCCCTCAGGCGGCGGGGCGACATCTCGACGCGGCGGCGAGAAATCGTGCATCTCCTCCGCCCTCCCCGCACCCTGCGGGAACACGGTGAACCCATGGTTGCAGGGGATCCTGTCCAGGCTCCACGCCCAGACCCAGCAGCTGAAGAGCTTCGTGTTGCTCTGGGCGTAGGTGCGCGTATCCAACCTGTCGACGAGGACGTCGCGACCCAACACCAGCTCGGCCCCCTCCAGCGACCAGAGGTGGAGCGGCATACGCTCGATGCAGACCCGCACGTGGAGATTGTAAGTCTGAAGAACAGCGTGCTCGGTCTCGCGCCAGGCCTGCAGAAGGAAGATGCAGCCGTCGATGGAGATACGGCCCAGCCGGAGAGCCTTATCGCGGTGGAGCTGATGATCGAAGTGGACGTAGAAGGCCTCCGGCTGGTGCTCGGTGACCCTCAGGAGGTGCGGAGGGATAAGCAGGTCAGCTTCGAGCTTCTTGCCGATGGAGAGAGGCATGGCGGCGTGGAATTGGTCCAGAGCCACGACCAGGACACCCCTGGTGCGCAGCGTGGCCACCTGAAACTCGATGTTGCGCGGCGCGACTATGACGGAGTGGCTCGATGCCGGGGCGATGCGGCGTGGCGCCGGAAGTGGAGCGATGACCCTCTGCATTGTGGGAGGAGGCACCGGGAAGCGAAGACGGGCCCGGACTGGGAGGCGTTGCTCGACGGGAGCCGGGCGGGAGAGCGGGCAGCGCAGGCCGGCGGGGTGACCCCAGCCCCAGCAATCGATGCAGCGCAGAGGATCTCTGCAGTCGGCGCGGCGGTGGTCCTTGCTCAGGCAGCGGAAGCAGCGGCCCTCGAAGCGCTTAAGTAGTGCAAGACGGGCGGGGGAGGGGCGTGGGCGATCCCCTCGGGAGGACCGCGGCGACGGCATGGGGCGGCCGCCTGCCGGAAGCGGAGGGGAGCGGGTCTTCCGTCCGCGCTTGGACCCTGCGATTTCCCAAACGGGGGAGGCCGGATGCGAGTCCGTGCAGTCCCCCGCGGCGGGGCGGATAACCAAGGACTTGAGCTGCGGACAGGGGGCTACCGGCGCGAGACCGCCGGATCGAACCTTGGAGGGGGAAGGCGCGTCCTTGTGACCGGATCTGGCAAGGTCCAGCCCTACCGCGGAGGCAGCACGGGAGGGACCGGTAGCTGAGCCCGGGGCAGCGAAGGGACCGGAGGGCGCCATCTGGGGGCCGGTGAGGTGGCCGCCACGGCCGGAGTGGCCGGTGGCGCAGTCGAGGTGGAGGGGAGAGCCGAGAGCTAGCCGAGAGCTCTGAAACACAAATCTTCTCTCACAAATAGATACGAAAAAGTTCCGCCTAAAACAAGCTAATCAGTAATTTTTTTTTTCCTTTTCTCTTCCTCTTCCTCCCGTCTGCTTTCTCCACCGACCCACGCAACCCGTTCTTTGACCATGTAGCGTCGGTCCGCGCCGGCACACGCTACCTAGCCAAGCCCGTATCTGTTCGTGCCCACGCGTGCGCGGCCCATGGCTGCTCGCGCATGTATCTGGCGAGCCCAATCAATTTTAGCTGCTAGCTTAGCTAGCGTGTGTGCAATGGTGAAGGGCTGAAGGCCAATCGATTTGTGATACTAGCTTAACTAGCGTGTGTGTGCCATGCGGGCCAATGCCATGACAGACTACATATCGAAATTAGCCGGAAACGGCCAGAATTGGTCAGGCAGCACAAGCGGGAGCGTTTTTGTGTTGAAATTGTAGTGAAGGCGGCGGACATGGTCAGAATCGACATCGGTCCAATAGCAGCAGCAGCGAGGACAGAAGGTACTATGGTTGAAACTTACTTCCCGCCAAGCATTGACCGGGTTGAGGAAAACACGAAAATTTGTCTAAAATCCCCTAGATATAGAGGATAGGAGCCTCTTTTAGTCTTTCACTC
The DNA here is from genome assembly GCA_028641055.1 of Alopecurus myosuroides. Taxonomy (NCBI): domain Eukaryota; kingdom Viridiplantae; phylum Streptophyta; class Magnoliopsida; order Poales; family Poaceae; genus Alopecurus; species Alopecurus myosuroides. Next base: position 655,736,440 of record CM054057.1, read on the forward strand.
AAATATATTTATGAACGGCAAAGTTTACGAGATCTAAATGACCGTATTTTTCATCCAAAATATTTTAAAATGACAGTTATTTTAGTGGTTTGACCATTTTAGAGATCCGTTGCTAGAGGTGCTCTAAGAGCAACTCTAGCAGTCCCCGTAAATGCCAAACTAAAAAACTCGTTTTCAGTTCACATTTTCAGGGGTTTTTCACGACTTTTTTTGTCTGCATATGAGCGGCCCCAAATAGAGTCAGAATCCCAAGCTGAAATTCATAATTTGTTGATCGCGCGAATACAGACGGACGAATGCTAGATGATTCCTAGCAAAATGTGAAATGAAACCTAATGTGCATATACTGTGGGTTCATCGCCGCACCCTAAAACTAGATCCCAAAATGCCCGGCACGAACTTCACCGGGGTTTCATCTTCGGCAGCGCGTCGTTGTCTTCACTCGTCATTGCCGTCGGAGGAGTGCCTGACGTGGTCGAGGTGCGCCATCGCGATGGGTCCCACTCGCAGTGCTTTGCCCGCATCTTCGTGTCTGCATGAAGGCCGCGCTCGAGCTGGGCTGCGTTGTAGGCCTCCACCTGCTGCCCGCAGCGGCGGTGCTTCTTCGCCAATCGGCGCTCGCTACGAATGGACTTCTCCATGAAGAGCTTGACGAGGTCATTGTTGGTCTCGACGTAGGAGAAGGAGTCCTTGTCGCTCTCCTCTGCTTCTTCCCCACTCTCCTTCGCTTGGACCCGTAGCACCGTCGCCGGTGAAAGCGATGGGACGACTCCGGAAGGGCCGGTCTCATCGTCGAAATGGACGGGTGGTAGGCCTGGCCAATCACGAGCTGGGCCGCCACGGGAGCCAGCCAACCCGCCGTGGATGCGACTCTGCTCGTCGATGCGAGGTCTGCGCTTCCATCCCTCCTCCGTAGCCAACGGTGGTGTGGGGCGTGGCGGCGAGCTTATGCGAGCCCGCGCGGCGTCGACGTGGTTGTTCAAAAGCCACATCGCGACAAATCGAACAACGGAGGAGCTAATTCCTACCGGATCTGCTTTAATCGCTCTCGAGAGATATACCTAGATTTCGGTGACAGTGAGCAATTGCGGCGCAACAAGGCTAGGGTGGGGTGAGGGTTCAACTTGAGAATCGCTCGCGAACCCCCTTCATATAGTGGTCGGTGGGCGAAATACTCGAGCCCCGAGAACGCCCTTTAGGCATTTTTTTTCTTCTAAATGCGCTTTATAATTATATTGATAGCACTTTAGGTATTTTTTTAAGACATTCTTGTGTGCCTTTGAAAATCAGCCATGACGCAGTGAGCGGTGCTCGACTTGTCGCCGCAGCACAACGTACGTGCCCGAGCGAGGCAGGAGAGAAGAAAATAGGTGGTGCCCACTGCAACTAGGTCCGGCCCCTACTATCCTTTCAAAAAAAAAAAAAGGTCCGGCCCCTACTAGTAGTACTAGTGTAGCACCACGCACGGAACATGGCTGATTTTGCTTCCCTGTACCTACTGTATTTCGCTACGAGTACGAGCGCAGTAGGTACGTACGTACGTAGGAGTACGTACTAGGTTGGCAGACACACACGGAAACGATTTTCCAGAAGCAAGCGGCGCTGGCCCCGGGCCAGCGTGTGATCCCTTGTTATCTACCGGTTTCTTCGTTTGGCACCGGCCCTCTGCCCCTGGTTTGTCTACCGGTTATGAACAGGATCCTGAATATTTCTATGTCTACTCAGCTACAGTCGCTCGACCGGCACAGAAATACTGTAGCAACCAACAAACAGGATGTCACAATGGGCTGACCATGGCCCGTCTGTCAGCGACCCTCAGACCGGACGCATATAGCTATCGCCAGCACCGGCGGTGCATCGGACAAGCCAGCAGCGCTCGGATTCAAGCGGGAAAGGGCCAGCATGCGGCCGTCGCGCTCCATCGACCACGGACAGCTTTGTTCCCTTGCTAGCTTGTCCCCGTCCCTTCCCCAGTCGGTGCACACGACACGACACCGACTCCATGTTTCTTTTCACATCATCCACCGGGAGATGGGCTGTAGATATATAGCATCCTGTGCTCAGAGATGCTTATTTGTAAATACTATACTCCATTCAAGAATGTTTTGTAGTTTCCGTCGGTACACCCTGTTCAAGTTACGAAAACTAGGTGCAATTCCGACACTAGTTCAGAAAATTGCCTTTGATTATCATTGCTTGATTGATTTTGCAGGAGTCCTGGTGAGCATGGTCTCGCTGTCGACGGGAACGTCGCCTCCCACTGAAAGAATATTCCGCCTGAATACAATACACATGTGTCAAACCTGTGGTTTAAACTCTGGTAGGCTGGGGTACAACCACCCTCCTAACCATCAAACCATGGGTTGGTTTGCAGTTGTTCGAGTTAGTTAATTACCACTGTGAGCAATGATAATCAATCAAGCAATGATAAGGGTTTCTATGCCGGCATAGAAACACATATTGCATAAACAACTGGTACCCCAGTTGTTTATGCAATATGTGTTTTTATGCAAAAAATGAGGGAAGAGAGAAGGGTTAGCCGTGTTGAGCTCTATTGTGTGATACACACAAATAAACAAGGGTATCCGGTTGACGACTTCTCCGCTGCCAAGACTGTAAGTAACCAGTAATAAAGGGACGTTTTGAGTCGGTTCCTTTCCGGCTTCTTGTTATGAACTTGTCTGTCTAATGGATTGTAAATCTTCCGAGTCGGTAGGCTACTGGTACAAATGGATTGCAATATGTTTGTCTACTGAATGGTACTAATGGATTGCATCCTTAGCTCAGGCCAGAGGGGGCCACTCCCCCCCCCCCCCCATATCACACTTTGCCTCCAACATATTTGTGTTATAGTTTCTATTTATTGTTTTCGGTTGGTTTCATTAATGATTGCTACTTGCAATCTTGAGAGTTAGTTAAGAAATTGGCTTAGATTTCCTTTTTGAGTTATTTGTAAATATTGCCTACAATGATTCTTTGAGGCATTTTAAAGAAACGCCTAAGATGATTTTTTTTTGTGGCACAGTTGAAAAGTGTCAGGATGATCTGCCTCAAAAAGTATTAGCAGGTTTGATCAATAGTGACTCCAATTATAATCTAAGGCGCTTTTTAAAATGCGTTGAAAAAGTGTATTTTTAAAGGCAGTCTGAAAGTGCCTTGAAAAAGTGATTGTTTGAGGCAGTTTTTAGAAGTGCGTTAAACGATGTCACTAGTAGGAAATAAGCTACCAGTGACGAACATAATTATGCTACCGCTGGGCAACAAGTGTTCGCCAGCGCTACTACGCCAGTGCTAACAGGTTACCACTGGCGAACACTTGTTGCCCAGCGGTAAGACAGCTTGCCGCTGGCGAACGATACGAGTAGTTCGCCAGTGCTATTATTTGCAGATTTAAAAAAATATAGACGGCGACATCGCTTGACTGCTCGTTTCGGAATCGCTGCCGGTCACAGGCCCGTTCCTCTCTGTCCAAGCACGCATGCCCACCACGATGGAGCCCGAGGTCAGGTCAGCTCACCGGCCGCGGCCCGGGCAACGCGGGCAGGAGCAGGGTTCCTTTTCTTCGAGTCAACGGCGGCTGAGCCGGTCCGGCGAGAGCAGCGCCTCGAGATCCCTGCACCGGTGCCCGCTGGACGCGCGGTTGCTCCGCCTCCCTGCGAGGAACATTGATGGCTCTGAGGAGAGGGACATGAAGAATCCGACTGCTGCCGGGACAGCTGCGCGGCGCCAGGAGAATGGCGAGGATTTGCCCGTGGCGACGGAGCGGAACAAGAAGACGGGCTCTGCGGCCGTGGAGCCGCCAAACAGGGACGACCAGCACTTAGCTCCAGAAGCTCCGGCCGTGGCAGCTGGCGCCATCTCCGCCGGCGCAGCCCAGGCGGTAGAGCCAGGTTGGAGACACCATTGACGCGGTCTCCATGGACGCGGGGAGGCGACGGCGGCCGGGAGCGCGACGGCGGCATGGCAGAGCGGGCAGAACGTCGATGCACGGTCGGCGTGGAAGCCGTACGCGCAGCTCGTCGCCGTTGGCTTGGGCTCATCGCCGTTGGCTTGGATCGTACTAGTACTAGATAGGAGATAAGGGAGAGAGAGAGCAGAGTCAAAGGGGAATTGTGCATGTGTACGCGTGGTGTGTGTGTGCCGGAGAAGAAAAGATAAGGGAGAGGGAGTTGAGTACTAGTACTATTGGAGATAAGGGAGAGAGAGGGATCAGAGCAAGCCCGCTTTCGTTAGTCACACATGTGCGGCGCACTGGTGGCTACCGCTGGCGAATGCCTTCCATTTCGTCAGCGATACAATTATACCGCTGGGCAACGTTCAAATCAGTTCGCCAGTGGTAAACGCCGGTAGACAACCAACACATAGCTACATTCGGGCATACTTACTGCTGACCACAAAAATTTATCGTTCGCCAGCGGTAGTCATCTTAGCGCTGGCGAACAAAAAAAATGTTGCCCAGCGGTAATTACCGCTGGCGAACACAAGTGGCCGTTTGCCAGTGGTAGGCTGGTGGCTATAAGCATTTCCCTACTAGTGTGTTTACCTACCCTATTTGATACGGCGCTTTTCAAAAATGCCTTACAAGATTTTTTAAGGTACTTTGGATATATTTTAAGGGCATTTTTTGGTGCCTTTAAAAATTAACGGTGTTGTAGTGGATTTCTTGAGGGTACTTGAGGATTTCAACTTTGGCCGTTTCCTGTGGTGTGAAGCCCAATCCAATCATCTTGGATAGTTGGATTTTCCTGTGGTTTGTAAACCCCTCGAGGGTCGCCGTTTATGTGACAAAAGGCTGCACACGTATACTAGTACCACTGTATAATAATCGTGCCGTGAATGATGTAGTTTCATACACACGGCGCATAAATTGGACCGTGACAGCCCCACCCCCTCCCTTTTCCACGAAGGGGAAAAACAGCTTACACGTTCGAAATCCTCAAGTACCAGGCTACCACCAGTGGATCACTGTAGAAAACACAGGCGAAGCGAAAGGAACAAGGCACTAGTAAGGACATCTCCAGCGGGGCTGCTCAAATGCGGACCAATTTGGTCCGTATTTTGTCTGTTTGAGCAGCCGTCCGCTGTCCTCGGACACGGCCCGGACCAGGTGCCCCCAGTGGGGCTGCTCATACCAAAAGGGACTTTCCATAGATTTAGTAGGGCCCATAGGGGCCCATAGATTTACAACCTAAAAAAAAAACATAAAAAAAACGTCTAGCTAGGGCTAGACGGCCACTGGCCAGTGGCATGGCGGCGGCCGGAGTTGCCCCCGGAGCTCCTAGTCATCTAGGATGACGTAGTCCGGGTCTCGGGGGCGAGGTGGGGTGGCAGTGGGGCGGCCCTGGCCCCCTGCGGCGTGGGGGGCTGGTGCGCGGCGGCGGCGTGGCCGGCCGGGGCGGCGGCACGAGGTGCTCAGGTGGTGGCGCCTCCCACCTCCACCGCATGCCCACAAGGGGCTCGAACCAGGCCGGCACCGGCGCGTTCTCATCGCGCCCGTCGTCGTCTACCTCCTCGTCGTAGGGGTAGTCGTCGACCTGCTGGGCGTGGATGGCCGCCACGGCCTCGTCCCGCCGGGCGTGGACTATTCACCGCGAACGCCGGGTGGGCACGCAGGTCCGGGGGCAGCTCGTCCCGCCGGCGGTGGATCTCCACCTCCCGCGCCGCGCCCGACCGCGGTACCGGCGGCACAGGGATCCTGTCCCTGTTTAGATGCCACCCATCGGGGAGGTGGACATCTGGCCATGGCACCGGGATCGCACGATCCCAGTACCATTGGCACCTCGTTTTGTTGAGGTAGGGACGGTCTCGCACCCTGGCGGGCACCAGGCGGAATGGGGCCGCCGGGCCCTGAGAAGAAGGAGGGGGAGATGCCGGCGGCGTGCGCGCCTGCTCGGCTTGGGCGCGCTGGACGCGGGTGAGGGGTGGAGGAGGTGGGAGCGGGGGAGAGGGCGAGGGCGAGCGGCGGCGGCGTGAGCCGCCGGCCTCGTGGTCGTTCTTGGCGCGCCCCCAGTTCAGCCAGCTGCGGCCCATGGCCGGCGGCGAGGAAGCCGAGGGGGGAGGAGGTGGCGACTGCGAGGAGGCAGTGATGGCGTGGGTGACTGCGAGGAGGCGGTGCGCGTGGGGAGGGACGCGTGGCCGCGGGGCAAAATGGACTCTGGTGACCAGGTGGTGAAAGTAATTCACAGACTGCACCTTCGGCGAATTTTTTTTCGAAAACTAACCCTTTCCTGTAGCGCCCAACGCCTAGGCGCTACACCCTTCTATGTAGCGCCCAAGGTCTAGGCGCTACACATTTGCATACGTGGCGCTGCGGGGCCAGCCGCCTGCCTGCGTGGCGCCTGGCAGGTGGGCCCGAGCGTGCATGTGTAGCGCCTATATGCTAGGCGCTACACATAGAATCACTTAAGCCGCGCGCGGCCCTCCCTCCCCCGACCGAAACAACACTTCTCTGTTTGGAGAAGAGCTGCAGCTCCCCCGGCGACTCCCCTCCCTCTCCTCTCAAATCCTCTCTCAAATCCTCAAATTAGTTGGGTTTTTCATCGAATCTTGGCTCCATCAAGTTCCTAGAGGTAATCTCCTCCATTTCCCCTTGTTTTCACCCATTGGAAACTTGTTTTTTTGGTTCATTCTTGTTTGCATCTTGGAAACCCTAGAAATTTGATTTGACCCACATAATCCATGTTGTTTGTGGTGCTATTTCCTAGATTGTGGCTTGTATGGTTGCCTAAATGTTAGGGTTCTTATATGTTAGGGCTAGATGTAAGTTAGGGTTAGGGTTCTTATATGATAGGGTTAGATACTTGTTAGGACTAGGGTTAGATTGTTTTAGGTAAAATTTATTCATTTTGTTTAGGTGGTATGCTAGGTGAAAGATTAGGAGTAGCAATATAAGTTAACTTTGCCATTAATAATGAATTGTTTTAATTTTCCACATTGTTATCTTCATTCTTTTAGGAATGTCGAGAATTGTTCATGTTCATCATGTGGACAAGGACGCATTCATGAAAGGTGATTTGGAACCGGATCCGGGTGAGATATCCTTGGTCTTCGAGCGTAGTCCTACCTATGCGGAGGTTTTGGAACAAGTTAGAGTTGAGTTGAATTGGATGGACCGAAGTGATGAAATAGAGTTGGAGGGAAGACATAACGCAGGTCATGGATTGCACATTCGTTGGAAGTTTTTGCGTATCAACTCCGAGCTACGTTGGGTTGCATACAAGGGCCGTGGCCGAGTCACTAGACAAGTCTCTTGAGTTATTTGCCACTAAAAAGGTTGATGCTCGTATGAACTTGGACCTCAACCGTAGTGCCTCCTCATTTCATGGTACAAGCCCAACACTCACAAACCAAGACGTAGTCTTTGAAGCTTCTTGCACCCAACATGAAGTGAGGAAATTTTTTAACCCCATTACAAATAATCAAGATGAGGCATTGAGGAGAAACAATGAGTATGGGGATGATGAGTATGAGGACAATGAGGATGGAGTCGAACTCCATGACAACAATGTTGGAGATTTGGACGCATATTATGTGCAAGAGACTATGGATCATGACATACCTTATTCTCGATGCTATGCATCGGGGTCGGATGACGAGGGTCCGGATGAAGAAGTTGATGAGGATGGGTTCACGGCGAAGGAGGCGGAAGCCTTCAAGAAGGTATTGGGACGGGATCATCGGATTCCGTTGTTTCGTGATGTTAGTCTTGCGGATGAAGCCACAGTGGACGGCGGCAAGGGTATAGAGCTCGGAGCTAGACCAACTTCTTACCGGGATATGAATCATGTGGAGAGTGGGATATATCCCGGTTTGAAGTTTCCAACGTTGTTGGAATTTCAGATATGGATAAAGGAGTACGCGGTGAAGTACCATCGTCCGTTTAGAGTTGTCCACTCGGACAGAACGAAGCGTTACACGGTTGCTTGCTTGGAGGATGGATGTCCATGGATTGTGCGTGCAAAACCATTCAAAAAAGGGCCCGAATGGCACATATCTAGTTGTGCGGCAACTCACATGTGCCGAGGCAAGAAGCTTGATGGGAAGAGTGTGAATCAGGACCACCCACAACTGACCTCCGAGTTCATCGCTTATAGGCTTTCCAACTCCATCTCCTCACTTCCAACGATGAGTATTAAGAGTGTCATGGAACTTGTGGAGAACCTTTTTCACTATAAGGTGAAGTATGGAAAGGCATGGAAGGCGAAGCAAGCCGCATTCAAGATGTTGTACGGTGACTGGGAGGAAGCATACAACCGAATCCCTAGGTTGTTGGGAGCCATGGCCGCCACTAACCCCGGGATGGTTCATGTGGTTGAGCCTTTTGGGGAGAAAACAAGGACCCTCAACGGAAAGACTGTCCGTGTATTTGGCCGTGCATTTTGGGCATTTGAGCAATGTGTGAGTGCTTTCGAACATTGTAGACCGGTCATCTCCGTTGATGGTACGTTTTTGACAGGTCCATACATGGGCACTCTATTGGTTGCAATAGGAAATGATGCCAACAACCGTTTAGTGCCATTGGCTTTTGCTTTAGTGGATGCGGAGAACAATGTTAATTGGGCATGGTTTTTTCATCTTTTGAGGACCAAGGTATTGTTGCCTCAAAGGGAAATATGTGTCATCTCGGATCGCCATCAAGGAATTCTAAATGCGGTTGATATTGACATTCCCGGCCATGCTCCTTTGCACCATAGATGGTGCATGAGGCATTTCTGCTCAAACTTCTATAGGGCATGTGGTAGCAAGGAGTTGACCGATGATTTTCAAGATTGTTGTATGGCTTTCTCTGAAAAGCGGTTTGCAAATTTGTACAATAAACTATTGGCTAATAGATCCCTCAACGCTGGTGGACAAGAGTGGCTGAATAGGCACATTCACCTTACGAAGAAGTGGGCAAGAGCTTTTGATGAAGATGGGCGTAGGTATGGTCAAATGACAAGCAACATGGCAGAATGCTTCAACAAGGTTCTGAAGGGTGTGCGTGCTTTGCCCGTAACCGCAATAGTTGAGTATACATTCACCAAGTTGAATGAGTATTTTCTAAAGTACTCGCAGGAAACAGATAAGCAGATTATGGGAGACAACAAGCACAAATACAAGTATGAGTTTCCTCCAAAGGTTGATAGTTTTCATGCAATTTGAATCAAGGAAGGCAGACTCTCAAATAGCAACAATTATGATAATGAGGAGTTGATTTACCAAGTTAACGAGCCTGGAGGAACCACGGCCGATGGTGTCCAACATGGAGGTCGGGCGTTTAAGGTCTCTCTCAAGAATTGTGACTGCACATGCGAAAGGCCACGGTTGCTTCATCTCGCTTGCTCTCACTTGCTAACGGTGGCTCGTACTCGAAATGTGGATATTAATCACCCACTCACAGTTAGACATTCCGAATTTTCTATTGTGACGACCAAAAAAACATGGGCTCCTAGATTTCATCCATACCTTGACCGATCACAATGGCCAGAGTATCATGGAATTCAACTATGGCCCGATTATGGAAGGTGATCAAACGGGGAAGACGGAAGACAAAGCGTTTTAGGGGTGACATGGACGGTTGGGGCCGTGGTGGGAGAGAATGCCGCAACGACCAATTTCAAGAGCCTCGTGAGAGAACACGTTGTGGGAAGTGCAATGTTGTGGGGCACAACTCAAGAAAATGCACCCAAGGGAAAAGAGCAAAAGGAAATGAAACTAGCACAAGCCAACATGTTGGTAGCCAACCAAGAAACAGTCAACATGGTACTCCTAGCCAACCTTGTGGGGGTGGTCCTAGCCAACAAGCTTCTAATAGCCAACAAGCTTCAACACAACAAAGAATGAGCCAACAAGCTTCTACTAGCCAACAAGCTCCTAGACAACAAAGAGGGAGACAACTTGGCCTTCGGAGAGGCCAAGTTGCATTTAGAGGACGTGGGGGCTATGGAGGCCATGGTGGTGGTAGAAGAGAGAGTATAATAGGATACCTACGTGGACCATATCCGTATGTACATTATTTTTTGTTTTGCATTCCTATTGTTTCTACTTTTGTCTTCTTACTATTTGTTCATACTTTTGCCTTCTTACTATTGTTCATACTTTTTCCTTCTAACTAACTAATATCTTTTGTAGGTATGGCGGCGTCTCAACCCAACAAGGCACCAATGAAATGGGTGGATGACTCGGACGATGAAGGCGAGAAGACGAACTTTTTGGAGGTGGGTTTGAGGAGGGTGAAAGAGCAAGATGCTAAGGAACGTGCGAGGAAGAAGAGAGAAGAGGAAGAAGCGAAGATGGAGGAAAGATTACAAATGAGTATGAACCAACGGATGTATGAACACCGTATGAGGAAACAGAGTAAGCAAGCGGAGGAGCAACGTCAGAAAGATTTTGAAGAGAGATGGATGAAATCCGTGGCTGTGGAGGCCGCAAGAAAAGAGAGGGAGAGCAAGATATTTAGGGAGAGGGTGCTTCGAGAGGCTCGCCTTGCAAGGGAAGAGGAGGAGGAAAAAGAATTCACTTCTAAGAGGAAGGAGAAGGGCAAGGGACCTTCCTCTACACAGTAGAGCAATGCCCTACGTGAATTTGAGCTCCCTAATGTGGTTGTGAACTTCATGTACTATGTCTATTTGTTTTGAACCTTGTCGCATATCGGTCTATTGTACTTCGACTTGTTGTGAACTATGTGCAAGTATGCTCGTGGTAACTTTGGTGCACTTTCTGCTTTTGAACTGAAAATTGCTGTTTCTGTGAATTTTACATTGCTTTTTCTGTTTACAGTGTTGTTTCTGTTTGTTTTTCAAAATTTTGCACATGTAGCGCCTCCTAGCTAGGCGCTACACATGTAAATTCATCAGCAAAACGAGAACAACAGAGAGCAGACACTCTCTGTTCTTTGGCGGTGCATATTTCTTCTATGTGTAGCGCCTGCTGCCTAGGCGCTACACATGCATTTTTTTGCTGCCCGAGAGCAACAGAGAGCAGCCACGAGCAGGCAAGCTCAAAAATTGCTAAGTCAATGTGTAGCGCCTGGCCCTTAGGCGCTACAAATTGACTTAGCAATTTTCGAGCTTGCCTGCTCGTGGCTGCTCTCTGTTGCTCTCGGGCAGCATCAAAAAATGCATGTGTAGCGCCTAGACAGCAGGCGCTACATGTGCAAAAGTGTAGCGCCTAGGCAGCAGGCGCCACACATGTCAAAATTTCTTCAAATGGATGAAAACTTGATACTTTTGTGTGCAATTGGACCATCCATAGCTGATACATATATATGAATTCTGAACCACTAGAATAAGTTTCAACATAACAACATAGAATAAGTTTCAACATAACAAGAGAGGTTCAAACATCACAAGATAGGTTCAAGTCTACTAGAATAAGTTTCAACATAGGTAGAGGTTCGAATTAGCCCACTACAAGTTCATTACATATCCGGGCAAGTCTTCTACTTTCGTGCACGACCCCTCTTCGTAGGAATCTTTTCCCTCCTCACCGGTGCCGGCTGCTCTTCTTCCTCATCGTCCTCATCGTCATCATCGTCATCCTCGATAAGCCTCATCCTCCTAACCGTAGCTGACCTCCGTGGCCTTTGCTCCTCAACATGTGGCTCCTTTCCTTTGTTGACCCAATCATCTGGAGTGTACCGGTGAATTCCGGTCTTCTTTCTTAGCATGTAAGCAGACCGTTGCTTAGCCTGCCGCAATGTCATATCATCCGGAATTCTCGCCTTCAAAACAAGTAGGAGTATATTGTTAACGTTACGAAAAAGAGACATGCATACAATATCGGAAGGAGCAGTATATTGTTACGGTTAAGGTCATACCCCTTCAACGGAGGTTGTCTCGTCCTCAAGCTCATGGTCCATACTATCCACGGGGTCAGAAGGAGATTTGGATCTTGATTGCGACGGTGAGCTGTACTCGGGGTCACGGCAACCAATAAGGTTGGCAAGCCGGCGTAAGCGTTGGCCGGAGCGCTGCATGGTTGTGAGCGAGATGTCAAATAAAGCATTGGAAAATAAGCATTTAGGCTATCTTGTCGTAATAAAGTATGTTTTTACCTTAACAAAGCCTCGAAATATACTTTCGCCTTTTTCTCCACCCGGCGTGGTCGCCAACAATTCTTCGCTCTCACTAGCTTGTTTCTTTATCTCCGTGCGCTAGAGGAAAAAAGAAAAAACACATTAGAAAAAAAAGCATTGCTAAAGGTGGGAAGAAAACCATTAAGTTAAAATTACCACAAAGTTGAGCACATTAGAAAAATCTGTTTGGTGGCCCTCCCTAACCATCTTGTTGTATTGGATTTGAGCAACTTCGTCAAACACTATGGGCTCTTCCAATATCTCCTCCTCGAAAGCCGGTGGGCATATCTCCACGCGAGTATTCTCAAGAAACCAGCGAATGTAGTTGTCGAAAGCAATGGGGCAATGCTCCTTCAACATTCTCCTGCCCCATCCAGTCTTGAGAGCTTCCTCCACACACAGCTCAAATTCGGTTATATATTTCTTATGGTGTCTCTCCCAATTTGTCACCTTTCTCTGTTTCCTCCGGTCCAAGCTGCATTTGAAGATACCAACACGGGAGTCATATCAACAAATAGAAACAAAAAAAAGAGGTACGAACGAAACGTATGTCATTTAATCTTACTCATGAAGCAACTTGTCTGTGTCCTTCCACTCTGGTGGGTGAGCCTGAAACAACCCAAACTGCCTCAGAACGCGGTGTGGCAAGTGAAACTCAATCGCCCAATTGCATATCAACGGGCACCGCATAAGCCATAAACCTTGTTCCTCCATGCACTTTGGGTTCAAATCATAAGCACGCAAGACACCAAAACTGTTCCCCTTCCCATAAGGCTCCCAATCCACCTGCAGCATAGCACGTCGACATCAATTAGAAGGAAGATACAAACAATGTGAGCGAGTCATTTTAGGATAAATACTTACTTGCTCGGGAGTAAGCGCATCCAACTCGTTCATGTACTGCCTATACATGTTATCTGTATCGCTGTGAGCCTCCGATACAATGTCGTACTTGTATGCCCAAGTTGCGCGGCGTAGAGGGTTGTTCCCATATGCTTCCCAATCAACATAATTTATTTCTCTAGGACGTCCAACTGGTATACGATCCCAGCTCCACACGGAGAGTAGAAGCATAGAACCACCAACTCCGCAACTTGTCGTGGTCCTACGACAAGCATCGTCCAGCTGCACATAATGGCAAGCAAAGTCAATACATGTTAAACATGGATATCAAGAAACATTATAATTTACCAACTTATTACCTGTCGATACAAGTAGGCAAGTGCAGCACTCCCCCAGCTCCATCCATAATCAAATATGGTCAACGCCTTAAGCCACATCCATGGAGCGTTCCTCCCATTGCCGTCAGCAAACAGACACCTACTAATAACATACCACATGTACACGCGAGCGTACGTCTTCACCAAGTCGTCATCGGCTCCTTCAGGGCAAATTTTGTACTTCTCTACTATCCATGTGCAAGGAGCGCCGGCTGAGACTCTCCCTTTACTCGGGTTAGCAGGCTCCGGTGGAACATCACCAATAAGATCAAACATCTTCTGACGCCACCCTTCAGAATCGGTGTCCATAGCTACAGGCTTCCCCTCAATAGGAAGAGCAAGGATCATGGAAACATCCTGGAGTGTGACAGTCATCTCGCCGGTACGGAGGTGGAAACTGTGTGTCTCCGGCCTCCACCGGTCGATGAGAGCGGTAAGTGCAGCCGCGTTGAAGTTTGGGGTAGACCGGCTAACAAGCTGGATGAAAGGGAGGAGCCCGGCCATCTGGATGTACGGAGTGTACCGCTCATCATACGGCATTTCTTTCTCGCCGGAGACCCCATGATACCGAATCTTCAAAGGTTTAAGTTCCTGCAAACATACAAATTAAATTGTTAGAACATATCCAACACATTTGCTAGAGCACGACATTAGAAACATTAAAGTGCACAAATAATCATCTTACCTTCCTCTTCTCCGATATCATATAGGCCCGGTGTTTCACATCATAGAAATCATCGAGTAACCATACCATCCTACATATTCCAAATCATTGTGAGTATCTCACACTTTAATTTGGTTTCTAAACTAAAATAGCAACAACCAAATCATTGTGAGTATCCCACACATTTTCATAGCAACAACCAAAAAAATCTAACATACAAATTTGGTTTCTAAACTAAAATAACCTACTAAATTATTACCAATGAAAACTATAGCTACCCTAATACTAAAGATAATTCAAACTAGTCATTATTCCATACCAAAATCAAATCTAACTAAAAACTAGGTTTCACCCGAAAATCCTATATGGAGGCCAAATCTGAGCAATTTTATGGATGAAAAGAGGGGATCGGAGGGGGAATACCTGACCAAACTAGTGGGGAAGCAAATCCCTTCACTTTTCCTTCAGATGGGGATGAATCTGAGCAAGATCTAGAGAGGGAGAGGAAGAAACGCCATGGCTGTGCTCTGTTCTTCCACCGGTATGGATACAGAGAAGAAGGGAGCGAGCCGCGCGCGACTTAAGTCTATGTGTAGCGCCCAGTGCGAAGGCGCTACACATGCACCTCCCGGGCCCGCCTGCCAGGCGCCACGCAGGCAGGAGGCTGGCCCCGCAGCGCCACGTACGCACATGTGTAGCGCCTGGTCAATGGGCGCTACAGAGAAGAGTGTGGCGCCTCGGCGTTGGGCGCTACAGAAAGAGGTTAGATTTCGAATTTTTTTCACCCGAGGTGCAGTCTGTGAATTAGTTTCGAGTTGTGGTCAACTCAGTCCATTTTGCCGCATAAATTGGACCGTGACAGCCCCACCCCCTCCCTTTTCCACGAAGGGGAAAAACAGCTTACACGTTCGAAATCCTCAAGTACCAGGCTACCACCAGTGGATCACTGTAGAAAACACAGGCGAAGCGAAAGGAACAAGGCACTAGTAAGGACATCTCCAGCGGGGCTGCTCAAATGCGGACCAATTTGGTCCGTATTTTGTCTGTTTGAGCAGCCGTCCGCTGTCCTCGGACACGGCCCGGACCAGGTGCTGCTCATACCAAAAGGGACTTTCCATAGATTTAGTAGGGCCCATAGGGGCCCATAGATTTACAACCTAAAAAAAAAACATAAAAAAAACGTCTAGCTAGGGCTAGACGGCCACTGGCCAGTGGCATGGCGGCGGCCGGAGTTGCCCCCGGAGCTCCTAGTCATCTAGGATGACGTAGTTCGGGGTCTCGGGGGCGAGGTGGGGTGGCAGTGGGGCGGCCCTGGCCCCCTGCGGCGTGGGGGGCTGGGTGCGCGGCGGCGGCGTGGCCGGCCGGGGCGGCGGCACGAGGTGCTCAGGTGGTGGCGCCTCCCACCTCCACCGCATGCCCACAAGGGGCTCGAACCAGGCCGGCACCGGCGCGTTCTCATCGCGCCCGTCGTCGTCTACCTCCTCGTCGTAGGGGTAGTCGTCGACCTGCTGGGCGTGGATGGCCGCCACGGCCTCGTCCCGCCGGGCGTGGACTGTTCACCGCGAACGCCGGGTGGGCACGCAGGTCCGGGGGCAGCTCGTCCCGCCGGCGGTGGATCTCCACCTCCCGCGCCGCGCCCGACCGCGGTACCGGCGGCACAGGGATCCTGTCCCTGTTCAGATGCCACCCATCGGGGAGGTGGACATCTGGCCATGGCACCGGGATCGCACGATCCCAGTACCATTGGCACCTCGTTTTGTTGAGGTAGGGACGGTCTCGCACCCTGGCGGGCACCAGGCGGAATGGGGCCGCCGGGCCCTGAGAAGAAGGAGGGGGAGATGCCGGCGGCGTGCGCGCCTGCTCGGCTTGGGCGCGCTGGACGCGGGTGAGGGGTGGAGGAGGTGGGAGCGGGGGAGAGGGCGAGGGCGAGCGGCGGCGGCGTGAGTCGCCGGCCTCGTGGTCGTTCTTGGCGCGCCCCCAGTTCAGCCAGCTGCGGCCCATGGCCGGCGGCGAGGAAGCCGAGGGGGGAGGAGGTGGCGACTGCGAGGAGGCAGTGATGGCGTGGGTGACTGCGAGGAGGCGGTGCGCGTGGGGAGGGACGCGTGGCCGCGGGGCCCATTTAAATAGGACCCCGTGGGTAGCCGAGCCGTCGCCGCGGTCGCTGGCCGGCGGGCCACCCCCTTTGACCGAAATGGGACACGACCGAGCGCGCGCGTCCGTTTCGTGTCCGCGGGATGCTTAAATCTGACCCAAATTTGGTCAGGATTTGAGTATCCGCGGACTGAAAAGGGACCAGCCCGTGGGTTGAGCAGCCCCGCTGGGGCCTTGTTTTGCCCGGGCCTGCTCAAATCCGGCCAGTCCGGGCCTAATGAGCAGCCCCGCTGGAGATGTCCTAAGTGAGTTGCTCCCGACACGACATCTACTGGGCATATCCCACGTATAGAGACCGGCAGCCCCGCGCGAAAGCGACGCCCGGCAGCTCGACGCCATGCCGACATCGCGTGCGTCGCACAGGCACCCGACGCGCGGTAGCGCCGTCGTGGCCTTCGCCGCGCGCGCTTGATCGTCAAGGCCTTCGCCGTCGTGGCCGTAGCGCATGCACGTCCGCGGTACGCACGGCGACACGAGAGCCACCCGCCGCCGGGAGGGCGTGGTACGCGTTACGTATACGGTGTTGCAGCGCCCTTAATTTGACCGGCGCCGGCTGGAGCAGCTGCCGGGAGGTCTTCACTGCTGCCTCGTCGAGGCTGGAGCATTTAACGGCGGTGCACGACCGGTTCTCCGCTTTTCGGCCGTGCAGTGCAGTGCAGGGAGAGGGCAGGGGAATTACAGAGTACACAGTACGTACGGGACCGGGCTGCATTGCATGTAGGGAACGTGCAAGACACTGCAACAGTGCTGCTGGGACAGACGATGGACACAGAAGAAAAGTCCCGGCCGTCCCCTGGCTACTGCTGTAGCGCCGCCCTAGCTACCGCGGGATGGCTGCTGCTTTGCTTTCCATCCCTACGTACGTACTACTGCTAGTACTTACTACCAACTTGGTACCAAGTTAGCAAAGCATACGAAAGTTAAGCATGGGTTACGAGGCAGAAGCAAACGGCCTGCACAACTGAACCGGAGTAGAGAGCAATTGAGCAAACGTCCAAGCCCGAGGCTCCGGACTTCCCCATGTTCACGTGTATAGTAGGCTTAGAGCATTTTTAGCCAAAATTTTGCCGCGCTGGAACGATGCCGGCGGTTTCTTCGGCCTGGGGGCGATGGTTTCCACTCGCGGCGCCCCAAGCTAGCCAAAGGATTTTGAAATATTCGGCATGGATTTGGCAGTTTGGGCATAATTCGGCAGGTTTTGGGCTTGATTCGACACAATCCGGCACAAAAAAAGGCACATTTTAGCACAGAATTCAACACCACATACATTCTCAAACATAGTCCATCACATAAATCAATACGAATCAAATAGTTCAACAAAGAAAGTTCATAATTTAACAAGTTTTGAACACAAACTTAAAAACATGAAACTATGTGTTGCCCTTGCGCCTCCATAGATGCTCCACTAGATCGTCATGTAGTCGTTGATGCATCGTCAGGTCGCGTATCTGCGAACGCATAGTGAGGAAGTCAGCCCATGCAACAGGCACCTGGTGATCAACGGCTGCAACAGGACCCTGTCTGAAATATGATTCAGTGTGAATCACTGGATTATTTTTCTCGCTCTCAATGATCATGTTGTGCAAGATCACGCAATCATTCATCACCGACCACATCTGATCTTTCGACCAGGTCAGAGCTGGGTACCGGGCAATGGTAAAGCGAGATTGGAGCACACCAAATGTTTGCTCTACATCCTCCCTGCAAGCCTCCTGTCACGTTGCAAACCAATAAGTCTTTCCTTCAGGTATGGGGTTTGAGATGGTTTTCACAAATGTTGCCTACTTGGGATATATGCCATCTGCTAGATCGTACCTCTTGTTGTACTGGTGCCCATTGACCTCGAAGTTCACAGGAGAAGCATGACCTTCCACAAGGCTGCCAAAGACAGGAGAGCACTCCAGGACGTTGATATCATTGTGAGTTCCTGGCATTCCAAAGAAACAATGCCAAATGTGGAGATCCTATGTTACGACTGACTCGAGAACCACATTTCAAGATCCTTTGGCACATTTGTATATTCCCTGCCAAGCAAAAGGATAGTTCTTCCAACTCCAATGCATACAGTCTATGCTTCCAAGCATACCGGGGAATCCTCTTGCTTCATTCTATGCTAGGATCCGAGCAGTGTCTTCAACATTGGGTTTCCTCATGTACCTTGGTACAAACACTGCCACCACTGCATTATAGTACTTATATAAGCACTTAATGGCGGTGGACTCGTCCATTCGCAAGTAGTCATCTTGCGAATCACCGGGAGCTCCATATGGAAGCATCCTCATAGCCATCGTGCACTTCTGGAGTGAGGAAAATCCAACACAGCCGGTGCAATCCTTCTTGCATACGAAGTATTCGTCGTACTCCCGGAGTTCATGCAGAATTTTGAGAAAGAGCTTCCGGTTCATCCTGAAACGGCGTCGGAACACCGTGTCGCAATAGATTGGGTTATCGGCGAAGTAGTCAGCGTACAGGAGGCAGTAGCCCTCCGCTCGATGCCTTACCTTGCTATTTCGCCGGCCATGCGCCGAACCACCTCGCCGCGGCTTCACGTTCTCGGCGATCACCCCGCCAGCACGGCGAGCATTAGAAGGTTCTCCTCATCGTCGTCGCCAATGTCCACCTCCTTCGCCAGCAGTTCGGCGACCAACTCCTCATCGTCGGAGTCCATCGCCAAAGAGGCAAATGGCCGAACACCTCACAGGCGTGGCTCTCCTTTGGCGCGTGGGTGGCCGGCATGGTTTGCTGAGAGGATGGCTCTCCTTTGGCGCGTGGGTGGCTGAATCAGGCGGGAAAAGTCGGTTTTCGCCTGATAGGGATGGCCCGTGCGGCGATTTTGCCTCCCTCCCAAGAGACCCCCGGGGCGCTGGGTTCGGCCTAGGAACGCCGTGTGTTTTTCTGGCACAATCCGACAGTTTTCCACGTCCTGAGGGGGAGTGGGAAATTTTGGAACTATCGACGCCGAAGAAATGGCCTGGGAGGCGCCTGGGGACGAGTGGAGATGCTCTTAAATCATCTCCACCGGCACACCCAAAGCATCTCCACCTCCTGTGTATAGTAGTCTTAGAGCATCTCCGACAGGCAGGGCCCCCGCATCGTAGACTTGGAACAACTTGAACATCATATACCAATTTCATAAACATCCGGGATTTCATACATTATATAAAAACTTAAAATTTAAACGGCGTCCTACTCATCTTCTTTGTCCGATGGTGGCGACGGAGTTGTTGGCTCGTCCTGTTTCGGCTGCACGTCCTCCTTCGGCAGCATCGCGTCGTCCTCTGGCTGCACGGTGAACTTCTCCTCCTCGAACGACATCGCCTTGTCATCGTGAATTGGAGCGTGCGGTGAATGTAACCGGTTAAAAAGAGCGCGAGCAGTCATCCTCCTCGCCATGACCGCCAACGCCAAGACAATGAGGATGACCCATATGATGTTTCACCCCCTATCTATGATGAAGACCCACATGAGCGACCCCATCAACAACATGAAGACAACAACATGAGTGCCCTTTGCTTCAACGTCCCAAAGTTCAATGGTGAAAATGATCCTGAAGAATATCTCGCTTGGGCCCTCAAGGTGGACAACATCTTCGGCATCCACAACTTTAGTGACAAGAAGATGGTCGCTATGGCCTCTTTGGAGTTCGAAGGCTATGTACTCTTATGGTGGGATCGTCTCCAAGAGGAAAGAGTCCGGAACCGGATTTCTCCCATCGACACTTGGAACGAGATGAAGCAATTCATGAATGCTCGTTTCGTCCCTCCACACTACAAGCGTGACCTCTTCAAAAAGCTTCAAGATCTTAAACAAGGTTTCAAGTCGATGGATGAGTACTAAAAGGAGATGGAGACCACTTTGATAAGAACTCATGTGATGGAATCTCAAGAGAAAACAATGGCCCGCTTCCTCAATGGCCTCAACTATCCCATAAGGAAGATTTTTGAGTATCAACCCTATGAAAACATCATTGCACTTGTCCATCAAGCTCTCAAGGCCGAACGTCAAATTGTGGAAGACCTCAAGTACAATAAGCAAAAGGCTTACTTTGCCTCAAGGCCTTCTACTTCATCTCCAATGACACAAGTGACTACACCAACCAACACTAAGATCACTTCTAAAGCTCCCAATGCTACCAACAAGACTACACAACCGTTCAAGAAACAAGCGTCTCCTACCACGACATCTAATGCTCCTCAAGTCAAGTCGAGCACCATCACTTGATTCAAATGTGTTGGAAGTGGACACAAGTCCTTCGAGTGTTCCAAAAAGATGATCATGATTGTCAACCAAGATGGTGAACGTGACTCCATGAGTGAAGGCGAATACTATGCCTTGCACCAAGTTGCTCTTAACTCCTTATACGTGCCAAATGATGATGAAGAAAGTGTCTATTGCGATGAGGAGAACAATCTATCGCTAGTGGTGACAAGAGTCCTTACTACCTCTCCTCAAGATGAGCATGACCAACGTTGCAATCTCTTCCAAACTCGTGCCGACATTAATGGAAAATCTATCAAGGTTATCATCGATGGCGGTAGTTGCCACAATTTGGCTAGCAAAGAGCTTTGCGAAAAACTCCAATTGACTTACAAGAAACACCCTCATCCCTACCATGTCCAATGGCTAAGTGACTCCGGCACCTTCAAGATTCAACACATGGTTTCTGTGCACTTCAAGATTGGCCCCTATGAAGACACGGTTGAGTGTGACGTTGTGCCTATGACCGTGTGTCATCTTCTTCTTGGACGACCTTGGAAATATGACAAGAGTGCTATTCATGACGGGCGTACCAACCACTATAGTTTCAAGTGGAATAACAAGACATTTGTGCTCAGCCCCATGTCTCCTATCCAAGTGATCGCTGACAACGCCAAGACCCTTGCACGTAAACAAGAAGAGCTCAAATCTCGTGAGATGAGTGGTGAGAGAGTGATCCACCTCAAAGAGAGTGAGAGCCACAAGCCAAATATGAGTGAAAAAGTTTGAGTGCTCCTAAAGGCCTTGCCTTACTTGCCACCAAAAGAGAGATGCGAGTGCTACGAGATGACCCATCCATCCTTCACTTTTTACTCGTGTGAAAAGGAGAAGCACTTGAAACTAAAGTCATAACTAGCTTTCCTACTTCCTTGTTACCTTTGTTGCAGGAATTTGAGGACATGTTTCCCGACGAACAAACACTAGGTCTAGCTCCCCTACGTGGCATCAAGCACCGCATTGACCTCATCCCGGGTGCTCCACTTCCGAACTGTGCTACCTACCGCACTAAACCCGA
This sequence comes from Alopecurus myosuroides, assembly GCA_028641055.1. NCBI lineage: Eukaryota > Viridiplantae > Streptophyta > Magnoliopsida > Poales > Poaceae > Alopecurus > Alopecurus myosuroides. Next base: position 655,757,802 of record CM054057.1, read on the forward strand.
GGAGACTAAGGAGATTGAGCGTCAAATCCAAGAACTACTTGAGAAAGGTTTCATTCGTGAATCTCTTAGCCCTTGTGCCATTCAGGTTATCCTTGTCCCTAAGCAAGATGATACTTCTCGCATGTGCATGTATTGTCGCCCTATCAATGCTATCACCGTTTGATATACACATCCCATCCCTAGTCTCGATGATATGATTGATGAATTAAGTGGTGCAACTATCTTTTCCAAAATTGATCTTAAAAGTGGATATCACCAAATTCGCATGAGCATAGGTGATGAATGGGAAACAACTTTCAAAACAAAACTTGGCTTGTATGAATGGCTTGTCATGCCCTTTGGTCTTTCGAATGCTCCTTCAACTTTTATGCGTCTCATTAATGAAGTCTTGCGCCCTTTCATTGGTAAATTCGTCTTGGTCTATTTTGACGACATCCTTATCTATAGCAAATCTTTAGAGGATCACCTTGATCATATTTGTCAAGTCTTGTTGGCTCTTCGCAAAGCAAAACTTTTTGCCAATCTTTCCAAATGCAATTTTTGCACCAAAAAGCTTGTTTTATTAGGCTTTGATATTTCTTCAAATGGAATTGAAGTCGACAACAAGGAAGTCGAGGCAATTAGGAATTGGCCTAACCCTAATTCCGTGGGTGAGATAAGGCATTTTCATGGCCTTGCCGGTTTCTATCGCCGCTTCGTGAAGGATTTTTCCACAATTTCTCGCCCTTTAAATGAACTTACAAAGAAAAATGTCCCATTTGTTTGGGGAAATGCTCAACAAAAGGCTTTTGACACCCTCAAGAAATGTTTGGCTGAAGCTCCTTTACTTGTCTTGCCGTATTTTGAGAAAACCTTTGAGATTGAATGTGATGCTAGTGGAATAGGCATTGGTGGCATTCTTATAAAAATGGACGTCCCGTTGCTTATCATAGTGAGAAATTAGATGATGCTAGAGTCAATTACCCAATTTATTACAATGAACTATTTGCTTTGGTTAGAGTCTTAGAAGTTTGGCAACACTATATTTGGCCTAAAGAATTTGCATTCACTGTGATCGTGAATCCTTGAAATATTTGAAAAGTCAAGCTAATTTGAATAAAAGACATGCTAAATGGGTAGAATTCATATAATCTTTTCTTTATGTCATTAAGTACAAGAAAGGTAAAGAGAATGTTGTAGCGGATGCTTTGTCTTGAAAAGAGTGTCTTCTTACCCGCCTTGACATCAATGTGATTGGTTTGCATGAGACCAAAGGCTTATACTCTTCTGATATTTTCTTTGGACCCATTTTTGAGAAATGCTTGCCCAAGTGAGATTTTGATGACTACTATCTTCGCAAAGGATTCTTGTTTATGGCTAACAAATTGTGTATTCTCGAGTTATCTCTTTGTTTGTTGTTATTGAAGGAATCACATGAAGGAGGTCTCATGGGACACTTTGGCCGGGACAAGACCTATGCCATGCTCTCCAACCACTAATATTGGCCTAATATGAGGCATCAAGTTGAAAGACTCATCAAGAGATGTCCTATATGTCTCCGAGCTAAGTCTACTTCCAGCCCTCATGGTCTTTACTTACCATTACCTACACCACATGCACCTTGGAGTGACATTAGCATGCACTTTGTGTTAGGACTCCCACGCACTAAAACACACATGGACTCAATCTTTGTCGTTGTTGATTGTTTATCTAAGATGACACATTTCATTCCTTGCAATAGAAGGAGGATGCTTCACATGTCGCAAATTTTTTTTCCAGGGAAATTGTGCGTCTACATGGTGTGCTCACGTCAATTGTGCCGAACCGAGATGTCAAGTTCACATCATACTTTTGGAAGACTTTGATGGCCAAGCTAGGCGTCAAGCTACTATTCTCCACCGCCTACCACCGACAAACGGATGGCCAAACCGAAGTGGTGAATCGCATGCTCTCTTCACTCCTACGGGCATTGATCAAGCCCAACCTCAAGAATTGGGAGGAATGCATCCCCCATGCCTAGTTCTGAAGGGAATATGCCCGAGAGGCAATAATAAAATGGTTATTATCTTATTCCTTGTTTATGATGAATGTTTATTTCTCATGCTAGAATTGTATTAACCGGAAACGTTGATACATGTGTGCTTAATAAACAAACAATGGTTCCTAGTAAAGCCTCTCTTTTAACTAGCTCGTTGATTAATAGATGATCAAGGTTTCCTGATCATGAACATTGGATGTTATTAATAACGGGGTCATGTCATTAGAAGAATGATCTGATGAACATATACCCAAAGAGAATATAGCAATGCGATCAAGTCATTTAGTTTACATTGTTATATCAAACATACGAAGTAACTTATTCCTTAGACCTTGAGATCATGTCAATCACTGATACCGGAAGAGTGCCTTGATGGCATCAAACGTCACACCGTAACAGGGTGACTATAAAGGTGTCGTTAAGTATTCGGAAAGTATTAGTTTAGGATCATGGATCAAGAGTGGGATTTGTCCATCCAAATGACGGAGAGATATACTCTGGGCCCTCTCGGTGATATCACATCGAAACCGCTTGCAAGCACGTGATATGATCACAAGGATGTTATATCACGGGAACGAGAAAAGAGTACTTGTCGGTAACGAGATTGAACAAGGTATGGTTGATACCAATGATCGAATCTCGGACAAGTAAAATATCGCGAGACAAAGGGAATAGTTCACGGCGTTGTTGGTTCACACGATCACGAGAGTCATCGTTGAATATATAGGAGTCATCACGGATCTCCAGATCCCGCTGTTGATTATTGATCGGAGAGGAGTCTCGATCATGTCTATCTTATTCGCGAACCGTAGGGTGACACACTTAAGGTTCGATGACGCGTTTGAGAGGATACGGAATATCGAAGAATATTTTGGACAGCACCGAAATTGTTTCGGGGAAAATTGAAATAGTTCAAGGGGTTTTTCGTCGAATGGTTGTTAATAGAATTAACAAATGATTCGAGGTGCTTTATGCAAATGTTTGTTAATAGAATTAACAAATGCTGAAATAAAGAAATAAAAATGTTGTATTGATTTATTAAAGAAAAACTCTTGGATTTTCTAAGTGGGGTTTAAAGGAAAATGAGTGGGTGTGAGTGGAGTGTCCACTCACATCATGAGGGAAGAGGTGGGGGCACACCATGGGGCTGGCCGCACCCCCCTTGGGCTGCCTCCCCCCTCTCCTATAAAAGGAGGGTGAGAGCTCTCCCTCCTCCACACACTTGGCCACTTCCCTTTCCCTCCACCCGCTGCTCCATTTCATGGTCTCCGGCTTGGCGAAGCCCTGACCGTGGGATTCTTCACCACCACCACGTCGTCGTGCTGCTGGAGTTCCGAGGGATCCTCTACTTCCGCGCCCCGCTGGAACGAGGGAACGGAGGTCGTCATCAACCGTACGTGTGACCGATCACGGATGCACCGCCGGATTGCGGTGCCATCTTCTCGCTATCGGGATCGGTGTGAGTACGACTACGCCAACAACGAGATTTGATCTCGTACCACTTTGAGTCTTCGAGGGTATGTGTTCTCCTTAACCCTCTTGTTGCCCGTTGCACTTCGTCTCATAGATTAGATCTTGGCCTTTCGGGTATCTCTCGCGTAGGAAATTTTTTCTTTTCTATGCTACGTTCCCCTTCAAGTTCCCCTACAATCGAGCACTACAACAAGCTACTAAGAGAATCCCCTTCGAGATCGTCTACGGCTTCAACCCCAACACCGCTCTCGACATCCTAGCATTTCCTCTACGCGAGCAAGTGAACATGGACATTGACAAGCCCACCGACTACATCAAGAAGCTCCATGACTCCATAAGAGCTACGCTTGAGAAGCACTCCGAGCACGGAGCATCCCTCATGAAAAAGAAACCCATGGTGTTCCAAGAAGGTGACCTCGTTTGACGACACTTGTGAAGGACCGTTTCCCACAAGAGAGCAACTCCAAGCTCAAGCCTAGGGGTGACGGACCTTTCAAGATCATCAAGCGCATCAACAACAACGCTTACAAGCTCGACTTACCGCAATCCAAGTACCTCGTCCACAACTCCTTCAACGCTAAGGATCTCTCTCCCTTTCATGGATATCCAAGTGATGAGGAAGATCACGAGTCGAGGTCGACTCTTTTTCACGGGGGGGGGGGGGAGATGATGCAGCACACCCCATTCCACCAAGACCATCGCCAAATGGACCTATGACAAGATCACGAGCATCCACCCTGGCCTCGGGCCGGCTCCCAAGCCGGTCTGCCTGCCCCCCACCTCGTCCCTAGGCCGGCCACACCCTGTCTCCAACCCGGCCCCAGGCCGGCGTGCAAGCCTTCGACGGCAGCCGCGAACCAGCTCCCATCCCGGCCTAAAGGGCCGGCCAGGCCAGACCCCCTGAAGACTGCACAAATGGAGGGATTTTCCCCCTTTTCACCCCTCACCTACCCCCTAGGCTATATATGGAACTTTGTTGGCTCGGTCTAGGGTTAGAGATGAATTGAGAACTTTGAGGTTTGCTCTTGTACCTCTCTTATGAGGCTACTCCTATGGATCTACCTAGGACCGAAGTGTGTGGAGGATCGTATCAAGGCAACACTGGGTTACCTATCCTTTCCCCTTGGGAATCAGTTAGGGACTTTCCAATCTATCTCAACTAATCCTTGAGGTTATATTGGCATGGTGGACCGACCACATGGTGTTGAAGCGGTTTCCGATAAGGTGAGTTCGGTTAGATCGATCGTCCCATAGGCGGTCGTTGCGGCTTAGTTGACGGGAGATTTGGGTCTTTCAGTTCCCGCTAGTTATCCCCTTTTGTTTGCCCTCGATTCCCCTCTCGTGTTCATCGTGCTCATCGTTCATTCTTCGTGTTCTTGGTCGATTCGTGAAGATTGGGCCACCCTATAGGTTAACCCTCCATATCAGCTGCGGCCGCCGCGACATCAGGAGTTGCACTAACCTGATTTCTACATCAACCTATCCATGTTGTTGGGGAAGCTGTTGCGGCTGACAGAGAGGATTAAACGGATAGTATGGGCACCTAGAGGGGGAGTGAATAGGTGCTACGACCATTTTTCATTTTTCTTCAATTTAGGCTTGACACAAAGGCAAAATTCTCTAGATATGCAACTACGGTGAATTTACCTATATGACAAGAATAGCAGTAAATAAGATACAAATACAAAGTAAGGAGAGGGAACGAGGTAATCGATAATGGAAGCGCGCGGAAACAAGGATGTAATCCCGAGTTTCTCCTTTTAAAGGGAGTACGTCTCGTTGGAGGGGTGTGAGTTTCGCCACAAAGGCCTACTCAACGCCACAAAAGCCTCACCCTATTCTCCGATGAACTTCGCCCCTAAGGCCTAGTTCACCTTCAACTATTGATTCCTTTGAGGCATAAATCAAATCCTTTACAATGCTTGAGGCACACACCCACGACCGAATTAGGGGCTCCCAAGAATCACCAACAATCAACAGGAGTAGCAATGGGGCCTAGGTTCTCCACAAGGAAACCCTAGACGAGATTCTCCCAAGTGAATGAGGGGAAATGAAGAACGGCTTCGTGAAGTAGTAGATCGGGGCCTTCTCCTTCAATCCTCCAAAAAATCTATGAGCTTGGGTGGAGTGATTGGGAGAAATCTTGGATTTGGTGAGCTCAATAAATGTACACTGAATGCCTTGGACGAACTAGACCTCTTGGGAAAAAAGGAGGGTTATTTATACCACCTCCATAAATGTGGTGTTGGATGCAGAAATTGGAGCCGGATATTCCAGTTTAAACTTGAACCGGAAATTCCGGTTGGCTTTGCTGCTTCAGATCTGAGATTTCGACTCTAGTTGACCAAACCAGAAATTCTGGTTTCTCCAAAATTTCTGATACAAATTTCCGGCTCACTTCTGTGCCAAAACTTCTTCCAACTGGAAATTCCGGTTGGTTCGGAAATTTCCGATTGACTTCTGTGAGCACAAACTTCAAGTCCTTAGCCGCTTTTGCTCTGATTCTTCCCCAACCGGAATATCCGGTTTTGCCTTGGAAATTTCCGGCTCACTTATGCGCCAAACTCTGAGAAAATATTCCAAACCGGATATTCCGGTTTGGTCCTAGAAAGTTTCATCTACCTCCGGTGGCTATTTTCTAGAGAAATTCTTCACAACCGGAATTTTTGGTTGCACCAAAAATATCCGGTTGAAATATCTGGTTGCCATTTTTGGCAAATTGGGCTAATCTAACTTCACCTTTTTTCCAGTGTTCGATGTGAATGATAACTAAAACACCTGCACGACTTAACATTTTCATAAATAACATCATTAGTATTGTTAACTAACACTCAAAACACTAGGGGATCAAGAAATGCACTTTCAATCTCCCCCCTTTTTGGTTTTAGATGACAATACTAAGATTTTCAATGAAAAACCAATACAATATCATGCTTGTAAAAGAAATGAAAATTGCTCCCCTACAAGTATGCATACTTTAGTTTGCCTAGACATGCAGATACAGCTTTGTGAGGAGAGTGATTTCCAACACAATCACAACATGATAAAAGAGAAAAATATCAACTATATTGAGGCATAAGTTGAATGCTATACCTTGTGCATATAACATAGACGTAGATAATACCGGAGCACAATATATGATAACCTCGACATAGATAGATAGCCAAATAGATCCACAAATACAGTCTCACTGTCGGGGGGTCACCCCCGAGTAGGGTAAACGCAAGTGCAAAGGGCAAGATTAGAAGAAACGTTTGGCAGAGTAGCTGGCTACCCGGTCGACTGCTACTCGGCCGTACACGCTGATGGCCAGAAGGAAGAATCAAGGAAGTTATTCTCCTCCGAGTAGAGGAAGTGGTCCGAGTAGAAATGGCGGTCTCCTACTCGGGCCAGAAGTCAAAGGAGCCGTTCTGACACAGGATCCCGCGTATCCTGGGTCCGTACTGGGGCACTGTTCATCTGCAGAGCGTGTGCTTATCCGCGCCAGTGTGTCAGCAGGGCGTCGCAGGTTAGGGGGGCCTACCCCGTGACAGTGTCAGTGATAACAGATCAGCTTCTTGGTTTTGCACAACGACTTTCCACACGGAGACAAACTTAGAAGCCAAAGCTGTCAGCGGGAAGCTGGAAGTGTACAGTGTGCACACTATGTCGACATCTTGGCTGTATCCGGTTGGGCACCAGTATATAAGGTGCCCTGCCTCCTCCTGCGCGAGGGACGACACAACTAGGGGCTACAGTTGCATAGAGGGAAGAGCGGCTACTCGGTTATAAGAAAAACCTGTACTGTGGCTACTCGGTGAGACACAAATACAAAGAGAGAAAGGCAGGAGTAGGGGTTTTACCTCCGCACGAGGGCCCTGAACCTGGGTAGATCCTGTTGTTTGCAGTGCTAGTTTCATCCTCACGCGGCTACTCGCTGCGTGATCCCTCCCCGAGCGCCTCCAGCGTCCATCGTCCCCACATCTTTAGCCATCCTATGGAATCTGCCGTGACACCACCACGACAGTTGGCGCCCACCGTGGGGCAACCAGCGGCGCTGGCTGGAGTTTCCGTTCGGACGGGATCGATTTCTGTTACTGGAGAGCGCGTCGTCTGTGGCCTCGTCCACAGATTCGTCTCCTTCGACTTCGTCATCGACAACGCCGGTGATTTCGGCGGCAGGGCCATGCCGGAGGGCGGCTCGGTGCTCTCCTTCGGCTCGCACCTCGTCTACATCGCCACCGTCAACGACCGCGAGTACCCCGAGGAGGTGCATATCGCGGAAGATCCCCCTGCTGCCATCGCCGCACGCGGGAGGACGACTGGCCGCTCTGCGGACAGCGTGGAGGTGATGATGACCGGCCCTGCTGCTGATGCCGGGAAGGGCGCGGCTGCTGCCGCGGGCGTCATCGAGGATCTCGCTGGCTCGAGTGCCGGCGGGAAGACCCACAAGCCCTACGAGAAGGACTGCAACCTTCCCCCCCTCCACTACTCCGACGATACCTGCGTCCGCCGTGCGGATGGGCATGCTGCCTCCCACCGATCTCGAGCTCATGACCATGCGGGCGCAGCTCGACCAGCAGCGCCAGGCGCTGCTCGCCGAGCAGGCGAAGCTATCTTCAATCGAGGCCTTGGTGTCCGTGGGCAGTCCCTTCTCGGTGCGGATTTCTTGTGCCTTAGATAGCGCATGCTTGCAAGCCGAGCAGAGTGTAACACCTGGGGTGTTACCCTCAGTAGAAAGTTGTTTGTTTTCTTTTTGCTTTGCATCCATGCATCATATGCATTGCATCCTGTTCTTAAAACCACTCAAAAATCCAAACCAATTTAAACTTTCAAAACATGTCTAAAATTTCCAATTGAAAGTTGCAAACTAATTACCTCAAATTGTTTTCAAATAGTTTGAAGTTAATTTATTTAAATTGCTTGTTAAATAAAACTCCCTTTAATCAACACCCTAAATGGCAAATTCAAATTCACTTCAAAATCAATCATAATGGGCATGATCCCAATTGTGGTTTAAGAATTAAAAATCTTCCAAACATTTTAAAACTCACTAAGTTTCATAGTGTTTGAGCTTATTAAATAAAACTTGTTTATTTCCCAAAATTCCAAACTAAACCCTATTGGAATTCAACTAACAAATTAAAAATCAAATTAATATTCCAAAATTTTGAAGTTAATGTTAAATTGCTTTGAATTGCTGTTTTGCAATTAATAAAAGTTATTCATCAAATAAAAGAACCCCCAAACCCTATTTCTATCTCTCTCTCTCTTTCATCTCTTACAAAAAAAAAAGGAAAAATAAATAAAGGAAAAGGTGAGTTGAGGGAGACAGGCCAGCCCACAGCCATTTTTCTTCCCCCAGCCCACCTAGTGGCCCAACCCACCTTTCTCCTGGCCCGGTACCCTTTCGGTCGCTATCTTCTTCCTCGTGATGTCGTCATCCCCTGTACGATCCCCTCCTTCACCGTGAGATCTTCCTCTCCCCCCTCCCGATGTGCTGTCGTACCAGCTCGAGGCTACATAAAAAAAAAACCCCTCTGCTCGCCCCTAACCCTAGACCCTAACCTCTCACTCTCCCGCCGCCATCTCCCTCCTACCCCACCTTCTCTGAACCTCCCTTCTCTGAAACTGCACGGCCGGAGTCTTCCCGTCAGCACATCGCCGCGGAGCATCGTCGACCGTCGACGTCGAGCACTCCCCGGGGCGGGAATGGAACGGCCACCGCCCCGGCATCCTTTGCGCCGCTTCTGGAGGCGTGAGGCGGCCTGAGGGGGACGCACGCCTCCGCTTCCCGCCGCCGGCCGCTGCTGCACGTCGCCATCGCCACCTTCTGCTTCTCGACAGTAGCCGGTGAGCATCCCCTTCCCCTTCCTCTTTTCTCTCCTGTATCTGCACACCCCACACCTGCACGACTCCACCAAGCCAGCGCACACCACCACCCCGTCATGCGCCTCCTTGGATTGCCGCCGGCGATCGCTGCTGTTGCCGTCAGGTTCAGAGAACGCGCTGTTCGAAAATTCAGTTACACAGTCGTGGTTACCTTTCTTCCGTCAGTAGTCTGTACCATCACAAGTTCAGCGACAGCGCACTGGTTCTGCTCCTTGCGCGCACACGGGAGATCACGGGTTCGATTCCCCCCGGTGGGAATTAATCCCAACCTTTTTACCTCGCCACGCCAGCATGCCGACCCCACCCGTCATAGACCCCTGCCACCTCACTGCACACCCGCGCCACGCCAGCGCCTGCGTGGCAGTGGCCCGCACGGCAGCCACTGTGGGTACACCAGCCCACGGTGCAAAAAAATCCCTGTACCTTAATAAAAATGGCAGAAAATAATAAATGATTGAAAATTGCATAACTCCCAAATGATAAATCCAAATGCAACAAATTCTATATGTTTTCCCCTCCAAATTTTATGCTCTAAATGTTTATCACAATTGTTTCACATTTTGAACAAATGAAATTCAATATAATTTTGGCACTTTAATTAATTCATTCAATTTTGTGAAAATCATAACTAATTCATTTTAATTCCAATTTCAATAAATAAAACATATTTTCCAAACCACATTTAATTCTCTATCAGTTTAGATCATGTGTTTTCTGTTTTGAACATTCCAAATATTTTCAAAAACTCAAATTCAAATAACTCTTATGAATTTGATTAAATTCCTAACTATTTCAAATTGAATTCAAATGGCCCATATAAAATATGTTTTCCAACCAAAATTTCATGCTCTTTCCAAATATAACATTTGTTTTCTGTTTTGGATAAATAAAACTAATGCAATTACTTAATGCTTTAATTAAATCATTTAAATGGTGAAATTCATAACTAATTCAATATTAATTCAAATGTCACATATGAAATATGTGTTCCATGCTATTTTGAACCACCTTTTCAAATATAAAATTTGTTTCATGTTTTGAATAATTAAAAGTGGTTAAATAATTTAAACCTTGTTTAAATCATTTAAAATTGCTAAATTAATAACTTAGTCAAATTAAATTCCTTTTGGACATATAAAATATGTTTTCAAAACAGAAAAGCATAACCTTTCCAAATATGAATTTCATTTAAAGTTTTGAACAAATAAAAATTCAAATAAATTCATACTTGAATTAAATTCAATTAAATCTTGTTTAAACTTGTTTAAATCATAATTAATTCGTCTTAATTCCTTTTTCAACAATTGAAGCATGTAATCCACCTAAAATTTTGTGTTCTTTCCAAATATAAACTTTGTTATCTATTTTGAACAATTTAAATCGGTGAAAACAACAAATGCTTGTGTAAACCTTTAAGGAACCAAAATTCAAACACTTAATAAATGAAATTCCACACTTGGTAAACCTTATTTCAAATTGAATCCCTTGTTGTTTTCTTATTGTTTTCATCATCCATGCATCATTCTAATCAACTCTCACATGATGGTTAGTTGTAGATCATTTAATCCAACCTTAATTCATGGGCTTTTCCATATGCAATCCAAATTGCATATGGGCCCATTTAATTATGTTTGCCATGTCAACTAGTTTATCGTTGATGCATCCTTAAACTTGTCATGCATCCATATCTTGATCATGCTGGATCTTTTGCCGTAGAAGTAATTGTTGCCTCCGGTGTTTGTTCGAGGTTCGTTGCTTCTTCCCGGATAGGATGTTGAGATGATGTGAGCAACGACAAGTTCTTCGGATGTACCTCTACTTGCTGGATTCTAGGCAAGTATACTCACTTGCTGCCAAATGGCTGCCTTTCATCACTTGTTACCGATTCTTTCCGTTGCTCTTATTCTAGCCGGTTGATTCGATGCTTGTGTCTCGATCCTATCATATTGTTACCTTGCAGCCATGATATAGCCTTTCCTTCCACTTCCTATTAACTGTTGTTTGTTTACCTTGTTGGCCCTTGTGTCGTAGTTGCATGCTTAGTGTTGTTTGCGCTCAAGTCTTGTTGTCCGTCTTACCACCTGTTTAGTTTGATAGTTGGGTTTCAATTCAATCAACAACATGTTAATGTTTTGGGTAATAATAATTTGATGATAAGGCACCGGCAGGAGGCCCGGCGTGGTTTTGAAGCCTGCTAGTGTCGACCCTAATTAGGAAAAGGGTCTTGTCTACTGATCCATGATGAGCGCACTAACCGCATGTGGGAAGCGAGTATGGGCGCCCCCCTCAATTTGATTCGATTCGCATCTCGTCCAAATCGCCTCATTTAGTTCGGGTTTTCCATTTGCCGCATGCATGATCTTGCAAACCCAGGCCAGGGTGGAACTTTTGTAGTCGGCATTTAGGGAGACACGTTCTTAGACTGCTATGAGGGTCCCCTTTTCTTCGTGGGGCTTGATTAGCCGTGCGCTCAATTGCACGGGGTTCTTTGGGCTTGATGCGAAGAAGAGTTGAGTTGTGTTGAGTGCCTCGCTTGGTGGAAGTGCATTTCCTATCTGGCGGGGTATTCTTACATGTACGGCCAAATTGGTGCACCCCTGCAGGGTAAATCTTCTCGAGAAGCCGTGTTTTCCGCGGTTATGGATGACTTGGTGAAAGTACTGGCTAACAAGTACTCAGAATAACTTACACCTAACTAATGATAATTTGACTAGTAGTAGTCTTATTGACACAATAACTTGAACATCATTAATCCAACAGTGTGAGTTATCCTTGGGTTGCTTCCTTAGTAGGGGGTGACATTGGATGGGTATTGTTTGGTGAGTAGTTGTAGTTGGTTACGATACGCTATCTTATCCCCCTCTTTTAGCCGGATGTTGTAATGAGTCTCTGTAGTTGGTTAGTGCAGCCCGCTGCCGCTTATTTGCAATAACCCCTTCCTTTCTGTTGAACCCAAAGTATTTGTATCTTGTGATGACTGGCTATGCCGGTATCTTGTGAGTATGGTTTATCCACTTGCCAGTACTTAACCGTACTGACCCACGAATCCTTTTTCGTGGCTGCATATTCAACATTGCAGTCAACAGGTTTGAAGTCTGACGACGTTAGCTTGGGAATCCCTCCGGCTTGGCCTGGGCAGGGATTGGACGCTCTCGGTTATCTTCAGGACTCTTAGTCCAATTTGTATCTTGTCCGTAGTCGGACGCTATGTTGTTTCTTCCGCTGTTACTTGGATCTTTGTATTGTATCAGTTGTATCCTTGGCTCGTTTGAGTCTTCTTGTATATATCTTTTCTGTTGTTGTTGTGGATATTCGTGAACTGTTGTAATGTTATCACAAGTGGCAACCTGGAATCGGTTATTATGTGGATTTTGGCGGGAATGCTGAAATCTGCATAGTGCCCGATCTCGGGGCGTCACAAATGGTATCAGAGCCTTGGTTCCGATTCCCGATATTGTTTCGATACGAATGGTTATCGAAGCAACGGGTCCGCAAAGCCTGTAGGATAACCTAGCTAACGGTCGTTGTTTCTAGAGTGTCAAAAACTATTTATGCTAAAACTATTTTGAAAACATCTCAATAGGATTCTTGTTTTCTCCTTATCCCTATTCTATTTCCCCTCCCATCTTATTTGTTTTGGAGTCTCCCCCCTTGTCTATCTTTCAGTGTGTTAGGATCCTACGTGGGTTGGACGTTTTCTGATCCTTTAACCTAATAGGTTCGATCGTCGGAGGACTCCTGGTGGAAGAACATCGTCGTCACTCCGAGCAAGAATCTCTTGTTAGTGGTGTCGAGGAGATCAGCTGGAAGCATGAAGAATCGATAGTCCAACTTCTTTCCCCTCCCGGCTTAGCAGGTGGATTGCGAGGACGCAATCCCTTGTTAGTGGTGTCGTCTGTAACACCTGGGGTGTTACCCTAAGTAGAAAGTTGTTTGTTTTCTTTTTGCTTTGCATCCATGCATCATATGAATTGCATCCTGTTCTTAAAACCACTCAAAAATCCAAACCAATTTAAACTTTCATAACATGTCTAAAATTTCCAATTGAAAGTTGCAAACTAATTACCTCAAATTGTTTTCAAATAGTTTGAAGTTGATTTATTTAAATTGCTTGTTAAATAAAACTCCCTTTAATCAACACCCTAAATGGCAAATTCAAATTCACTTCAAAATCAATCATAATGGGCATGATCCCAATTGTGGTTTAAGAATTAAAAATCTTCCAAACATTTTAAAACTCACTAAGTTTCATAGTGTTTGAGCTTATTAAATAAAACTTGTTTATTTCCCAAAATTCCAAACTAAACCCTATTGGAATTCAACTAACAAATTAAAAATCAAATTAATATTCCAAAATTTTGAAGTTAATGTTAAATTGCTTTGAATTGCTGTTTTGCAATTAATAAAAGTTATTCATCAAATAAAAGAACCCCCAAACCCTATTTCTATCTCTCTCTCTCTCTTTCATCTCTTACAAAAAAAAGAAAGGAAAAATAAATAAAGGAAAAGGTGAGCTGAGGGAGACAGGCCAGCCCACAACCATTTTTCTTCCCCCAGCCCACCTAGTGGCCCAACCCACCTTTCTCCTGGCCCGGTACCCTTTCGTTCGCTATCTTCTTCCTCGTGATGTCGTCATCCCCTGTACGATCCCCTCCTTCACCGTGAGATCTTCCTCTCCCCCCTCCCGATGTGCTGCCACTGGCGGAACCAGGGGGACCAGCAGGGGCCTTGGCCCCCCCTATGGTTTGACAAAACAATTTTTTTAGTGTATAAACATGATTTAGATTTAATATTTAGTGAAAAACTCCATATTTGCCCCCCCCCTAATTGAAGATTACCAAGCTGGGCTCCCCTTAAACTTCAATCCTGGTTCCGCCCATGTGTGCTGCCGTACCAGCTCGAGGCTCCATAAAAAAAACCCCCTCTGCTCTCCCCTAACCCTAGACCCTAACCTCTCACTCTCCCACCGCCATCTCCCTCCTACCCCACCTTCTCTGAACCTCCCTTCTCTGAAACTGCACGGCCGGAGTCTTCCCGTCAGCACATCGCCGCGGAGCATCGTCGACCGTCGACGTTGAGCACTCCCCGGGGCGGGAATGGAACGGCCACCGCCCCGGCATCCTTTGCGCCGCTTCTGGAGGCGTGAGGCGGCCTGAGGGGGACGCACGCCTCCGCTTCCCGCCGCCGGCCGCTGCTGCACGTCGCCATCGCCACCTTCTGCTTCTCGACAGCAGCCGGTGAGCATCCCCTTCCCCTTCCTCTTTTCTCTCCTGTATCTGCACGCCCCACACCTGCACGACTCCACCAAGCCAGCGCACACCACCACCCCGTCATGCGCCTCCTTGGATTGCCGCCGGCGATCGCTGCTGTTGCCGTCAGGTTCAGAGAACGCGCTGTTCGAAAATTCAGTTACACAGTCGTGGTTACCTTTTCTTCCGTCAGTAGTCTGTACCATCACAAGTTCAGCGACAGCGCACTGGTTCTGCTCCTTGCGCGCACACGGGAGATCACGGGTTCGATTCCCCCCCGGTGGGAATTAATCCCAACCTTTTTACCTCGCCACGCCAGCATGCCGACCCCACCCGTCATAGACCCCTGCGCCACCTCACTGCACACCCGCGCCACGCCAGCGCCTGCGTGGCAGTGGCCCGCACGGCAGCCACTGTGGGTACACCAGCCCACGGTGCAAAAAAATCCCTGTACCTTAATAAAAATGGCAGAAAATAATAAATGATTGAAAATTGCATAACTCCCAAATGATAAATCCAGATGCAACAAATTCTATATGTTTTCCACTCCAAATTTTATGCTCTAAATGTTTATCACAATTGTTTCACATTTTGAACAAATGAAATTCAATATAATTTTGGCACTTTAATTAATTCATTCAATTTTGTGAAAATCATAACTAATTCATTTTAATTCCAATTTCAATAAATAAAACATGTTTTCCAAACCACATTTAATTCTCTATCAGTTTAGATCATGTTTTTTCTGTTTTGAACATTCCAAATATTTTCAAAAACTCAAATTCAAATAACTCTTATGAATTTGATTAAATTCCTAACTATTTCAAATTGAATTCAAATGGCCCATATAAAATATGTTTTCCAACCAAAATTTCATGCTCTTTCCAAATATAACATTTGTTTTCTGTTTTGGATAAATAAAACAAATGCAATTACTTAATGCTTTAATTAAATCATTTAAATGGTGAAATTCATAACTAATTCAATATTAATTCAAATGTCACATATGAAATATGTGTTCCATGCTATTTTGAACCACCTTTTCAAATATAATTTTTTTTTCATGTTTTGAATAATTAAAAGTGGTTAAATAATTTAAACCTTGTTTAAATCATTTAAATTTGCTAAATTAATAACTTGGTCAAATTAAATTCTTTTTGGACATATAAAATATGTTTTCAAAACAGAAAAGCATAACCTTTCCAAATATGAATTTCATTTAAAGTTTTGAACAAATAAAATTTCAAATAAATTCATACTTGAATTAAATTCAATTAAATCTTGTTTAAACTTGTTTAAATCATAATTAATTCGTCTTAATTCCTTTTTCAACAATTGAAGCATGTAATCCACCTAAAATTTTGTGTTCTTTCCAAATGTAAACTTTGTTATCTATTTTGAACAATTTAAATTGGTGAAAACAACAAATGCTTGTGTAACACCTTTAAGGAACCAAAATTCAAACACTTCATAAATGAAATTCCACACTTGGTAAACCTTATTTCAAATTGAATCCCTTGTTGTTTTCTTATTGTTTTCATCATCCATGCATCATTCTAATCAACTCTCACATGATGGTTAGTTGTAGATCATTTAATCCAACCTTAATTCATGGGCTTTTCCATATGCAATCCAAATTGCATATGGGCCCATTTAATTATGTTTGCCATGTCAACTAGTTTATCGTTGATGCATCCTTAAACTTGTCATGCATCCATATCTTGATCATGCTGGATCTTTTGCCGTAGAAGTAATTGTTGCCTCCGGTGTTTGTTCGAGGTTCGTTGCTTCTTCCCGGATAGGACGTTGAGATGATGTGAGCAATGACAAGTTCTTCGGATGTACCTCTACTTGCTGGATTCCAGGCAAGTATACTCACTTGCTGCCAAATGGCTGCCTTTCATCACTTGTTACCGATTCTTTCCGTTGCTCTTATTCTAGCCGGTTGATTCGATGCTTGTGTCTCGATCCTATCATATTGTTACCTTGCAGCCATGATATAGCCTTTCCTTCCACTTCCTATTAACTGTTGTTTGTTTACCTTGTTGGCCCTCGTGTCGTAGTTGCATGCTTAGTGTTGTTTGCGCTCAAGTCTTGTTGTCCGTCTTACCACCTGTTTAGTTTGATAGTTGGGTTTCAATTCAATCAACAACATGTTAATGTTTTGGGTAATAATAATTTGATGATAAGGCACCGGCAGGAGGCCCGGCGTGGTTTTGAAGCCTGCTAGTGTTGACCCTAATTAGGAAAAGGGTCTTGTCTACTGATCCATGATGAGCGCACTAACCGCATGTGGGAAGCGAGTATGGGCGCCCCCCTCAATTTGATTCGATTCGCATCTCGTCCAAATCGCCTCATTTAGTTCGGGTTTTCCATTTGCCGCATGCATGATCTTGCGAACCCAGGCCAGGGTGGAACTTTTGTAGTCGGCATTTAGGGAGACACGTTCTTAGAGTGCTATGAGGGTCCCCTTTTCTTCATGGGGCTTGATTAGCCGTGCGCTCAATTGCACGGGGTTCTTTGGGCTTGATGCGAAGAAGAGTTGAGTTGTGTTGAGTGCCTCGCTTGGTGGAAGTGCATTTCCTATCTGGCGGGGTATTCTTACGTGTACGGCCAAATTGGTGCACCCCTGCAGGGTAAATCTTCTCGAGAAGCCGTGTTTTCCGCGGTTATGGATGACTTGGTGAAAGTACTGGCTAACAAGTACTCAGAATAACTTACACCTAACTAATGATAATTTGACTAGTAATAGTCTTATTGACACAATAACTTGAACATCATTAATCCAACAGTGTGAGTTATCCTTGGGTTGCTTCCTTAGTAGGGGGTGACATTGGATGGGTATTGTTTGGTGAGTAGTTGTAGTTGGTTACGATACGCTATCTTATCCCCCTCTTTTAGCCGGATGTTGTAATGAGTCTCTGTAGTTGGTTAGTGCATCCCGCTGCCGCTTATTTGCAATAACCCCTTCCTTTCCGTTGAACCCAAAGTATTTGTATCTTGTGATGACTGGCTACGCCGGTATCTTGTGAGTATGGTTTATCCACTTGCCAGTACTTAACCGTACTGACCCATGAATCCTTTTTCGTGGCTGCATATTCAACATTGCAGTCAACAGGTTTGAAGTCTGACGACGTTAGCTTGGGAATCCCTCCGGCTTGGTCTGGGCAGGGATTGGACGCTCTCGGTTATCTTCAGGACTCTTAGTCCAATTTGTATCTTGTCCGTAGTCGGACGCTATGTTGTTTCTTCCGCTGTTACTTGGATCTTTGTATTGTATCAGTTGTATCCTTGGCTCGTTTGAGTCTTCTTGTATCTTTTCTGTTGTTGTTGTGGATATTCGTGAACTGTTGTAATGTTATCACAAGTGGCAACCTGGAATCGGTTATTATGTGGATTTTGGCGGGAATGCTGAAATCTGCATAGTGCCCGATCTCGGGGCGTCACACAGAGGTCGGGGAAGATTTCTGAAAATGCTATCAGAAAGGTTTAGAAACAGAGGCAGAGAAAAGATACAAATCAAGACACAAAGAGGAAGAAGGAAACAGGAAGGCGCAGAGGAGCGAGAACTTACTGTTCAGGTCGCAGAGTAGCGATTGCAGCTTCCTCTTCCACGACTCCTCGTCCGCAATGTGCTTCTATTCAACCTTGTGGAACTCGGCCAGCTGGCTCATGAGGTCCACATTGCTCTTCTTGAGCATCTCGTTCTCCAACTCGAGGGCCCGTTGCTTGGCCTTGAAGGCTGCCTCCATCTTGTCCTTCTCGGCAGTCAGATCTATGGCGTCCTGGAGGGCAGACTTCAGCTTGACTTGCAGCGGTTCCATCTCGGTGAGGTGTCTGGTCTTGAACTCTACTTCTAGGTCCGCAATCTGCTGCTTCAACTCGGCGGGTTTCAGACAGTCAAGATGCTCCTCACGGAACTTCTTGTATTCTTCTGCGGACAGAAACGGCACAATAAGTAGGGTAGTCAAAAGAAAGGAGTAAAATAACCGAGAAGACGACAACCCACCTTCAAGTTCTTTAATCTTGCTCTCAGCAGACTCTACGAAAACGTGGCAGTGTTTGTGCTCATCTGTCAGCGTCTCAAGTTTGCCTACAGAGTAGAAGGAGTTAGAGCAAAGAGCACATACGGGCATAAACAAAAAACGCAGTAACCGAATAGCTAGAAGCTTACTCTCAAGTGCTGAAATCTGGAGGGCACGATCCAGGGCCGCCTTCTCCGTTTTAGCATCGGTCTTGCGCTCAGCCTCCAGGGCCTCAAGGCGCCTCTTGGCGATGGAGTGGTTCCAGAGCAGCCGCCTGTAAAGGGTAGTTCTCTTGAGGAGGCTATTCTGAAAAGGAGAAAGAAAAGGAGTTAGACATTGTTTGGAAGATTCGACCCGAGAAGACGGCAACTCGGTTGAGTACCCGTCTACTCGGCCCAAATCTCGGGGACTGGATGATGGATAAGGAGAAAGAGAAGAATGGAAGAAGGAGGGAAACTGCAACTCGGAACAAGAAACCGCAACTCGGAACAAGAAACCGCAACACAAAAAAAAAGCAAACAAAACTTACAGCATAGGTCTGTTCGAGATCTTCAGCGGCCTTGCGGTGGACATACATCCTCGCGGCCAGCGTGCTGGTGGTGGACGAAATGGTCATGGGATTGTACCCCATGTCCGCCTTGTTCCAGTCAGTACGTCAATGGTCCAGCGTGCCCAAGGCCAGGCCGTGCCAGGTCTTGTTGCCAAGGACCTCGCTATTCCACTATGCTTCGATGAAGCCTACCCGGTCGATCATCTGCTCAAGCCCCTGGAACACCACCTCAGTCTCTTGTATTTCCCGCGAGTAGATCGAGAGGGGCTTGTGCTTTGCTGGCAGCTTGGAGTCCACCGCCGTGGCCTGCTTGCCTTTCGTGATAGCAAGCCGCTGCTCGGTTTTGCTCAGAGTGATGTTATGCTGCTTGCTCATATGCACCATGTAGGGCAGATAGCTGGGCGGCTCCTGAGCACTCGATCCCGCAGCTGCGCCTGCCGAGCTGCCAGTAGCGCCGATAGTGAGCTGCCCAGTCGGCGCAGCAGGCTTCACAGGTAGCTTAGGTGGTGGCATCTTGGCAGAGTCCAGCGCAGCATTGCGCGGAGGGTTCTTACGGACTGGAGCGTCAGGCTGGGTGGCCTGCTTGCTGGCGGCATCTGATTTCTTGGTGACCTGTTTGGCTAGAGGGCTCGGTGCAGTCTTAGTCTTCTTTGCGGGCGGCGGAGAGCTTGGGGCTGTGGGTGGAGCACCCTGCGGGGTAGGCGGCACTGGAGGCTGGCTACCCGGCGCAGCGTCTGGCTGCGCTTGGCTCGGCGGGTTCGGTTCCACCGCAGTTGTCTCAACCCGCTGCTCGGAAGCGGGATCTGTTTGTGCATCTCCTGTTACTTCTACCCGCGGCTGCACCGCGGGGTCATCTTGGACGGCAGCCTCTGCTTCCGGTTGCTCCTGGTTCTCCTCGTGCTGCTCAAGGGCAGCACGGTCTTGGTGCTCGGCGTCTTGGTCAGTTTTCTCCTCAGCTGAGGCAGCTGGGGGAGAAGGCGGGGTCTCGTCTTGAGCAGCATCCTGCGCATCTGGTTCTGCGCGGGTCTGCTGCTCCGTGTCCATGTCCTGAGTGCCAGCGCCCGTGTCTTGGGCGTTGGTGTTTTCTTCTTCTTCCTTCGCGGGAGAGGACTCACGCGTCCTATCCCGTGGGGCAGGCTCCTCCTCGTCCTCATCAAGATTGATGAGCGACTCGGGGTCGACGGGCGTTTTCTTCTTGGACTTGGCGGGGGCAGCAGCAGCATCAACGTCCAAGGGAGAGCTGAAGAGAAAAAGGAGTTCAGAAAAGGGGAGGGAAAGGAAAACACCAGGGAGCATTGACAAGATGTAAATGGGAGGGAAACTACTTACCCTTTGCGGGAAGGGGGTAGCCTTCGGCCCGAAACTTGCTTCTTCTTCTTCTCGGCTTTCGGCTTCTTGGCGGGGGGCTCTTGAGCACCGCTACCCGTCCTCTTACGGGTGGTAGGGGCGGCCACCGCAACCGGATTGACGTCGAGGACGTCCTCGTCTTCCTCGTCCGCGTCGGCGTCGTCTGCAGAATAGAAGAGAAGAAGCGGATGAGAAGCAGAAAGGAAGAAGAAGTAGCGTTACCCGTAGCTGCAGAGGCAAGCTCAATCACCTTCTTCATCATCCTCAGACCAATCCCGAATGGAAGCATCGACGTGGTGCTTACCATGCTGTTCGGCATGAGGGACACAGAGGGTGTCCTGGGTGTCGTAGGCGGTCTCGTCGTCCTCTGTCCGGTCTGGGTCCCAGTTGGCCTCAAGGAGCTCCTCATTCTCAGCGAGCTGGCGGTCATGGTGCTGAAAATACAAGCAAGCAGCACAAATCAATTGAGTAATACAAGGAACTCTACCCGGGGCGGGATGCAAACACAAAGCATATTTAAGCAAGTGCTCTACTCGACATGGCGTGCACACACAGAGCACATAAAGCCTAGTGGATACTAGCGGGAGTTCTACTCGAGACAGCATGCGAATACTAAGCATCCTAAAGATGGAAGGCCGTCTACTCGGTATCATGATGCAAAGACAAAGCATAACAGTACTAACCTGTCCGATGGGCTTCGTGCGGCTATACGGCACGAAGCCGTACTGCCAGTTGTCGGTGAGGCCAGTGCTCATGATCGAGCGCGCCCAGACGGCCACATACGCGTTGCTCAACTCGAACGTGGTCGTCCGTGTGCAGTCTCTGTTGCCCCCCATGTAGCACATGAGGTGCGCACGGCGCTGCAGCGGGAGCACTCGCCTGGAAATCCAGCAGGCGATGGGGTCGTCGCTCTTCAGCCCCAAATCCTTCAGCTGGGCAAGGCGCTGGTTGATCTGCTTGATGTCGCCTTCCAGTGCAGGCTTGAATCCCCAATTCTGTTGGGTGGGCGCCGTGTTCGTCCACTTGGGGAGATGGATCCGATCCACAATTGGCGCTCCCTCTTCAACAGCAACGTTCTTCACGTAGAAGAACGACCGCTGCCACTTGCGCACGGAGTCGAGGCCCTTGATGCGCGGGTGGTTGGTCCCGCCGCGTTGCAGCATCATGGCGCTGCCGGTCTTGGTCATGCTACGGGTGCTCTCCGTGCTACCCGGCTTGGGCACGCTCTGCTTCCTGAAGAAGAAGTAGCGCGCCCAGGTGTGCACCGTGGGGCGCACACCCAAGAACGCCTCGCACACCACGGAATGGTATGCGAGCATCACGATGGCGTTCGGAGGCAGATGATGCGGTTGAAGGCCGAAGTGGTTGAGGAAGGAGCAGAAGAAGTCGGAGACGGGAAGCCCGAATCCTCGCTTGAAGTGAGCAAGGAACACGACGAACTTGTCCGCCTCCGGAGTGGGGACAAGCTCGCCGTTTGAGGGCCTGCAGCGCACGCCGACGGGAACCCGGCGGGTGTTCACCAACCACTGGTAGTCGTCTGCCGTGACCTCGGATCCAGCCCACCCGGCGCGGGCGTCGTCGTCGCGTGCCATCGGGAAGAGGAGATTCGGTGGATTCGTGAGAGATTTGGTGGAAATCGCTAGCCTTCTGGTGTCGCAGGGAGCAGCGGCGCGGTGAGATGTGCAGCGGCAGAGCGCTCTGTGGCGGCGGAGATGCGAAGAGACAAGGAGAGAATGGGAGCAGGAAGGGGAAGAAGGAGTTACCGAGGGGGTATTTATCCCTCCCCTCGGATAGCCGTTACCAGTAACGCTAGTGGGATCAGTTGTGCGCAGAGATCGTGCGACGTGGGGTGTGGGCCGGTTAGAAACGCACACAACGCGGTTTGCGCGCGTAACGGCCGCAATCGATCCCACGTCGAGATCGTGGGTGATAACTGCACTTGATGTGACCTAACGGGCCAGTGGGCCCAGGCCCAGGCGTCGGGGGTACGAGAACATGACACGTGCCCAGTTTCAGTGCGGAAAGGCGGATTTGGTCTGCCACGCCGAGATTCTCTCCAGGAATTCCGCGAAGTCGTTCTACTCGGCGACAGAGAAGAGAAATAGTCCTATTCGGGAGAGAAGAGACCTGAGCCAGAATTAGGGGGCTACTCGGAGGTTCTACTCAGCAACCTAAGGCTCAAAGGCAAGATTGGTTTTAAGCTGGCAGAGCCCAGTGAACGAGTTCGCAGGACTCTACCAGCTTCGGGGACTAATGTCGGGGGGTCACCCCCGAGTAGGGTAAAGGCAAGTGCAAAGGGCAAGATCAGAAGAAACGTTTGGCAGAGTAGCTGGCTACCCGGTACTCGCTACCCGGTCGACTGCTACTCGGCCGTACATGCTGATGGCCAGAAGGAAGAATCAAGGAAGTTATTCTCCTCCGAGTAGAGGAAGTGGTCCGAGTAGAAATGGCGGTCTCCTACTAGGGCCAGAAGTCAAAGGAGCCGTTCTGACACAGGATCCCGCGTATCCTGGGTCCGTACTGGGGCACTGTTCATCTGCAGAGCGTGTGCTTATCCGCGCCAGTGTGTCAGCATGGCGTCGCAGGTTAGGGGGGGCCTACCCCGTGACAGTGTCAGTGATAACAGATCAGCTTCTTGGTTTTGCACAACGACTTTCCACACGTAGACAAACTTGGAAGCCAAAGCTGTCAGCGGGAAGCTGGAAGTGTACAGTGTGCACACTATGTCGACATCTTGGCTGTATCCGGTTGGGCACCAGTATATAAGGTGCCCTGCCTCCTGCTGTGCGAGGGACGACACAACTAGGGGCTACAGTTGTATAGAGGGAAGAGCGGCTACTCGGTTATAAGAAAAACCTGTACTGTGGCTACTCGGTGAGACACGAATACAAAGAGAGAAAGGCAGGAGTAGGGGTTTTACGTCCACACGAGGGCCCTGAACCTGGGTAGATCCTGTTGTTTGCAGTGCTAGTTTCATCCTCACGCGGTTACTCGCTGCGTGATCCCTCCCCGAGCGCCTCCAGCGTCCATCGTCCCCACATCTTTAGCCATCCTATGGCATCTGCCGTGACACCACCACGACACTCACAATAACATAAGAAACATAGTTCAACACATCAAAGCAAATAGTTTCGAAATAAAAACAAGAATGTAAATGGACACAAGCTCTCAAATAATGATAGACGAACATGATTATGCCCGAACCCATGCAAATCCCCGTAGGCCTAATAGACTACTTCTCCCGTTTTGGCATCAAGACACCAAAAAGGAGAGAAGCACTAATGATAACGTCCCATGACGAGCTAGGCATCAGAATCCTCTGAGGCCTCTCCATCGGATGACTCAGACTCTCCTTCTGCAGCTTTCTCCAGATCATCATCATCATCCTCATCAGCATCCTCATCATCAGCATGAGCAGCAGGAGCACTAGAAGAAGTAGCAGGATCAGTAAAACGAAGAGCATCCTCAATCTGTTCCCAAGCAGCACTGACTTTGGAAGCCCACTGAGTGTAAGAGTCAGGAACCAATTCAGATGGACGAGCCCCAGAAGCACCGCTCACATGGTGAAGGATCTGCTACTGGGAGGAGGACATAGCAATATCTATACAGTATGGTTGATACTGTTCCGTGTGGATGTCCACCTTCATGCAGGGATGTTGCGTTGGAACCAGGACATCTTCCTGATGTTGCACATAGTAGAGGAATCAAACCGAGGAGCACGAGAGGTAGAAGCAGCACTAGCCCTCATAAAGGACCCACTCTCGGGAGTAGCAGCAGGAGTAGACTTCCTCTTTATGTACAGCTTCTTGAAGTGGTGATCTTCCATGGGCAGTTCATTGAAATCATTCTTCATGGTATCCTTGATAAGAATCACGATATATAGACCATATGGGATACTATTCCCACCAAGCATAGCATTGTTGAGCTCGTTGAAGATAATGTCTGTCACGTCCACATGATAGGACTTGGAGGTGTCGAGATCCTCAATGCACTTCTTTGCTAGCACCAACAAGTTGACAAGAGATCTAGTGAGGGCATCATTTTTTCCTCCACTGGATGCAATGAAGGACCTGAAAATACAGACCAACTGATCATAGAAATGGAGAAGTCCTTCCACCTTTCCAACAACATGTCCAGGAGCATACATATCAGCCATGATGTTCTCACGGTGTGGCATCTTGATGACCCACAAGTATAGGGGGTGTATCATAGTTCTTTCGATATATAAGAGTGTCGAACCCAACGAGGAGCAGAAGGTGTTGACAAGCAGGTTGGATAGAGGATTCACTGTAAACACTAGCAAACGGGTTTTTGGTGGTTTTTGATATAGAAGATAAATAAAGTGCGAGTAAATAAAAGGTAGTAAATATAGTTGCAGCGAGTGGCTGATGCATGTAAAATGCATAGATGAATTTTGCATATTTTCACATGGTTTTCTATTACATATTGCATCATATAAGGGTATAATTCAATGTTTTATAGTATTTTGGGGTTAAATTACAAAGTCCCCCAACTTTTATGGAATTAACCCTGCCTGTCAGAAACCCCGTTTTCTATATTTTTGACGTTTCAGGGGGCAAACTTCCGCGAAATCACCTGAAAATCTGCGGGGGTCATTTTCTTGGAAGGAGAAGACTTGCGGGCGAAGGATCCACGAGAATTGGGCAAGGAGGCCCAAAAGAGGACCCTCCACGCGGCCAGATTCCTTGGCCGCGTGAGAGGCCCCCTTTTGGCCCCTGTGGCCCCAGTTCCTTCCATCTTCGACTTACCGACAACGTCTTGACCTAAAACCGACTATAAAAAGGGTCCCCCATACCCTTACGGAGAGGAGCGCCGCCGAAACACCGAAACAGAGACCAGAAGTTCCAGATTGGAGGGGGGAAACTCCGGCGGGGCGCCGCCGGTGTGATCTCCTACCCCTCCAACGTCATCACCATCGACATCTCCATGAAGAGGGAGTAGTCCACCCCAGGGCTATGGGTTTGTGGAAGTAGCACTTGTCTCTCTCTCTCTCTATGTGCTTCACTAATTAGATCCGTATGAGCTGCCTCACATGATTACGGGCACCGTTGTAATTCCTATGTGGTGGATCTTTTCTATGAGTTATTGAATCTGAGATTGCAATTGTTTTCTTTGAGTAGATGTATCTTATGTACCCCGTTCTTATTTGCTAGCTTTGATCAATCTAGTTCTTGAGAGCGTGTGTGGGGTGATGGGTGCATTAGTTGGAGTAACGGGGGGTGGCTAGTGCTGTGGAAGTGACAGAAGTTCAGCGATCCACTTAGGTTTTGTTTAACCTTTCTTAGTTACCTCACTAGGGATAAAAAGGAGTACCTTGTTACCGGGGATTTGAAGTGACACTAATCAATCTCCATGACTAGATCTAGCAAGTTCTTACTTCAACTTCATGTCACATTGCTTAAAGCTATACTCTGGTTTTTCCTTAATTATCAAGGTGTTATGATTTATTTTGCATCTTGGTGGAGTATAAGAGGGATCAATATGACCGTAGAGATCTCTATGCTAGGACGTGATGCCCATATGAAAGAACTCAATGTTAAACATGTTATTGTAATCTCACATGTAATTCTTTATGTCCACCGTCTACCACTTTATTTGAGAAATGCAAGTGTGAAACCATGAACCCGGTCCTATTTTAATTATAAGAAAACACTCTAGTTACTTTGCTACAATTTACTTTACTTGCACTTTACTTTACTTGCATCTCCAATTCGAATTTACATTATCTCCATAACCACTTGCATCACAAAAATACAAAAACAATCCATTGCATATTTATTTTCTCATTTGCATTTAGTAGTAGATTTAATTATTGCACATTTACTTTCAGTTTTGCATTGCAATTTAGAAGTATCACACCTTGTGCTTGACAACCACTTGGTGAGGTTGAGGGCACAAAATTCTCTACTTGTTTGCAGGATCCTGGAGGAAGCTTGGAAGACAACTGCTGAAATACTGGCTCCCCAAGAGTTCAATATAAACCCTCGAGTCACCCTCGTGGGGAAGAAGGCTTGCCACTAGCTACACACTCTGCACTTGGAATCTCAACCTAGCCATCAAGCGTTTTTCTGGCGCCGTTGCCGGGGAGCCATAGGTGAAGGAGTTGTCCAAGGGAGCTCACAAGAAGTCTTCATCACCAACAAGGTGTGCAAACACCTAAGCCTGGGGAGGTTGCACCTACCTGAGTACCGTCCTTTCTATCTCCACCTTCTTTCAAGTAGATTGTTTTGTTTCTTGTCTTGTTTTTGTTTTTGTTCTTGTTTTTGTTTTGTCTTGCATATTTATTTTAGTTTGCATTTTAGTTTTGCATTTAGTTATCTAGTTTATTTTAGTATTTCGAATTTGCCTAGTTACTTTACTTTTCAGTTTTGCATAAAAAATTAAAAACTACATAAAAACTGTTAAAATGGGTGATAGAACTAAATTAAGTGACTACACAAATACACCCAATGACCAATTCATTGCTAGGACAATTACTACACCTGAAATACAAGCTGAAAGCTATGAAGTAAGTCCTAGTTTATTGAATTTAATTACTAGAGAGCAATTTGGTGGTAGTGCTATGGAGGATGCCTCTATGCATCTTCATGATTTCATGGAAATATGTGATATGCAAAAATTTAAAAATGTGGAAAGTAGTGTTTTAAAACTGAAATTATTTCCTTTTTCACTTAGAGGAAAGGCTAAATAATGGTTACTTTCACTACCTACAGCTAGTATAAAGTCTTGGGATGATTTAAAAGAAGTTTTTATTAAGACATATTATCCTCCCGTTAAAATTTTGCAAAATAGGAATAATATCCTCTCATTTAGGCAAAATGATAATGAACATGTAGTCATGGCATGGGATAGAATTAAATTAATGCTTATAACATTCCCATCACATGGAGTAAATGAATGGACCATACTACACTCTTTTTTATAATGGTCTAAACTACATGTCTAGAAATATACTTGATTTTGTTGCTGGAGGTGCCTTTATGAGTAAAACTGTAGGAGAGGCTAAGAGCAGATTAGAAAGCATATTGCAAAATTATAGTCAATGGAATACTGAAAGAGCACCCAATCCCACTAAGAGAATAAACTCAATTGAAGAAACCAATGATTTGTCTTCTAAAATGGACACTATTCTTGCCTTTATTAATAAACAAAATATGGAGAATGTGCCTTTGCAGGAGCTAGTTGGTAGTAATTCTGAAAGTGTGGATGTTAATTTTGGTAGGAATTATGGTAGCAATGGTTTTGGTAATGCTTACAATTCTTATAGTAAACCTCCTTATGTGCCAAATAAACCTTTTGTTCCATATCCTAATGCTAATGAAAATAAGTGGAAGCCTTCTAGTGAAATTTTTGAATCTAATAAATTGCTTATGGAACAAGTTGCTAGTCACAATGCTATGATACATGAGTTAAATAATTCTATTGCATCCAGTAGTGATATTAAAGGATTGCAACTTCAATCTTCGAATTTAGATAAAGCATTGTCAAAATTAGCTGATAATCAAGCAACTCTATTAAGCATGTCAGCAGGAAAGCCACAAGCACAACCTAGTGTAGGAATGAATTCTATTACTATTGCTGCTCCTATTATTGAAAATATTGATCATATTGCTGATAATACAAGTGAGAATGTCCCTACTAGCTTAGAAGAAACTTTGAATGAAATAGTGAAGTACCCTGAATATTTACTTCCATATATGTCTTATCTTGCTAGCAAAGATGAAATTAGTCCTCATGAATCAAGCATGCTAGCTAAATTAGAGAGTAAAGTAGAGGAAATTATGATGCTTACTGAAATTAAGGATCCATTGCTTTATTTAGAAAAAATTAGCTTGCAAGAACTTATTGCTACTCTACAAAAATTTGCTAGTGATCCCACTATAAATGTTAATCAACCTGGCTTTGGATCTTATATTGCTAATCATGTCTTGCAAGAAAAAATTGCTAGGTACAAGAATGAGGCCATGATACCTCCTAATCTTGGGGATGCATGGATCCCCAAGGTGCTAGTTTCAATTGGAAAAGAAATTCACCATGCTATGTTAGATCTAGGTTCTAGTGTATCGGTACTCTCTAAAGAATTATATGAATTGCTAGAACTAGAAAATTTAGAAAAGTGCTCAAGTGAATTTGTCCTTGCTGATAACTCTACTAAACATGCTATAGGACAAGTAAAATATGTTATGATTGAATTGCACATGACTTTCGTACCCGTTGATTTCATTATTATGGATATGGGGATAAATCCCCTAGTCCTATTATTTTGGGTAGACCTTTTCTTCATACTACAGGTGCAATCATAGACTCCAAGGAAGGGAATGTCAATTTTCAGTTCCCTCACAAGAAAAGCATGGATCACTTCCCAAGGAAGAGGGGCACGCTGAAGAACAAGCTCCCTCATGAGCTTTATCCCTCTTGATTATCAAGTAAGTAAAGCCTAGCTATATTGTTATAAAGAAAGCGCTTTACGGGAGGCAACCCGGTTGTTTTTGTTTGGATTTTCCTAGTGTCCTCTTGCTGTCTCAAGAGATTAGTTTTTTTTGTTTTAATTCTGGAGTTTTCAATAAAGAGTCAAGTCAAACCCATTTGGACTTATAAGTTGCTATCCTAGTGCATGAAATTTCTGTTTCAGCACGAGTCTGCTGACCGTATGATTTTATGTTTTTTATTGGTATGTCGTATTGAGCTAATTTTTTAGTATGTTCTGCAACTTTTCATACTCTGTTAGCAAAAAAGTTGGATTAATTTTTTGACGAGTCTAGCTTAGGGAAAATCGTTCGTTTTGCTGCTGCTGCTTTTCTGGACAGATTCTGCCTTCATTTGTTTTATGCACTCTTTGGGCTTGGGAATTGAATTTCCATGATTCTTTCAAGCAAGAGAGTGAACATACAACATAATGAACCTTATTTTATATCTACTGGAGCATTTCATTTGGAATTTTGCACAGCAAGCATGTGATTTGTTTGTCCTTGCTAATCTCACCCCACAGAAAAAGAATGGGAGAAACATGTTTTGTGAAGTTTTTTTCACAGAGAATAGAGGAGCTGCGCCTCAAGACATCCAAGAATGGTGAAAGACATAAGCTTGGGGATGTGATGAACACCCCACTTGAGCTACACTCTTTTGGTTAGCACGCGTCTACTTTCTGTTTTTCTAAGCAAAGCATTTATTGTAGAGACTTGAAGCGTCTAGTTTTTGTTTTTATTTTTGTTTTGATAAGACCACCACCATCATTTTATATGAGATTGAGCTACTGGAGTTTGGGGTTGGAATGTATTGGATGCTAGTATTATGACTTGGAATAGGGATGACATGGTTGATTTGAAGAGCTACATATGTTTGCATGATTTATAGGCTTTTTATGTGTAGAAATTTGCAATAATGTTGTCTTGAGCTATCTCTTATTCATGTCCTTGATGTTAATTGCTGGTTTATTTAGTTTGTCATGAAATGAATAGTTCTATGGACTTATGCATGCATAGTAGCTGGTCAACTATCTCCCTCTTGCTAGCCCAAAAATTTAAAAATTCCAACAAGTAAAAACTTGTTTCCAACACTCCTTAGCCAAGTATTTCCAGTAAGTCCACCATATCTTCCCATTAGCTTCATTTCTATTCCGAGTATGTTCACCATGTTATTGTGTTATTTATGTTCTAAATTAAGATATTCACTTTATTAATTGTCATGGGTTGAACTTGGGATAGGACTCTCACGAACTTTTGAAGGCACACTTTACTTTTTATGCATCTAATAAACATGACCCAATAATGGGAGCCACAAGTTTTGCGTTTGACAAGTGTGTGGTTGGGAGCTAGCTATAACCGTGTATCACCGGAAATCTTTCAACATTGCACAAAATTTTTACATTTGGTTGATATCATGTACTTTTGTTTTTGGACTCCTGCCATGCCGAAATGAAATAGAGGAATAGTAAGTTTTGATGAGTAAGTATCTATATGACTAGAGAATCGCATTGGGCCGCTAACCCAAGCCATGCTTATCATGGTGGAAATTACTTACAGCTTGAGTGACTCTACAACACATCCTATAATAAAATAAGAAGCTATGCATAATAGTGAATGAAAATAAAAATGATGATGAGTCTACTCCGTTTGTTCATCTTGTCATTGTAACATGGGCTTGTTTCCATGTCATGGGGCAAGAGGTACCTCTTTGCGGTTCTCTATGATGTCATTAATACTTATTATGATTGTACAAAGCTTATTAGGAATCTTAAGTTGAGTAATCATGGAGCAGGTTTTCACACTCACGGGGCATGAGGCTTTCAACCACCTTGTCATTCTCATTACTTCAATACTCACAATTTTAAGATGCTAGTGATAAAGGGGTAATGAGAGTCCTAGATCAATGGATACCACATTTCACTTAGTAATTTTAGTTGAATAATTTAGAGGCTAAATAAGACTTGATCATGTTTTACCTCTATTCTCCATTATGCTATTCTTTGACCAATATAGGATTTTATTTTTCATTTTGTGTATGCATTTGGTCCATAGTGCTTTTATTTCATTATACACTTTGTGAACTTTCATGAAGCATCTTTGCTTGCATATTTGATATTTCTTACAACATAATTGTATATTGCTACTCATCTCTAGATTAATCATTTGATTATATGTAGCATGAATAATCCTCCTTGATGTCCCATGATTGTTTCAATATGCAAAACCCATCTTAGTTTTATCACCTTCATACTCGAGGACGAGCATGGGTTAAGCTTGGGGATGTTGATGCATGTAAAATGCATAGATGAATTTTGCATATTTTGACATGGTTTTCTATTACATATTGCATCATATAAGGGTATAATTCAATGTTTTATAGTATTTTGGGGTTAAATTACAAAGTCCCCCAACTTTTATGGAATTAACCCTGCCTGTCAGAAACCCCGTTTTTATATTTTTGACGTTTTCAGGGGGCAAACTTCCGCGAAATCACCTGAAAATCTGCGGGGGTCATTTTCTTGGAAGGAGAAGACTTGCGGGCGAAGGATCCACGAGAATTGGGCAAGGAGGCCCAAAAGAGGACCCTCCACGCGGCCAGATTCCTTGGCCGCGTGAGGCCCCCTTTTGGCCCCTGTGGCCCCAATTCCTTCCATCTTCGACTTAGCGACTCCGTCTTGACCTAAAACCGACTATAAAAAGGGTCCCCCGTACCCTTACGGAGAGGAGCGCCGCCGAAACACCGAAACACCAAAACAGAGACCAGAAGTTCCAGATTGGAGGCGGAAAACTCCGGCGGGGCGCCGCCGGTGTGATCTCCTACCCCTCCAACGTCATCACCATCGACATCTCCATGAAGAGGTAGTAGTCCACCCCAGGGCTATGGGTTTGTGGAAGTAGCACTTGTATC
This sequence comes from Alopecurus myosuroides, assembly GCA_028641055.1. Taxonomy (NCBI): domain Eukaryota; kingdom Viridiplantae; phylum Streptophyta; class Magnoliopsida; order Poales; family Poaceae; genus Alopecurus; species Alopecurus myosuroides. Next base: position 655,789,728 of record CM054057.1, read on the forward strand.
TCTCTCTCTATGTGCTTCACTAATTAGATCCGTATGAGCTGCCTCACATGATTACGGGCACCATTGTAATTCCTATGTGGTGGATCTTTTCTATGAGTTATTGAATCTGAGATTGCAATTGTTTCTCTTGAGTTATTTGAGTAGATGTATCTTGTGTACCCCGTTCTTATTTGCTAGATTTGATCAATCTAGTTCTTGAGAGCGTGTGTGGGGTGATGGGTGCATTAGTTGGAGTAACGGGGGGTGGCTAGTGCTGTGAAAGTGACAGAAGTTCAGCGATCCACTTAGGTTTTGTTAAACCTTTCTTAGTTACCTCACTAAGGATAAAAAGGAGTACCTTGTTACCGGGGATTTGAAGTGACACTAATCAATCTCCATGACTAGATCTATCAAGTTCTTACTTCAACTTCATGTCACATTGCTTAAAGTTATACTATGGTTTTTCCTTAATTATCGACGTGTTATGATTTTATTTCGCATCTTGGTGGAGTATAAGAGGGATCAATATGACCGTAGAGATCTCTATGCTAGGACGTGATGCCCATATGGAAGTACTCAATGTTAAACATGTTATTGTAATCTCACATGTAATTCTTTATGTCCACCGTCTACCACTTTATTTGAGAGAATGCAAGTGTGAAACCATGAACCCCGGTCCTATTTTAATTATAAGAAAACACTCTAGTTACTTTGCTGCAATTTACTTTACTTGCACTTTACTTTACTTGCATCTCCAATTCGAATTTACATTATCTCCATCACCACTTGCATCACAAAAATACAAAAACAATCCATTGCATATTTATTTTCTCATTTGCATTTAGTAGTAGATTTAATTATTGCACATTTACTTTCAGTTTTGCATTGCAATTTAGAAGTCTCACACCTTGTGCTTGACAACCACTTGGTGAGGTTGAGGGCACAAAATTCTACTTGTTTGCAGGATCCTGGAGGAAGCTTGGAACAACTTCTGAAATACTGGCTCCCCAAGAGTTCGATATAAACCCTCGAGTCACCCTCGTGGGGAAGAAGGCTTGCCACTAGCTACACACTCTGCACTTGGAGTCTCAACCTAGCCATCAGTGGCCCAATCCTTTATAGAGCAAAGGAGAAGCCGGTTGTTTTACTTATGATGACCAAACGTTCTCGAGGACACATGGGAACTTCGTCAAGCACTTTCGTTTCATATAGTTGATTAATATATATTGTTTTGATAGGTGTTGTGTGGGTGAACTTATGCTAATGCCCCGAGGAGGCGGCGGAATATTTCCTCGATGGTTCTCTATGGCTTAGGGTTCCCTAGGGGTCAAGTATGCGAAAGGAGGCGGCCAATGGTGGGCCAGGGAGATCAGACCACCTGGCGGCGTGACCAAGGGGGGGTGTGGGCCCATGGTGGCCCCCCTCTGGCCCTCCTCGTGTCTGGCTCCCTCTTGTGGACTTCTAAGACTCCTCCGATGCCCCTTCTTCTTCTGATCTTCAGAAATAGGGTATCTTGATGGTGCCTTTTCCATCAGATTTCTGGTCCAGATGATTATTCTCCAATAAATATAAAACATGCAAAATAAGATGAAATAACATAAGTAATGCATCATAATATGAAATATATCGATGAATAACAGAAAATTATGATATAAAATAGTGATGCAAAATGGACGTATCAACTCCCCCCAAGCTTAGACCTCACTTGTCCCCAAGCGAAACTGAACTCAGTAAACATGACCACAGGTTTATGGAGTGAAGTGTCGATAAATAAAATATGTACAAGAAGCAACACATTTATCAATACACAAATCATTCTAGACAGGAACTTCCTATCATATAACTCAACTTGAAACTAGTAGAGGGAATCACAGTAAAGGTGCAAAAAGGAAATCATAATTGGTTAAGGCAAACTTCGTTCTTGGTCAGAGAACAATTAACAGATTGTACTTATGTTTCGATCAGAGTCTTTATATTAGAGCTTATATTGCAGAGTTTAACATGCTCAATCATAACAGTCTCTTGCAATCATTGATAACTTTGAAAATGATATTCATTCAGATAAAAACATTGTACTTCACAAGGAAGGATAAAAGACATGATTGAAGGAATCAACATATAAATGGTTGGATCACAACAACTCAAATTATTGCTTAAGACAGAAAGAAGTAGGTTTATTGAATCAACATACGTAAAAGATAGGCCCTTCGCATAGGGAAGTAGGGATTAACTCATGTGCTAGAGATTTTCATTTGATAAACATATAGAGAGCATAAAATATCTGACACTCCTCCCAACCTTTCTTACACAAACCATGTCTAAACGAATCCTCGGGTGCCTGCCAACAATCACATACCATGGAGGAGTGTCTATTTTTTTAGGGGTAGGTGTGTATGTCTGTCAACGAATCAGCAAGCAAACAATACATTAAGTCACAAGTCAACCAGACCTTACAAGAGCGGTTCACATTGAAGGACTGTACTGGGGGAGTAGATCATCCCTCTTCTCTTTTGTTTACACAATTATGCTTTGACTGATAAATCATGGGCAAAAAGAGTGAAGAGAATTTATAGTAATTAAGTTTGGGGTTGGGAACCCCGTTGCCAGCTCCTCTAGCAGTTGGATAAGCGGATGTGCCACTAGTCCAGGTGTGTAAAGTCCAATCAACGAGTAAAATAAGACCGTCTACCAACACCCTCATGAGCTAAAACAGGAGCACAAAACAGGCATAATAGTTCTGAAGGTTTTAAAGGTAGCACACAAGCAATTTACTAGGAGTGGCGGTGAAATACCACATATAGGTAGATATGGTGGAGAGAAATGGCATGGTTTTTGGCTCAAGGTTTGGATGCACGAGAATTTCCCTCTCAGTAAAGGTTTTGGCTAGCAAGGCTGGGTAGCAAGCATAAGAGTTGAGGGAAAACAAGAAAATATACATGTGATAGAAACAATTATGCAATCTTCGTTGGAAATACAAACGATCTTAACTTGAGAATACTAAGCTTATGATCCAACAAAAAAGAAAGATCATGGAACAATATATCTACATGCATCTCCCTCTTTTCTACTTAAGCCTCAAAGTATTGTTGCTACTCACCAATGCTAAGTTTCCCAAAACCAAATAGATTAACTTGATGCTCCCATATTGATACCAAAACTAACAACAAGATCAATCATATAACAGAAATTGCAAACTAAAATAAAGTGTAAAGAATAAATGATGAAACTTCTCATTAATATTCAATAACGACAACTCACACCAAGGATACATCGATAACCAACTAAAGGAAAGATACTTACATATTACAAACCATCCTATATGATAACTTCTCTACTCATGATATGACTCTATTAAAAGGTAAAAGGTGAAAGATAGAAGTGTGACATCGCGGCACTCCCCTAAGGTTGGAAGAAGCCAAGGGGATGCCAATACCAATGACGAATTACTTCTTCTCTGGTGATGGTGAACTCTTACCATCAAGGTACGGAAAAGCTCCAACATCTCGCAAAATCTGACGTTCTCCTCTTGAAGTATCTGTACCTCCGTCCTTAGGGCTCAACATCGATCGCAGAACTCATCTGCGACTCGAAAAGCTTCCTATACTCGAGGGATGGGGCTGAGACCTGAAACTTATGGTCTTGGTCCCTACATATTACAATAAGAAACACTTCCAGCATTACTCGACGACATCCTCTTTACTTCCCTCTTGACGTCCTGGTCCATGTTCTTGCGCTTGGGAACTTGGAGATCATCTTCCATAGGCTCCTTCCCCTTGTTGTTGTTGGCGGAGGCCATGGCTCTTCTAAAACTGAATAAAGATCCTGGCAAAAGAAGACCGAAATGAAAACACGACGAGAAAACGATATACGGACCTCGGGGGTCCGGGAGATTATGTAGCCAAAATATACGTAACAAAAGGAAGGTGCGGTGCGAAAACGGGTCGGAGAAGGGCTCTGCAGCCTCCACGCCATAGGGTGGCGTGGCCAGGGGTGGGCCCCAGGTGGTGTGGTTCCATCGTGCACCGACTCCTACCCTTCTTTGGCTCAATATTTTTCATATTTTCCATAAATGACAAAAGTATAAGTTGGAAAGTAATACGCGAACCTTTTCTTAACAGAACTGTTACCTATTCGAAAATGGACTCTGTAGTTTCTAGAATCTTCTCTTTTATAAACTTCTCCGGAGTCACCACTTGAATAGTATCAACATCTTCATCATAAGAATCTCCGGAAATATAATGTTTGAGTCTTTGTCCATTCACCACTTGTGTAGTGTTATCTTTAAGGGAAGCAATTTTGATTGCCCCTGAACAATACACTTATTTAATAACATAAGGTCCTTCCCATCTCGAGAGTAATTTTCCTGCAAAAATCTGAGACGAGACCTATACAATAGAACTTTCTCACCAACATGAAACTCTCTTTTATGAATTCTCCTATCATGCCATTGTTTGACTTTCTCCTTAAAGAGTCTAGCATTTTCATATGCTTCACTTCTCGACTCATCTAAAGAACTCGGGTCAAGCATTCTTTTCTTACCAGCAAGTTTAAAATCCTTATTTAGTTCTCTCACTGCCCAATAAGCTTTGTGTTCTAATTCTAAAGGAAGGTGACAAGCTTTTCCATAAAACATTTTATAAGGAGACATATCCATAGGATTTTTATAAGCAGTTCTATAAGCCCATAAAGCATCATTCAACTTATCAGATCAGTTTTTCCTAGATTTATTAACAGTCTTCTGCAAAATAGATTTAAGTTCTCTATTTGACATTTCTACTTTCCCACTTGTTTGAGGATGATAAGTTGACACAATTCTATGATTACCATCATATTTAGCAAGTTTTTTTTTCTAAAACCACCATGAATAAAGTGAGAGCCTCCATCAGTCATAAGATATCTAGGCACACCAAACCTAGAGAAAATAACATCTTTAAGCATTTTTAATGAGGTTTCACCATCATCATTCTTTGTAGGTATAGCTTCTACCCGTTTAGTAACATAATCAACAACAAAAAGAATATGAGTATAACCATTTGAAGGAGGAAACGGCCCCATAAAGTAAAAACCCCAACAATCAAAAGGTTCAATAACAAGAGAATAACTCATAGGCATTTCATTACGTCTAGAAATATTACCAACTCTTTGACATTCATCACAAGATAAAACAAACTTTCGTGCATCTTTAAAGAGAGTAGGCCAATAGAAACCTGATTCTAGAACCTTCTCTGCGGTCTATCTCCAGTGTGATGTCCTCCATAAGCACTACCATGGGACTTTCTCAATATCTCTCATTGTTCATCTTCTGGAACACATCTTCGCATAATACCATCTACTCCTTCTTTATATAAGTGTGGGTCATCCCAAAAATAATACCTCAAATCATAAAAGAATTTTCTTCTTTGCTGAGATGTAAATGTTGGAGGCAAATATCTGGAAACAATAAAGTTAACATAATCTACATACCAAGGACTATCCTGGGAGTTTACTTTTATTGCAGCCAACTGTTCATTTGGAAAACTATCATTAACAGGAATAGGGTCATAGGCAATGTTCTCCAATCTAGACAAATTATCAGCAACAGGATTTTCAGCACCCTTCCTATCCACAATATGCAAATCAAACTATTTTAAAAGGAGCATCCATCTAATAAGCCTAGGCTTAGCATCTTTCTTTCCCATAAGGTATCTAATAGCAACATCATCAGTGTGAATAGTAACTTTTGAGTCAACAATATAAGGTCTAAACATATCACAGGCAAAAACTACAACTAGGAACTCTTTTTCAGTGGTAGCATAATTATTTTGAGCAACATCAAGAGTCTTATTAGAATAATGAATAACATGCAATTTTTTATCTACTCGTTGTCCAAGAACATCACCTACAACAAAATCAAATTCCAATCAGGTGGTTGAACAATAGGAGCAGTAGTTAAAGCCTTCTTCAAAGTTTCAAAAGCTTCCTTACAATCATCATCAAAAACAAAATGTGCATCTTTTTGAAGAAGATAAGTAAGGGCTTTTGATATTTTAGAGAAATCTTTAATAAACCTCCTACAAAAACTAGCATGAACAAGAACACTACGAATACCTTTAACATCCCTGGGACAAGGCATTTTCTCTATTGCTTCCACTTTAGCTCTGTCAACTTCAATACCTCTTTCGTAAATTTTATGCCCAAGAACAATCCCTTCATTAACCATAAATTGACATTCCTCCCAATTAAGAACAAGATTATTTTCCTCACACCTATGCAAAACTTTATCAACATTGTGCAAACAATTATCAAAAGAAGTTCCATAGACGGAGAAATTGTCCATGAGTACTTCCACATTTTATTCACAAAAACCATGAAAAATAGCATACATGCATCTTTGAAACGTAGCAGGAGCAATACACAAGCCAAAAGTGTCGGATATATACCGATTAGGGGTACGTCCGGCATTGTCCTAAAGAGCCGGATTACCAGGGTGGCCTGATTGGTAATGGATCACAGTCCATTAGGCGGCCCAGTAAGCTGACATGCAGAAGTCGGATTCTAGAAGAACCCGGACCACGGCCCACGTGGTGCGGCTTGGAGTAGAAGGCGAATTCTTTCCTTGCAAGTTAGAAGCTTACCGTAGTCTTCCAGGTTTCCTTTCTGTAAGCCCTAACCCGGCTATTTATATAAAGCCGGATGGGGGAGAAGAGACAAACAATTAACTAGAAGCCAACTCGCCGAGAAGTTGATCCTCGTCGAGTTAGCAAACCCAAACTCACATTGTACTCTGTATACTTCAGGCTTCAGCCCTGATTTAGTGAGATTGCAGGAGTAGGAAGGCCGCCTAGGTGCGACGTACCGAACCTGGGTAAACTTTGGTGCCCTGGTTGTCATACTACCATGTTCCCCCCACGTCTCTACCCGTAGGCTCGTGGAACCCCTGTCTATGAACCCTACTACGATGTCTCGACAGTTGGCGCCCACCTTGGGGCCAGCGACGTCAGGCGTTATGTTTCGGTCGGGGATACTTGGCGGAATCGGCAGTACCATAACTGTCGGAAGATTGGAATTCGACAACAACGTCGGGCGCTTCCTCGACAATGGATCGTACATGCCAGCACGGAATCATCTGGTAAGTACCTGCGCTTTACCGATTGGATTTGCAAACATCTTTATCGGATTAACTGCAGAGGCAATGGGATTCTGTGGTGGAAGTAGATTTATGCCACCCGCCCTATACCCAGTTAAAGAAAACTATGATGCCGGATTTTTCTCGGATCGCCAATATCCTGCTCAAACTGCTGCGTCTTCGGAGATGCCTGCAATGAGATCACACTTTATTGGTATGGTGCAAACCGAGATCGCCGAAAACACGGACGAAAACAATCCCGTGGAAAAGGCAGAAGAAAACAATCCCACAGTAGAGGTGGAAGATCCGACATCTGTTGATACGACGACGAACTCGGAAGCTGACTCTGTGCTAGCCGGCATTGAGGCGAGATTAGAGTCGGAACCCGGATCAGATGAGCTTGATTCCGAAGATGAAGATGAAGATTCTTTCTAAAGAAAGGTCAAATCTCTTCAAGAGGGACTCCATGAAGTGCTTATGGCAAAACCGGCTGAAAACACGGATGCCGAAATTCAGGAAGACCCTCAAACACCTCCGCCAGATGAGGAAAGAGAGGACGGTGAAACCAGTCCAATTTACCCTAATGTCAAGGAATTGACAGAAGAAGAACCTGGTAAAAAACCTCCCTCTTCCAAGAAAAGAAACAAGGCTGCCAAGAAACTCCAGTACAAACTCCGGAAGAAAAAACTTGTGGATCCCGCCAACGAAAACCTGGAAGTAGGAGGAGGAAGCGGAGTCAAGTCTGCGGAGAAGAAAACGAAGGAAATCCCTGTTCCACTAATGTCAGAACAGGACGAACGGGATTTACTTCAAACACCAGTGGGACTACACGAACCCCCTGAAGTGCTGGAAGCCAGGAGACATCTATTCAGAACTCAGGAAAATCTCCTACAAACCCAGCTTGACATTATGTTGAAGCAGGAAGAAATTGAGGAGTACGAGAGAAGGAATAGATCTGGCATAAAACCTACACGGTTACCCGGAATCGTAAGACTGGAAGTATTGCAGCCGAAGGAACGGTTCCAAAACCCTTCCTGGCAAAAGCAAGTAAACGACATCGATGCCAGGGGCAAACCTATATACAAAACTGCAGCAGAAAACGCGGAAGCTGCATTCTCCATCCTCAATGATGATCTGTACTCCAATGACGAAAAACTCCAAGGGGTGTATGCTTTCTTAGGAAAAGCATTGCAACAACAGCAGCGAGGGCAGGCAAGATGAGGGAAGTTGCATGACAACTCAGTCCTATGCAAAACAACCACATGCGCCGCTGGAGCACCCGGACCTGGAGAACCTGGAGATTCAGGCAATTCAAAAGATAAGAAAGGAGATCCGAGAAAGGACAAGAAAATTCCCGATAACAAGGATGCAGCGTCCAGAACAGGATCCCATCCGCCGAAAGGTGGAGTCAACCCCCGTGATCGGGAAGAACAGAACCGGAAGGACGAAAAGGCAATGCCGCCTCTGAGATGCCCTGCCGAAAAAGCCGGAAGATACGATATTCCTCACAGACGTGAGAGATCCCATACTCCCCCCCAGGAATAAGGAAAGGCCAAGGAGCAGAACTCCGCCTCATTCCAAAGGGCATGATAACGGACGAAACAGGGATAATCCCGAAAGAGCGCATTCGCGCAACAATGGGCCAGAAAGGAGCACACCCCCTTCTGTCCATTCAGCCGGTAGATATTCCGCACATGCCGATAAGACGGAAAGAGATTATCTATACTTTGGACCTAAGTGTTTCACTGACAGGATTGGAAGAATAACTCTACATTCTGGCTTTGCCAAAGTTGGTCCAACATATCAAAAATATACCGGCAGTACAAACCCGAATACCTTGCTCTCAGACTATTATACAGCCGTCCAGATCAACAAAGGGACAGATTTAGAGGCGGCAAAATTCCTCCCCCTAATGTTACTGGATGGAGCCAGAGATTGGATTAACGGGCTTCCGTCAAGAACCATAGATAGCTGGGATGATATGGCTAGAGTTTTTACTCAGTATTTTTGGGGAACTTACAAACACCCTAACAGCATCAACCAGCTAAACTGCTGCACCCAGTTTGAAGATGAACCATATGTGGATTTATCTCAAGATGGACTGCAATGAAGAACAGCTGCTCTGGAGTAAGTGATGTACAAGCAATGCATGCATTCGTCAATGGCTTAAAACCCGTCCTCGTACCGTTCATGGATAGTTCAAAGAAGCATAAAGATCTCGGATCTATGCGTAAAACCGCAAATGAGCATGCAGCGCCCGAAGACAACATCAGAGCGAGAGGTGGAAATATCGACGCTTTGGCTCAGGCCAAAAAGATGTCTCGTTTTGAGAAAAAAGCTACTCCAGAAACACAGCCAAAGCCCAAAGAAGTTAACCTAGCCTTTGGAAAGGATAATGGGAGCAAATGGAAAGGAAGAAACACATAACCTATCTCCTACACAAAGGAAGAGTGTGAAAAGATTAAATCGGAGAACTGTGTCCACCATTCGCAATTTGGGAAAACCATCCATACTAACGCACAATGCCGGATTAATAAGCATATGAAAGGCAGTGCAGGATCCGGGAACAAGGGGAAGAACTTGAAGAGGAAATTCTCCAAGCAAAAGCCAGAAGCTGAAAAAGAAGACAATGAATCGGACACTGACGAAAAATCCAGGAACAACAGCGAAAAGGCGAACCAAAGTTCCCGAGAGTCGATGGAGAATGCAATTTAACTTTCCTCGCAACTCCCTCAGCAAATGTGGCAAAGAGGACACTTCGAGAAATAAACGCGGTTGTTCCACCAACCCCCAAATTCTTGAAGTACTCGAATACACCAATTACCTGGGCTCAGTCTGATCATCCCGGAAATATCCCAGAACCCGGCATACAAGCTCTAATTGAGAGGCCCATTGTTCAAAACACTAGGCTAAAAAGATTGCTGATGGATGGAGGATCCAGCATTAACATAATGTACCTGGATGCACTGAAGCATCTGCGAATCTCCGAGACCCAGCTCAATCATAGCAACATACCTTTCCACGACATAGTTCCTGGCAGACAAGCACAATCCCTAGGAGAAATTTCCCTAGATGTAACCTTTGGAGAAAAAGAGCACTGCCGACAGGAAAAAATCTCTTTCGAGGTCGTGCCGTTCGAGAGCGTATACCACGCAATTCTCGGACGTCCAGTTTTCGCCAAATTCATGGCAAGATCTTGTTATATTTATAACAAGCTGAAGATGCCAGGGCCAAAAGGAGGAGTAATCACCATATCAGGAGACTTCAAATTGGCAAACAAGCTGGAAAAAGGAAACGCCCTTTGCACAGAAAAAGTGATAGCAAAGGAGGAATTGAAAGAGCTGGCAAAAGAAGTATTGCCGACAGAAATGCTGGCAGGAAAAGAAAGCCGGAAGCCAGCAGATAGTTTCAAAGCTTCCGAGAATACAAGGCAGGTTATCCTAGACCCCAAAGATCCGACAAAATTTGTCGTAGCGGGAACTGGGATTACTGACAAATAGGAAAGCGAGCTCATCAAGTTCCTCCGTGAGAACTGGGATATTTTTGCTTGGTGTCCTGCGGACATGCCGGGTGTACCCAGGGAACTTGCTGAGCATCAACTCAAGGTGATTCTAGGATCTAAATCTGTCAAACAAGGTCTCCGTCGATTTAACGGAAAAAGACGGAAGGCTATTGGCAAGGAAATCATCCGGCTATTAGCAGCTGATTTTATCCGGGAAGTTATACATACTGAATAGTCTGCGAACCCAGTATTAGTCCCGAAGAAAGATAGTATTGTTCTTAGGATATGTATAGATTACACCAGCCTGAACAAGTTGTGTCCAAAAGATAGGTTCGCATTACCACGAATCGATCAAATAATAGATGCTCTAAACTTTTATGCTTTTTGGACACTTATTCCGGGTACCGTCAAATATGTATGAGGAAAGAGGATCCAATCAAAACTTCCTTCATAACCCCGTATGGAATATACTATTACATAACCATGCCCTTTGTCCTGAAGAACGCATGCGCAACTTACCAGCGTTGCATGCAACGATGTTTGCATAGTCAGATTGGCAAAAATGTTCACGTTTATGTGGACGACATTGCCGTTGTTTCCAAGGAAAAATACACACTCCTTGAAGATCTGCGAGAAACCTTCAAAAATTTGCGCACTTACAAAATGAAGTTGAATCCATTAAATTGCGTATTCGGGGTTCCGTCGGGAAAACTTCTGGGTTTTATTGTTTCTCACAGAGGAATAGAAGTAAACCCGGAAAAGATCAAGGCAATCTTAAACATCACAAGACCTACGTGCTTAAAATATGTACAAAGATTGACGGGTTTTGCAGCCGCCGTCAGCAGGTTTATAAGCCGGCTAGGAGACAAAGCTCTGCAATTATACAAATTGTTGAAGAAATCCGACAAATTTGAGTGGACAGAAGAGGCGGACAAAGCATTAACCCAGCTAAAAGAAACCTTGATGAAAGCTCCGATTTTGGCATCACCAAAAGACGAAAAACCCATGTTACTGTATCTCACAGCAACAAACAGGGTTATTACCGTTGTGATAGTTGTGGAAAGGCGGAAAGAAGAGCAAAGCATACCAGATCAACATCCGGTATATTATATAAGCGAAGTTTTTCCGATTCCAAACAACGGTACCCACACTATCAAAAGCTGGCATATGGCATGTTTTTCGCATCTCGAAAACTCCGCAATTATTTCCAAGGACATTCCATAACAGTTGTATGTAAAGCACCACTAGGGGATATAATTAACAATGCGGACGCAACAGGCCGAGTAGCCAAATGGGGCATTGAGCTGGCTGCGTTCGACATTAAGTACCAACTCCGGACGACAATTAAATCCCAGGCGTTGGTAGATTTCGTCGCTGATTCGACAGAAGCAATGGAAAACACACCAATGCCGGAGTCGGAATACTAGGTTATGCACTTTGATGGATCGAAGATGAAGGAAGGCGCTGGAGCTGGTGTAGTGCTAAAATCCCCAAAGGGAGATACTATGGAGTATGTATTACAAATACACTTGAACACCAGCAATAATGTGGCAGAATATGAAGCTTTGCTTCATGGCTTGCAAATTGCAAAAGAAATAGGTGTCAAACGCATATTATGCTATGACGACTCAGATTTGGTACAACATCAGCTCAACCAAACATGGGACGCCAAAAGCCCCATCATGGCCGAATATCGGAGAACAGTGGACGAGTTTGCTATTTGCTTCCTAGGATTTGAAGTACTTCACGTCAAAAGTGAAGAAAATTGGAACACGGATGCATTAGCCCGCATGGGCTCGGAAAGAGTGAAAACCATACCACCAGGTGTGTTTGTCCAAAATTTGCATAAACCATCGATAAAAGGTGGAGATGTTGATTATCCTCTTGTGTCCGAGTCAATTGAAGTCCTGCTCGTTAACCCGGATTGGACAATTCCATATTTAAACTTCTTAGTAGATGAGAAGTACCCGGATGGAGCAGACGAGGTCCTGCAAAGACAAATAAAACGTCGATGCAAAGGATGCACGGTAATCAATGGTTGCCTGTATAAACGCAGCACTACCGGAATCTTTCAGCGATGTATTTCGCCAGAAGAAGGCCGAGAAATACTGCAAGAAATCCATGCAGGGGATTGCGTACATCATGCTCAATCAAAAATCATAGTTAAGAAAGCATTCCGTGCAGGGTTTTTCTGGCTAACAGCCAAGACAGACGCCGAACACATAGTAAACACATGTGCCGGATGTCAGTATTACGCCAAGCACACGAATATGCCAGCCCAAGCACTCAAAACTATCCCTATCACATGGCTATTTGCGGTCTGGGGGCTAGATATGATGGGACCATTCAAAAGTGCAAGAGGCGGACTCACACATCTACATGTTGCAGTAGATAAGTATACCAAGTGGGTGGAGGAAAAACCCATCAAAAAACTTGATGGTGTCACGGCCAGAAACTTCATCATTGACGTAGTCATGAGATATGGCGTTCCACACGGTATAATCACTGACAACGGGAAAATTTTCTCTATTGGAGAGTTGGCAAAATATTACAGACAAACGGGAATACCCCTAGACCTTGCGTCCGTGGCTCACCCACAATCCAATGGGCAGGTTGAAAGAATGAATAGCTCAACCCTGCAAGGAATACGCCCAAGACTCAAATCTCCTCTTCATAGAGCAGCTGGAGCATTGGTAGAAGAATTACCTTCCGTGCTTTGGAGTATTCGAACGACGCCAAATAGATCAACTGGGCAAACCTCGTTTTTCTTGTATTATGGCGCAGAAGCAATGCTTCCAACGGACATGCTCCATGATAACCCAAGAGTACAGGATTACGATGACTCTGATGTCGAATGTGCTCGACAGGATTCCGTCGATCTTTTAGAAGAAGAACGAGACCTTGTGCTTCAAAGATCCGCCATTTATCAGCAAGGATTGAGACGCTACCATAGTCGGAAAATCAGGCATCGATCTTTCAAAGAAGGTGACCTAGTGCTAAGATTGGTGCAAGAAAGGAAGCACAAGTTAGCCCCAGTCTGGGAGGGACCATTTGTCATTAGCAAGGGTATGAAAAATGGATCTTATTATCTTGTAGATATTCAAGACACGGAAGATGATCCCAAGCGTCCGAATCGCAAAAGAAAGAGAAAGATAGATGTTGAGCTAGGAGAGACAAGAAGGCCCTGGAGCATCCAGCAGTTACGTCCCTTCTACACTTAGTTCAATTTGTACGTAAACATCTTTGAGATCATGAAATAAAGTTGTCGGAATTCATGCATTATTGTTTTATCTGTTTTCATGAAAAGCATAAGTCCGCCTTATCTATTTTCCAATGATCTTTCAAAATACTCAATGTTAACCTGAATTGTGCCTGCATGCTCGAAGTTAAAAAACTGAATGATTTTCAGCCTAAGGAGGCTTAAGGAAACCCAGATTGTGCCTGCGTGCCTGAGTTTCATATAAAATTCCTTGCTTTTTCTCTAAGTATTATCTGATTGTTTTTATGTTGGGTCACTGGAGCTAGTAAGTAAAAATGCCTTTAGTATGATCCATGTTTCCGAGTTTTGAATGATTGGTTATACCCAGTCACTTGGCATGAATATTAGATACTACCGAGCCATTTCAAACACTAAGGACAGTTAAGACATATAAACCAGAGAACTTAGAAGATAAAGGAATAAAAACCCGGAAAACTTGCAAAGACTTAATAATTTAACTGCAAAAGCGTAGTACTTGTCTATACAAAAGAATACAAAGCATTACAATAAGGTTTACATTGTAAGAACAATAATGCTTCTATTTTTCCCATCTCCTACTCAGGACCAGGCAGCTTCTTCAGGCATCCGACTCTTCTTCGCTGCTGGATTCCTCGGGAGTTGCCGGGATTGCTTCTTCCGGGTAGAAGGTGGAGATGTTCACCATGTTGGCAATCTTGGTGGTGTGACCTTTGATTTCATCAAAGATGTTGGCCCGTTGACCTTCCGTGTATCCCTGAGGAATGCCGGAGGCCGCACGCCAAGATTTGGCAGTAGGGGAGTGCATGTGCATGAGCCCAAGGGCCATGCGTGCACCACCGCGAGCCACCTAATGGAGCAAGGAATCCTTGTGATTTTCCACCTCCACGATAGCTTCCGGAAATTTTTCAACTCCCGAGAACTCCCCAGATTTAGCGGGAAGATACTTATTAATAAGTAACATTCCCGCAGCCTTGATATCGGTGAAGACCTTCCCGAAAGCCCGGATTCTTTCAATCCGGGTAAGCTAGGAGCTACCTCTTGTTTCAAATCAACACACAAGTGTTAGAAAAAACAGGAGAAGAGAAAACAAGGAAAATCCGGTGAAAGGCAAAGTAACTTACCGAGAATCCGGTCCATCTCGGTACCTTCTTCAAGGCGCTTGTTCAAGGTGTTCTCCAGATCACGGATGGTGGCCTTATCCTTCTTGGCCTGGCTGGAGGCCTTAGACTCGGCAATGCCAACAGCTAGTTGGCTCGCCTCCAGGTCCTTCTGGAGCTTCACAGTTAGCTTGTGAAGATCCAGGTTCTCGTGGCGTAGGTTTTCGGTGTTGCCGGCATCTTCAGCAATTTGTTTGGCTTTCGCCAAAGAAGATGAAAAGAAAGTATAGGAAGAGTTAAAAACTCGGAAAACTACTTAGAAAAAATCACAACTGAAAGCAGAGAAATTTTTACCTGCTGATTCGCTCAGCTGTTGATGAGTGGATGCCAGTTCTGCCTCCTTATCTTCAAGAATTGTAAGAAGGGTTTTCACCTCCTTGTTCTTGATGGTAAGTTTTTTGAAAACTTCCATGTTGATGTTCTCAGCAGTTTGCTGAAACACGAAAAAGAGACAAAAAATGCTTAAGTAAAAAACAAGCATAACAATGAAAAAAAAAACATTAAGAAAAAAGTATGCATTTGACTTATTGCTTGGGGGCTAGAGATATTACCTGGCTCATCCGCTGCAGACCTGACAAGTTTTCGTTGAACTCTTTTGCATACTCTGCAAAAAGTGCCCCGACGTGATTGAGGCCATCCTGGATGACCTTGAAATCCTTGTCGAAAGTCGGAATGGGCTCCTCCTCAGCTGTGTGAGAAGGACCACCCATTTCTGGGCAGGAGAAGGCTGTGGTCCTCTTTTAGCCACAGACTTGATTTTCTTCCGGCCTTTTGTCTTCAATGTTGTCGGAGCACGGCTAGAACTATAAAATCCGAGATGTTAGAATTCCGAGAAAATAATAAGAAGTCCTGCGACAAAAAGCAGAGAAAGAAGTTACCCGGATGATTTACCTGGAAGTAGCGACGAGAACCCCGTAAAGGTCGATTATCTCCTGGGTAGCGGAAGGCTTCTTGCATTTTCGTCTGCCTGCAAAGTTGGCACGCATTGCGTCCAACTCGGCATCGGCCGCAAGATCTGCCTAAGGAAGATCGGCAATCTGTCAAAAAAGACAAAGTCTGGGTTAAGACAATTATATGAGAAAGAAGAAACGCAAAACCAAAGCCCAAAATGTAAAAGATGTACCTTTGGAGCCGGGTTTGTCGCCGTGTACATCGGACGGATTTTCTCATATTGGTCGCATGCTGCGACCAACTGGTTCACGCGCTTCCTCAAATCTTTTGCCGTCAAAGATTTGTTCGTTGTCCGTATGCATCCTCGGTTCCCGAGTACTCGCACATAAGTCGAGGACCGTGATGAGCCAGAGGCTGAATTCGCCTTTCTAACCAGCACCGAACTGTATCCATGCCGATGAGTGGTGGGGATGCGGATACGAGTTTGGCGATGCGCCGCTTAATCCTAAGCAAATCCGGCGAGAGAGTCTGAACTGCCTCCACTGCCCAGTTATCCTGGAGAGTGGCCGCACAGTTGGTGAAAGGTGGAATCCCTGTTTCCTTTCCAGGAAACGGGATGTCTTGGTGGTAGAAGAAGGAACCCGTCCAGAATTTGACGGATTCCGATGTTTTGATCTTGGGGAACCAATCCTCCCTGAATCTACGCAGGGTGAAGGATATGGTCCCGCAAGTCGGGAGTGCGCCCTCTGAGGGGTTTCGCTTAACCCCAAAACAATAATGCCAGAAATCTAACCTAGGTTCTAATCCTAGATACCCTTCAAAGAGGGCCTGGAACCCGGCTAGATAAAGAATGGAGTTTGGAGGCAGATTGTGAGATTGGATATTCTAGTGGTTGAGAAATTGAAGAAAGAAGGTGGAAGGCGGAATTCCCATACCTCGAGAAATATGCGAGGTCAGGAGAACCCTTTCCCCGGCATTGGGCAAGGGCTCAGACTCGTGTTATTCATGCCGCCATTTCCCCTTCACAGTCAGCCCCTCCTTCTCCATTGTCGGAAGAAGGGAAGGGGCCAAGTTGCACCGGCTCCAATTGCCGGACATCTCGCCCTCGTCTTCGGCTCCGGCAGCAGCGGCCGCAGCGGCAAGCTCCTCCCCGACGAGGAGGATTTTCTCTTCCGCCGTTTCAGGGGCGAGTGGCAGAGGCAGCGCAGAGGAAGAGGCCGCCAGGTTTTCAGCCGCGGAAGGAGGATCCTCGCGGACCTGGTCGCCGGAAGTTTTCTCTGGCGCGCTGGCCGCGGCGCGTCTCGGAGAGTCGAGCTGCGGGTCGATGTTGTTAATGATCTCGTCGATGTCGACAGAGACCGAGTGCTCCTCTGTGGCGCGCAGTGAGTCACCGGTGTCCATTTGCGGGCGGCGCAGTGAGGGTCTTGAGCTCCCGACGAAGAAATTCCGGGAACGGTGCCGGACGTGCACGGGCTCTGCTCTCGCTAGAAACACCTTGGCTCGGGGGCTATGGAGCTTGGGAGCTGGGAGGTGAAGTGAGAGCAGAAGAATCGCCGGAGGGCTCGAGGGAGGCTATTTGTAGCTGCAAAACCTTTGAGATGCGCTTCAACGGCTCTTTGGACCGTTAGATCTTCAACGCGTGTCTCTCGTCGGACAATCCGGGAAATAAGGTGGCGGGTGATTATTGCTATCTCCTCGTTTCCCGTGAGAATCTGTCAGAGATGCGTTTCAGGGTTTCACATTTGAACCCAAACGTCCCTGACGTCAGCATGCTTTTATCGCTGACGTAGGAAGTTCCTTCTCCACGAAGGATCATGGAAGAGAAAGCCGTATTTTTCCCCGAAATCCGAGTTTCGCGTTAATGCGTGATTTAAAGAAAAGAAGAATCGAGACGAAGAGCCATCATTTCTCGGAAATAATTCAAATTGACGAAAGACGGCGAACTGAAGTCTCAATCCTTCTTGGGGGCTATTGTCGGATATATACCGATTAGGGGTATGTCCGGCATTGTCCTAAAGAGCCGGATTACCAGGGTGGCCTGATTGGTAATGGATCACAGTCCATTAGGCGGCCAGTAAGCTGACGTGCAGAAGACGGATTCTAGAAGAACCCGGACCACGGCCCACGTGGTGCGGCTTGGAGTAGAAGGCGGATTCTTGCCTTCCAAGTTAGAAGCTTACCGTAGTCTTCTAGGTTTCCTTTCTGTAAGCCCTAACCCGGCTATTTATGTAAAGCCGGATGGGAGAGAAGAGGCAGACAATTAAGTAGAATCCAACTCGCCGAGAAGTTGATCCTCGTCGAGTTAGCAAACCCGAACTCACATTCTACTCTGTATACTTCAGGCTTCAGCCCTGATTTAGTGAGATTGCAGGAGTAGGAACGCCGCCTAGTTGCGACGTACCAAACCTGGGTAAACTTTGGTGTCTCTGGTTGTCATACTACGATGTACCCCCCCCCCCCCCACGTCTCTACCCATAGGATCATGGCACCCCCTTCTATGAACCATACTACGATGTCTCGACAAAAAGACATACGTCTATAAGCATAAGTTCCATAAGGACAAGTAAAAGTTGTTTTCTCTTGATCTTGTGCCCGAACAACAATTTGGGAAAACCCAGAATAACTATCAAGAAAGCAAAAAATGAGGTTTGTTAGACAACTTCTCTAACAATTGATCAATAAAGGGTAAAGGCTAATGAACTTTCTTAGTAACCTTGTTAACTTTCCTAAAATCAATGCACATTCTATAACCAACTACTACTCTTTGAGGAATAAGCTCATTATTTTCATTAGGCAAAACAGTCATTCCTCATTTCTTAGGGACACAATTCACAAGTCTTACCCATCTACTATCAGCAATAGGAAAAATAATACCAGCGTCAAGGAGTTTTAATACATCATTTCTTACCACTTCATTCATCTTTGGAATTAAACGGCATTGATGTTCAACTATTGGCTTTGCATCAGGTTCTATATTAATAACATGTTGACATATAGTGGGAGAAATCATCTTCAAATCATCAAGAGTATATCCAATAGCTCCATGGTGTTTCTTCAATATTTCCAATAACCTGTCCTCTTCTTTACCTGAAAGTTTAGAACTAATAATGATAGGATATGTTTTCTTGTCATCAATATAAGCATATTTAAGATCATCAGGCAAAGGTTTTTAATCAAAAAAGGATCCTCCTTGGGTGATAATGTCGTACCCAAGTCTTCCATCGGTAAGTTATGTTTCAGTATCACTGGTTGAGGAAGAATAATATCGTCAATCTCGTTTCTCTCTTCCATAAAGACCTCACTTTCGTGGTCCTCCATGTATTGCTGCAAAGCATTGTTAGGAGCAAGAGAAATAGAGGCAAGCTGTTCAACTTTCAAATCTTCATTAGGCAATTCAAATTCATAAGGAGCTCTAGCAAATTTGGAAAAATTAAACTCA
The DNA here is from genome assembly GCA_028641055.1 of Alopecurus myosuroides. NCBI lineage: Eukaryota > Viridiplantae > Streptophyta > Magnoliopsida > Poales > Poaceae > Alopecurus > Alopecurus myosuroides. Next base: position 655,809,039 of record CM054057.1, read on the forward strand.
TAAGATTTCCATCAAATTCAGTCAATATCTTCTCCTTCTTACAATCTATAACAGCATCGTACCACAACTGTTCAAGAAAGGTCTACCAAAAAAATCATAGGACAAGTTTTACTAGAAGTTGTACCCAGTACTAGAAAATCAGGAGGATATTTAGTTTTACCACATAAAACTTCCACATCTCTAACAATACCAATCGGAAAGATAGTTTATCTATTAGCAAGCTGAATAACCACATCAACATCTTCAAGTTCACAAGGACCAATTTCATGCATGCTTTCTTTATAAAGCTCATAAGGAATAGCACTAGAAGTTGCACCAATATCACACAAACCATAGTAGCAATTATCACCTATCCTAACAGAAAGCACAAGGACACTAGTTTTCTTAGATCTACTAGGTTGTGTAACAACATTAGAAGCATCCTCGTAGAAGATAATGTGTCCATCCTCTACACTTTCATAGACAAGGTCTTTTACTATAGCTACTGTAGGCTCAACAGTTATTTGTTCATTAGGTTATATAGGTTTCTTTGTACTTTTGTTAACCACACTAGCTATGATAGAATGTTCCTTTACCTTGTCAGAGTAGGGCATTTTGTCAATATAAGGTTCAGGCACAACATGATTAACAGCATGCACTTCTATATTTCTAGCCTGAACAATATCTTTATAAGGTGCATGGTACTCTCTCAACTCCTATTTGGGAATATCAAGATAGGGGGAAAAGGCCTTAATTTTTTTGCAAAGATTTGAGAGTCAAGACCACAAACAGCACTAACATTATAGAAATCATCGGTTCCCATAAAAGCTTTAATGCATTCCTAATCGTAATTTATACCTAACTTTCTTCCTTTGTCATTCTCCCATCCTTCGGTGTTTTCTTGAATACGGTCAAGAATATCCCATTTAGCTTCTTCCTTCATACATGTGAATGATCTAGAACAAGAAGCATCCAATAAATTCTTATCATGAAGAGAAAGCCTTGCATAAAAATTATTGATAACAATATTACTGGGGAGCTCATGAACGAGACATTTCACCATTAATAACTTCAATCTCTCCCAAGCTTAGGCAATACTATCTCCATCATGAGGCTAGAAATTATATATTTGATTCCGATCTTTATGAATCTCACTCGGAAGATAAAATTTAGAATAAAAGAGAGGTAGAATTTCCTCCCATCCATAGATTGACCATTCTTCCGCATTTTAAACCATTTTGCAGATCTACCCTTCAATGATAAAGAGAATAATTTCCTCTTAACTTGGTCCATTGTAATACCTGCACACCTGAATAAGTCGCATAATTCATGTATAAAGAGTAAGTGATCATCGCGATGGACAGTTCCATCTCCAAAATAGTAGTTATTCATAACATGTTCAACAATTTTCATAGGTATTTTAAAAGGATCCAATTGAGCAGACAGTGGGTCATCTACTACATTAGCAGTAGTAGCAGTACTCTTAAACAGAGAACCAAAAGGATTCTCCATAATAAAATAAAGCGGTAGACAGAAGTTAAAACAACACTCAAAGTAAAAGTTTCTTCTACCAATTCCACTTACCAATAGGGCTTCACTCCCAGGCAACGGCGCCAAAAAATAGTCTTGATGACCCACAAGTATAGGGGGTGTATTGTAGTACTTTCGATAAATAAGAGTGTCGAACCCAACGAGGAGCAGAAGGTGTTGACAAGCAGGTTGGATAGATGATTCATTGTAAACACTAGCAAACATGTTTTTGGTGGTTTTTGATATAGCGGATAAATAGCGAGTAAATAAAATGCAGTAAATATAATTGCAGCGAGTGGTCCAATCCTTTTTAGAGAAAAGGACAAGACGGTTGTTTTACTTATGATGACCAAACATTCTCGAGGACACATGGGAACTTCGTTAAGCGCTTTCATTTCATATAGTTGATTAATATTTACTGTTTTGATAGGTGTTGTGTGGGTGAACCTATGATAATGCACGGCCCAACTAGGACTAATACATACTTGTGATTAAACCCCTTGCAAGAATCCGAAACTACAAGAAAGTAATTATGATAAATCTAACCACAACCTTAAACTCGGGATCCTATTCTCCCTCGTGCATCGGTTTCCTAACAGGGGTTTAGATTTTTGTCACTCTGGCAACCCCACAATTAGTAGCCAAATACACAATGCATCCCTCTAGGACCATAAAGGTGAAGTATGATGTAGTCGATGTTCACATGACACAGTTAGAATAATAACACCACAACTTAAATATCAACCCACTAGATATTACTTCAACATAATTTCACTACTAACATCTTGACTTCTCCCATGGCCTCAAGAACTAAATGAACTACTCACAAGACATCATATGGATCATGATCAAAGGTGATATAATGATGAATAACAATCTGGTCATAAAGTGCAAACATCGATAAATCTCATAAGCATCAACTACTAACAAGTAATACACACCGGGAGAGAGATCTAGTGGAAAACAACAATATATAACCCTAATTGTTACAGCGTGAAGGAGGTGGATGGTGAGGATGATGGTGCTGGTGGTGAGAATGATGAAGATGATGATCTTTATGATGTCCGGAGCAATGACGGTGATGATGGCGATGATTTCCCCTCTCCGGGGAGGAATTTTCGAGGCAGATTTCTCCCTGCCGGAGAGCTTTTCTCTCTTTGTTGTTTTCTGCCCCGAGGAGGCGGCGGAATATTTCCTCGATGGTTCTCTGTGGCTTAGGGTTCCCTAGGGGTGAATTACGCGAAAGGAGGCGGCCAGTGGTGGGACAGGGTGGCCACACAACCTAGCGGCACGGCCGGGGGGGGGGGGCGCCACCTAGTGGTTTGGGCTCCTGGTGGCCCCCCTCTGGCCCTCCTCATGGCTGGCTCCCTCTTTTGGACTTCGAAAACTCCTCTGATGCCCCCCCTTCATCTTTCGATATTCAGAAATAGGGTATCTCTATGGTGCTTTTTCCATCAGATTTCTCGTCCCGATGATTATTCTCCAATAAATATAAAACATGAAAAATAAGATGAAATAACATAAGTAATGCATCATAATATGAAATATATCGATGAATAACAGAAAATTATGATATAAAATAGTGATGCAAAATGGACGTATCACCTCTCCACCTCATGCATACGATGTCCAAGGGGAGAATGATAAGACCACTTGTACCCAAGAATCCTAGCAAACTTGAAGAACTGAGCTTCACAACAGGTTCACCCAGTATCCACTTCAAAGTGAAATTTATGTCCTTGCCAATCACCAGCGTGGACATGACCTGAACCACAAGATCAGTGTTGTAGGGGTAACACGTTTCCATGATCTTAACAAGATTGAACAGTTCCACTACACTTGCAGCTAGAGAAAACACTTGCTTGTCTTTGAGGAGCTGGAACTTGGTTGGATTCATAGGACAGACGGGTTACTTGTAGTCAAGATAGATGTCTGAATGAATGTGAGATTGCTCCAAGCACAAAAAGCGAGTATCCTCCATCTCACCATCCCTAGCAGAATAGTACCAATCACGTTGGCGAATTTGAGTGTACTCAGGAGCAGAGATTCATACTTGTAGTTCTTCCTTGTATCATTGCCCTTCTTCCTCTTAGACACATGCTTCTTCTATACAGTGGTCTTTACTTTTCCTTTGATCATTGCTTTCCTAGGAGGCCTAGAGTCACTGGGCTCCTCATCATTTGTCTCCTTATAGGAGGGACGCTTGCGAGAACTCAACTTGTCAACATGGGAAATCACTAAAGTTCTGAAATATGAAAATTTGAGATAGAGCCCAACCAGAAATTCCGGTTCAGTTATGAACCGGAATTTCCGGTTCCACGAAATCAGAACTACGATGATTTTCCAGCTAGGTCTAAAACAGATGGCGACCACCCACCCCACCCATGGCGACCACCCACCCCCTAAACCCTAGCTCCGACGATCTCCCCCCTTCCACCACAAAACCCACCTCCTCTCCAACCATTCTCTCCGGCAACGTTGTTGCTCCCCTCTACGTGCATGGACCCTACAATCCCACCTACGTGGCGTTGGAAGATCACTTATTCAACCTTCAAAGACGTGGATCGAGATCAGATTAAATCCTATGATGGATCCATCCACCTGTGGACACATGCCATGTGGATTGTTTTGAAGGATGCCAAAGGTAGATCCCTAGTGGGTCACAAACTTGAACGTGATGAGTCCATTTGTGTTGGATCTAAGGTATTTTTCCACTCTCACGTTGCCATGATCTGTTCTTGTCTTGTATCACCTGTGGATGCCTCCTCGGAGGATTTTGTGCAATTAGGCACGGTGGATCTTTTCCCACGAGACAGATCGATTTCATCTGATACATCTCACGATGAATCACAAGTTGAGGGTTTTAGTTCTACGGTGCATGCTGCAATTAATCTGGGTTTGAACTTCTCCCCGGGCATTAATTTTGCTCGTGACATTGCAACATCTCTCCTCGGTACAGTGCACCCGACAGTTGATTCCCCTCACTTCACATTGGTCGTGTTTGTTGGTCAGGCCAATTTCCACATTAATGAGGAGAATGTCTCAATTGCATTGGAAGCTTCTATTGGAGGTTATTGTGGACATTTAATGGTTTCACTGTTGCATGACAGCACATTCTCCTTTAATGTGTCGAGTAAAAGGGTTGGTTTTCGTATCTTCAATCTGAGGAAATATTCTTGCAAGAAATTTGAGTGTTTCTTTAACCTTTGGGGACATGGAGGTCCAAATTGGAAGAAGGAGTTCTCTAATTGGCAACGCGATTGTGTTAAAGAGTGGATTCTGGTTAGTCCATCAAAGAAAAAGATTCAAGCAGGAGTTTCAGCTTTAAAGTTGGCTCCTTCCAAGTCTTGCTTAAAATCCAAGAGCCAGATTACTAGGAAATTGGTGTTTGCTGGTGATATCAGTTATGAGGCTTGCAAAGGCTATACTAAGGAAAATATCTCTTTTGTATCATTTACAACTGAAATATCATCATCTGTTGCCTCAAGCTCTTCACATGTATTGGATGCTGACTCTATTTCTCCTGTTCAACCTGTGGTTAATACTGGTTTGGAATATTTTATAGAAGAGGTTGCGTTCAATTATTGGGAGTGTTCTCGATGCCTTCGGATGGGACACAAGGTTAACGTTTGCACTAATGAGATTAGGTGCAAACAATGTTTCCATTATGGACACAAAGCCAAATCGTGTCTATCTCATCAAGACAGAAAAGGGAAACGGTGGATTCCTAAAACGAGTCCTTCTATTACAAACAAGCCCCTAGTCGTTTCATCTCCTTTAAAAACGTTTTCCTCAGAGGCATCGGCTTCTACTACGCGTTCCCAGGATTCATCCACCCCGGTTTCTACCTGTTCTGCAGCAGAAGAACCTAACTCCTCCATGGCGGCATTTGAGCTCGACCCGCAGCCTTGGGTCCCATCGGGACATGCAGTCATCGACGGGGGTCCTACTCGGTTACCTCGGACTTTCTACTTCGCGCGTGAAGATCCTCCTTTACAGCATGAAGAATGATGTGTCGTTGAAGTGATGCCACGGCCACCACAGCATGCAGAGGCGTTCTGGCGTGAGCGGGTAAGAGATTTCCTTGCTGGCCCGCAGATGCAGCGTGAAGTGGTCGATTACCAATCTTTCTTGTTCGGAGTAGGTATGTTCAGGATGAGAAGTGCTACTGCTCGTCAGGCTCTGGTTCAGCATCCCCCTTTCATGCTTCAGCTCAATGTGTTTGTTAGATTTTTCAATCATAATGAAGGGCCAAATTTTCGATCTGCTATGGGTTCTAGACGTGGTTGGTTGATGTTGCTTGGTGTCCCACCTGATTATCGCAATGAGGCAGAGCTCTCCAAGGCTGTTTCCACTTTTGGGGGTTTTCACTACTGGAATAGTCAGGATCCTTTTTTATCCCGTGCTCTGGTTTATGCCACTTTTCCATCCACATCATTGGTCCCCCGTGATGTGGTTTTTCGAAAGTTTGCAAGCTTTGGAGGGGATAGGAGATCTTGGACTGTACCTGTGTACATCCTATCTGCAGAATTTGTTGATGCCCTGCCAGCTGATGAGGACCCAATGCCACCTGATGGCAATCCTCACCCATTGCCTGGCAATTTGGTGATGAACAATCATATGTGGGTGTTGCCACAGTATCCTGAGCTGGGCTAGAATGAGATCCCACATGAGCCTGACAATGGCCATTAGAATGATGAGGATATACAATTTCATAACTTCTTTAATACCAACATCCTGGATGAGGAACAGGTGCAAGATAATGACATGGAGCAGGAGGAGGAGCAGGGCTCTGGAGTTTCTGATCCTTCTACTGACTCAGAAAATAGCCATGAGCAAGCATTGGGTCACATACAATTGGGACAGGATAATATGCATGTTGGCATGGCTCTCACTGTTTTTGGGCCAGTTTTACCACCAGATATGATGTGGAAGAAAACTTTGGACTCTTTCCTCCCTATTATTCTATCTAAAGATCCTCCATTGGCCATGCAAATACCTAATGCAGCTCCATGTTAATTATCCAGTGTTAGGCATCACAATTTGTGTGCAAAGAAATTTTATCCCAAAGAGAAGGCCTGTAGCTCGTGCTCTGTTCCCTATTGATAGTTCATCTGCTGTTTCCGAGCAATCCGAGCTTACCTTTGCTGCTACTCCTAACACTGCTAAAAAAGGGGGAGGAAGAAAAAGATTTACTTGGTGCAGCAGGTTGAGAAGAGGTTCACTAGGAGTTCTCTCAGGAATAATGGTTACAAGCCACAACCTGTTGTCACTCCTAATTCTGGTCAGAGGAAGAGGCCTAGGGAAAAATTGCTGGTGGGAAATTCAGAGACTGTGGAAGATGAGAAGAAACAGGACCCTGGAGAGGATAACAGGCACAATGAGGTGATCCCACCTACACCTATTCAGGTTCTTCAAAGAGTGGGCAGGCAGCTAGGAATTGATGATAATAAGCTCTCTGAGGATGTGTTTGAGGCACATCCTATGGATGATTCCTCTTTTGGCCATGATGATTGAGTCTGCCTACTGCTATGAAAGGAAGCTGGAGTTTTCTATTTTTCTTTTCTCAAGGACACTGTCTTTCTATTCCCTGGTGGCTTTTGTTAATTACTACTATGCCTATTTTGTCTGTGGAACTTTGTGTTGTACACATAGTGTATCTGAACTGCACCACTTTTGTTATTTATGTGTAAACTAAGTCTGAGAAAGTGGCGTGTGCTCTGTTGGAATGTGTGTGGCCTAAATTCAGATATCAGACAAAGGGAGGTGCGTGGGAAAATTGAAGAAAGTGAATGTTCAATTATTTTCTTACAAGAAACTAAATGTGAAAATATTGACTGGAATTTATTAGGAAATTTTGTCCTAAGAGATATGATCAGTTTGCTTTTGCCCCTTCCTGTGGTGCATCTGGTGGAATTTCTATTATCTGGAATTCTTCAATTTTTTGAGGGGCTTTTGCTTGATATTCAGTCTTATGTTGTTTCTATTAAATTCACTTCCAAGCATAATAATGCCTCCTGGACCCTTGTGTCTGTTTATGGACCTTGTCATGGGATTTTAAGAGATAATTTTGTGCACTGGCTCTATAATCTGAATATCCCTAGTAATGATAATTGGTTAATATTAGGGGATTTCAATTTTATTAGATCAGAGAGTAACAGAAATAAGCCTGGTGGTGATATCAATGATATGTTTCTTTTTAATGAGATAATTGGGCATCATGGTTGGGAAGAACTACCACTTAAAGGAAGAGCCTATACTTGGTCCAATATGCAACAGGCACCATTGTTGGAGCAATTGGACTGGTTTTCTACTAGTGCCAATTGGATCACTCATTATCCAAATCCCACTGTTATTCCTTTGGCTAATACTGGTTCTGATCACATACCATGTGTTGTTAATATTGATACTCTTATTCCAAAAGCTAAAATATTTCGATTTGAGAATTTTTGGGTCAATATGCCTGGATTTGTGGACTGTGTGGCAGGGAGTTGGGCTAAAGACTCTAAAAAATCCCATTCTTCTGCTATTATGGTGGATAAACAGAAGTTATTGAGATATCATATTAAAAGATGGCATACTTCACTGTCAAAGTTGAAAATGATGATTCAGCAGTGCAACAAGGTCATTTTGATCTTGGACTCTCTGGAGGAGCATAGGCTCCTTACTAGAGAAGAATTTAATTTTAGGAAAATTGTTAATGCCATCATGATGAGCTATTACTGGAAGAAAAGATGTACTATTCGTTGGATTAAACAGGGGGAGGACAATACCAAATTCTTCCATGCCATGGCCACTCCTAGATTTAGAAGGAGCTCTATTTCTTCTCTTAAATCTGTTGATGGGAGATTGATTACTAATCACCATGAAATGGCTGGATTGCTCTGGTCTAGTTACAGAGAAAGCATGGGCAGATCTGATGGGATTGACATGAAATTTGATTTAAATGGTCTGATGGAAAAGGTGGATGGTTTGGATGACCTCACTTCTGCTTTTTCTTTGTCTGAACAAGATGATGTCATTAAATTTATGCCTGCTGATAGAGCACCTCGTCGAGATGGTTTTAATGGGTTATTCCTCAAAAAATGTTGGCCAATTGTCAAATTTGATTTCTATAAGCTGGTTGCTGATTTTCATAGTGGATCTCTTAATATGGAAAATATTAATGGATCTTATATCACCTTGGTGCCTAAGGTTCCTGTACCTGAGGGGGTTAATGATTTCAGGCCTATTTCATTAACCAATGTTTGCTTAAAATTTCTCACTAAGTTGGCTGCTAATAGGCTCCAGAAGGCAATAAAGAGATATGTGAGTAAAAATCAATATGGATTTATTAAAGGAAGAACAATCCAAGATTGTTTAGCTTGGGCTGTTGAATATATTTTCCAATGCCATATGTCTAAGAAGCCCATTATTATTCTCAAGCTAGATTTTTCTAAAGCCTTTGGTACTATTGAGCATGAGGCAATCATTCAGGTTCTCAAGGCAAAGGGTTTTAATGATCTGTGGATTAATTGGGTCAACATAATTCTCTCCTCTGGATCTTCTGCAGTTCTGCTCAATGGAGTGCCTGGGAAGCAATTTGTTTGCAAAAGAGGAGTAATACAAGGTGATCCTCTGTCTCCTCTCCTTTATGTCCTGGGGTCTGAACTACTTCAAGCAGTGGTTAATGACTTAATGAATAAATGATTCATTTCTAGGCCTATTGAGACACATGATACTCTATTTCCAATCTTACAATATGCAGATGCTACTTTGCTCATCTTGCCTGCTGATAGTACACAGTTAGCTTATTAAAAGGAGTCTCTAGAGAATTTTTCTTTGTCTACTGGACTAAGAATTAATTATGATAAATCCCAAATGCTTCCAATCAATGTAGATGAGGAGTGCTTGAATTCTTTGGCTGTACAGTTTGGTTGTCAAGTAGGGGCCCTACCTTTCACTTATCTTGGCTTGCCTCTGGGTACAACTAGGCCTCAAATCAAGGACCTTATGCCCCTAGTCACTAAACTTGAAAGAAGACTGGCTTCAAGCTCTTCTTTCTTGTCTCAAGGTGCAAGACTGCAGCTCATTAACTCTGCTCTTTCTTCCATGCCATTACATTTTTTGTGTACCCTGCAGTTGCCCCTGGTATAACTAAGCAAGAGGATAGAATTCTTAGGCAGTGTTTATGGAGAGGGAATTCTGAGACCCCTAGTAGGTCACTAGATTCTTGGGAAATGGTGACTTTGCCTAAACTTTGTGGTGGGCTTGGTATTGTAGATTTCCAGAAGAAAAATGCTGCTCTGTTGATTAAATTTCTGGATAAATTTTACAAAAAGGTGGACCTGCCTTGGGTTCACCTGATTTGGGATGGATACTACAGAGATAAAGTGCCTCGTGGTGATATCTTGAGGGGCTCTTTTTGTTGGAGGGATGTCAGGAAACAGGTTGATAATTTTAGAGCAGTGTCAGCTGTAAAACTTGGTACTGGTACTTCTATTCTATTCTGGCAAGATAATTGGCAAATTAGTAATTCTTCTGTCCCTCTTAAAGTGAGATTTCCCAGGCTGTTCTTCTATGTTCTCAATGATAATTTGTCAGCGGCTGATATCTATGATATGGAGGAGAAATATCATCTGTTTCAGCTACCTCTATCTCAGCAAGCTTTGTTGAGTTCCACCTGATGGAACAATTGTTGGCTCAGAATCCTATTTCTAATGCTAATGATGAGTGCAGTTATTCTTGGGGGCCAAATTATACATCTGCCAGTTTCTACAAGAGGATATTTAAGCCTTTAGCCACCCCTGCCATCTATAAATGGCTTTGGAAGTCCTCCTATACCATGAAGCTGAAAGTGTTTGCTTGGTTGCTAATTAAGGACAGGTGAAATACAAAGGATTTACTGAAGAGAAGGCATTGGGAGGTCACTGATGACTTCCATTGTGTATTGTGCCATGTTGGGATACATGAGGATCGTTTGCACCTCTTCTTTGTTTGCAATTTTAGCCAGAGGATCTGGAATTATCTTCAGATTTATTGGGTCCAAGCTACTGATATACAATTAAGTGTAAGTCAAGCAAGAAAGCAATTTGCTAGACCTTTCTTTATGGAAGTGGTGATTGTTGCTTGTAGGCATATTTGGCTCCAAAGAAATGGCAAGATTTTTTAGCATCAGAGGCCTTCTTTTGCTGGATGGAAGAGGGGATTCTTACATGATTTAACTATGCTGCACCACAGAATGAAGAAGAAACATGCTGAGGAATTGTTACTCTGGATCAATAATCTTCCCTAGCTGATTAGTGCTGTTGGTGGTATTTGTACACATTTTTGGTTTCTTTCTTCTTTTTGTACATAAACTTTGGTTTCTACTTTTAATAAAGGGATGGGATGCTGTGGGGATTTTCCCTACAGTCAGAGTTTTCCAAAAAAAACTAGGTCTAAAACTAGATCGGGTAATCGGGGTGTTATCCTATTATTTCTAGCATGCAATGGGATACCCTAGGAAATCTACCACCAAGCAATTTCGATTAAAACAAGTCTCCAAAAAGGGGTAGGGATGAACACCCAAGATTCAAAAAAATAGAAAGTTACCGGCTTCCATTGAGAAAAATGCCTGGAGGAGAAGATTCCCGGGAGGAGGAGCACCGGATCCGGCCAAAACCTTGAGAATCCAATGAAGGAAGTAGACGGGAGGGCTAGGGTTGAAAGGGGCGGCGGCTATGGAGGAGGAGGAGATTAGGGTGTAATAAGTGTAGGAAACTACCCTTCACCCCGACCTCCCCGTATTTTGAAGGAGATTCGCCCGACCGGATATTCCAGTTCAAGTTTGAACCGGATATTCCGGGTCGAACTGGAAATTCCGGTAAAAAACTGTACAGGATATTCCAGCTGCCCTCCGAACCCAAACTTCCAAGTTTCCAAATTCTTGTGTGCGAGATAAATTTTGGGCTTTTAGAAAGTAAGGCTTAGTATTAGACAACGAAACTGAAAATAGTACTTCTTCCTTATTCTTGCGAGAATCAAACCAGGAAATTCCTATAAAGAGGGAGTTTCCCATGAAAAACAATTAGCAAAGAAAACAAAAGACAAGCGATAAAATCCAAATAAAATCCCAACTAAGATCCAACTCTTCGCAACGAAGAGGTTGGTGACCTAAGCCACCATGTAAGAGATTATGGTATGACACCGCGAAGATATATCTTGGGTGCATTACCAATTCTCAATATTTTAGCTCACAATTCAACATTAGAAATAGAGAGATAACAATGAATTTTTGCTTTGGGCATAATGGGGGAGGGAGAACCCAATGTGTTAGGATAACACTCCCCCTATGTCCATGCCTACGCCTAAACCCAAACACATAGTCAACTATAGGCGTATGTGCAAGATCCTCAAGTCAAACTCCATGAGTCAATGATATTTAGCTCATTCCTCAAATACATGAATCTTTAATCATCAAGAGGCTTCGTGTATATGTCCACGAGATTATCCTTGGTTGGGACATAGGATAGCTCAATATCACCTCTTGCCACATGATCCCGGATAAAATGATCACGAATCTCAATATGCTTTGACCTTGTCTGTTCCACGGGGTTGTAGGCGAGTTTTATGTCACTCTCATTGTCACAGAAAAGTGGCACCTTCTCCAAGTGAGCATCATACTCTTTGAGGGTTTGCCTCATCCATAGAAATTGGGTGCAAGCACTAGCGGCTGCCACATAGTCGGCTTCAGCGGTGGAGATAGATATGCAATTTTTCTTCTCTGACGAACAACTCACCGAAGACCTATCAAGAAAACTGGAAAGCCCCAGAAACTGATTTCCTATCATCTTGATCACCGGCCCAATCCGAGTCCGTGTACCCCTTGAGAGAAAATTGTGGCCCCCTTTGGGTACCACAGACAAAATTTTGAGGTATGAATCAAATCCCGAAAGATCCTATAGACCGCCACAAAGGGCTTTCATTAGGAGCCGCTTGATACCTTGCACACACACCTACACACAACATAATATCGGGCTAGATGCACAAAGATAAAGCATACTGTTTGGATTGCGTTTGAGATGGCATTTGGTTTGCATTGGAGAGACCTTCTCTTTAGCACCTTGGAAGTTAAATATCTTGAGCATGAGTATACTTAGATTTAGAAATGAAACTTCCACGAGCCAATTGCATGATCTCATAACCAAGGAAGAATTTGAGCTCTTCCATCATAGAATCTCAAACCTGTCAGCCATAATGTTTGAAAATATCGTCCATGTAGAGTTGGCATATGAAAAGCTCTTATTTTATCCTCTTTGTGAAAAGGGTAGAGTTGATTTTCCCAACTCCAAACCCACGGTCTTCCAACAACTCTCTAAGGTGATCATACCACGCAGTGTTCTTGTTTAAGTCCATAGAGTTCCTTAGCGAGCTTGTAGACATGGTTAGGGAAGTTGGGGTTCTCAAATCACGGAGGTTGCTGATGTCTAGGCACGCTTCTATTCTTGTAGACAGTCTTGAGCATCCAAGTGCAGAGGTTTGTAGAACAACACCAAGTTTCCCTTTAAGTGAATGACCCACGGTTTATCGAACTCAGGGAGGTAGAGGTCAAAGATATCCCTCTCAAGCAACCCTACAATTACGATACAAGAAGTCTCTTGTGTCCCCAACACACCTAATACATTTGTCAGTTGTATAGGTGCACAAGTTCGGTGAAGAGAGAGTAAAATACAAGTAATATGGATGACTGTAAGTGATAATAGCAATCAGAAATAAAAATGGCAGCAAGCAAACATGTAGCAGAACTGATTGTAAACGGTGTTTCAATGCTTAGAAACAAGGCCTAGGTATCCTACTTTCACTAGTGGATACTCTCAACAATCATAACATAATTGAATGCATATATTTCTCTCTTCACTATGCTACTCCGAACCACTCTCCGGTCAGATAACAAAAACCAATCCATGCGTAGGGCTGTAACAACACTCCTCAAGTCTGTTTTCCCTCTCTAGGGCACCCCACGCTGTCACTATGAGCGCCCCAAATTAGTACTAAACAAATGCCATAATTTCATAGGGTCATCCAACACAATATATAAATATCATGCACACACTGTCACCTTTACACCGTGATCAAAGTGTTTACAGAGATCTCATAACAAAACCACTTGAGTAGCATAACCGATGAAGAGTAACATCTACTCATTCAACTAGATTACAAAGCTCATGATCACATCAAGATCATAGCATGGGAGAGAGAGATGAAACACATAGCTACCGATAGAGCCCTCATCCCTAGGGGAGAACTACTCCCTCCTCACCATAGGAGAGAGCAACTGCGATGAAGATGGCGGTGGAGTCGATGGAGATGGCTCCGGGGGCATTTCCCCGTCCCGGCAGGGTGCCGGAACAGAGATTTCTGTCCCCCAAAACTTGTCGGCGGCGGCGACGGAGCTACGGAACTTTTCGTGGAAGGGAGCCGATATAGGCGAAAGGGCGATGGCGGTGGGCGACCGAGGGGCCCACACCACCCCAGGCGCGGCCAGGGGCCACGTGCGCCCAGACATGGTGCGGGGGCTCCAGGGCCCCCCTCCGGGTCTCCTTCGGACTTCCTTGACCCTCCGGAAATTTTAAGACTTTTGGCTTTTGAATCGTCCAATTCCGAGAATATTTCGAGAACAATTTTTCTGAAACTAAAAACAGCAGAAAACAGAAACTGGCTCTGTGGCATCTTGTCAATTGGTTAGTCCCGAGAAATCAATAAAAATGACATTAAGTGTAAGGAAAACATGTAGCATATGGCATGAAAACAACATGCAACATCAGAAATTAAGGATACGTTTATGACGTATCAATATCCCCAAGCTTAGTTCCTACTCGTCCTCGAGTAGGTAAACGACAAAAGAAATAATTTCTGAGGTGACATGCTACCAACATAAACTTGATCATCATAGTAATGGTAAACATGTAAACTAGGTTCAACCGAATAAATGCTATGGTTTATAGTTGATATCAAATAGAATAATGTATAAACCATTAGGAAGAACAAAGTAAAAAAATTCAATGAGTCAATACTAAAAGACAATCAATCATGCAATGGTTTATTAAAGATGCTTTAACCTTCAAGAACAACAATATAATCATCCAAGGCATCAAAATCTCACAACAACTCCTGTTAGGATCAAGTCAAGTGACAACAATATGCACATGGGAAAGTCATTAAAATATTTGTGCACTCAAAACAAGCAAGCGTTCTGTATTGGTCCCTGGCACCAGGATGTTATGGCTAAAAGAACATTATGGGGGGTTTGGAGGTCAATGGAAGAAAGTCTCACACAACTGAAAGTGATCATTAGACAAGAGGAAGTCTTATAATCAAAGTTATGCAAGGAGTAGTGATTGCCACACAGCGGATGCACATAGAGCTATAAGTGTATGAAAGCTCTCCAATGGAACTAGTGGGGGTGCATCCAACTTGCTTGCTCACGAAGACCTAAAGCTCTTTTTAGAATGCTCATCATTGGAATATACAAGCCAAGTTCTATAATGTAAGTTCCCTACATAGTTATGCAAGTCATAATATGGAAAATCTCTCCAAACTGAAGTAATGATGCTAACCAAGCACAAGTGTGGAATAAATGATAGTGATGTTGCCCCCTCTCTCTTTATTATCTCTCTTTTGCCCTTTCTTTCTATTTTACAATGAATCATCACACTTTTAGTGCTCATAACTGAAACTGAAATATCTCTGAAGTAACATAATAATGATGGATGTTGTATGGCGATATATCTCGGAATGGCTATGGAAATGCCATGGTAGGTAGGTTTGGCGGCTGTTTTGAGGAAGATAATTTTTGGCTTATGTATAGAAGAACTAAGTTCCCCCACGGGGTTTGGATGCACAGGCAAAGTTTGCACCAACTATCAATGTGAGAATTGGCAATGCACAGTACCGAAGAGGCCAGCAAATACGGATGGTGGAATTGCTAGAAAACCGCAACATAGAACTCACAAGTTAAAAGATTACAACTAAAATCATGATCTTACAAGGTATAATGAAAATCAATACAAGAGGGTCCATGGCAGTGACAAGTCACTGTTAGCTACCCCGACCATGGCGCGTAACAAAAAGCCATTACGATTGCTATCAGCAAAGGAAGACATATACCATTATCCTATCAACTGGTTATTTGAGTGTGGCACAGTTTCAAGCTTTTAGACCAACCATTAATTTTTTTTACTTTACTAAACCAGCAAATTTACCATTAAGCATATTAATATCTCAAAACAACAGCAAATAATCAAGTGAAACAGTTTAGTGATCTACAAGAATATGCAGGCTTTTCGTTATACCATCTACCAAAAGTAGCATTTTGTATTTCCACCAAACACCAAACAACAAAAACTCTCCAAGATATATAGCAATGAAATAAGAGAGTACTAACATAACTCTACTAGAACTAACAGCTCTGAATAAGAGATGCATGAAAAACAAGAGCTAAAAAGGAATTTTGCAGCAACTAGAAGAAAAACTAAGAATACGAGCATAACGAGTATTCAAATGAAAAAGCGGAGCGTATCTCTCTCCCACACAAAGAATTCTAGGTTCCAACTATATTCTTGCAGCAAAAAAAGCAAAAAAAAACAAACATACGCTCCAAGTAAACTTCATATGATGTGACCGAATAAAAATATAGTTTCACTAGAAGTGACCTGATAAATTGTTGATGAAGAAGGGGATGCCTTGGGCATCCCCAAGCTTAGATGCTTGATTCTTCTTAGAATATGATGGGATGAACCCCGGGGGCATCTCCAAGCTTTGACCTTGAACTCTTCTTGATCGCATTATATCACCCTCTTCTCTTGACCCTTGAAAACTTCCTTCACACCACACTCAAAGTAATTCGCATTAGAGGGTTAGTGCAACAATAAAAAAAAATCCGTGGGTTCTGTATGGGCACAAGTTCTATTGGCACTTTTAAACATTAGCTACAGCCGCTGATGTTTCGTGAAGCAAAGAAATCCACTTGACATAGTAAAAGAGAAAATGCAAGAAAAATGACAGAATCTACCAAAACCAGAACAATCTGTAAAGACGAATTTTTTCAGGGCACTTAACTTGCTCAGGTCGAAAAACATAAAGTACTAAAAAGTTTCGAAAATAGCTGAGGAATAAGCATAAAATGTTTCAGGTCATTTTGATCTTTCTGTAATTTATATGATTTTTTACGATGGACAGCAGAAATCTGTTTTCTACGAAGAAATCCAAAACGAACTCCAACTTTCGCTAGAAACTATACTTGGAAGAACTAATACATGAAAATATAGATACAAAGAAGTTTCTACAGAAGTATACAACCCCTTGACTCAAACAAAACAGAGAAAAACAAAGCAAATATAAAACCATGTGTTATCTCCCAAGAAGTGCTTTTCTTTAACGCCTTTTAGCTAGGCATGATAATTAGAGAATATGCTCACATGAGAAATATGAATTGAAGCAAAAGAGCATCAAGAAGCAAATGTAAAAAAAATTAATTCTAACCCACTTCCTATGTAAAATAATATTGTAGAAAAACAAGTCAATAAAGCACAAAGTGGTTAGCATAGGAAGACAAAATAGGTGCAACTTCAAAATTTTCAACATAAAGAGGGGAAACTTAATATTATTGAGATGCATAAAACCATGTTTCCCTCTTTCATAATAAATTTCAGTATCATCATGAATAAAATTAACACTAACTATCACATATAACATCCTTATCATGAGCCACATGCATAAAAGAATTAATACTCTCCACATAAGCATAGTCATTCTCATTATTAATAACGGGAGTAGAACTATCACATCCATCATTGAAATCATCATAAATTTGAGGAATAGTATAACCATAAGGAACTTTATCCTCAACAGTAGATGGACTGAAAATATCATGTTCATCATTGTAAACATCATATATAGAAGGCATACCATGATCACAATAAAATTTATCATCAATAGGTAGGTGGAACTAGAATACCACAATCATTATAATCATCATATATTGGAGGCAAAGTATCATCAAAGAAAATTTCCTCCTCAAAACTTGGGGGACTAAAAATATCATGTTCATCAAAACCAGCTTCCCCAAGCTTAGACTTTTCCATAGCATTAGCAATAACAGTGTTCAAAGAATTCATACTAATAACATTGCTACTAGCATGCAGATAAAGTTCCATAGGTTTTTTAATTTTCTCTTCAAACACTTCATGTCCTAACTCAAGATAAATATTATAAAGCTCTCTCATATTTTTGTTGTTTTCCATTCAGCCTAGCTAGTAAAAATAAAAACAAAGAACAAGTAAAAATAAGCCTAACTAGTGAAAATAAAAACAAGAAACAAAAAGATATAATTGCAGAATCTAAAGGAAATAATTTCGAGCACACACCCGAGGATGTGAGTACCTTTTACCTTACCTCCCCGGCAACGGCGCCAGAAAAGAGCTTGATGTCTACGCACGCTTCTATTCTTGTAGACAGTTTTGGGCCTCCAAGTGTAGAGGTTTGTAGAACAGCATCAAGTTTCCTTTAAGTGGATCACCCAAGGTTTATCGAACTCAGGGAGGTAGAGGTCAAAGATATCCCTCTCAAGCAACCCTGCAATTACGATCCAAGAAGTGTCTTGTGTCCCCAACACACCTAATACAATTATCAGTTGTATAGGTGCACTAGTTCGGCAAAGAGAGAGTAAAAACAAGTAATATGGATGATTTTAAGTGATAATTGCAATCTGAAATAAAAATAGCAGCAAGCAAACATGTAGCAGAGCTGATTGTAAATAGTGTTTCAATGCTTAGAAACAAGGTCTAGGGATCCTACTTTCACTAGTGGACACTCTCAACAATGATAACATAATTGAATGCATAAATATCTCTCTTCACTATGCTACTCCGAACCACTCTCCGGTCGGATAACAAACACCAATCCCTGCGTAGGGCTGTAACAGCACTCCTCAATTATGCATTCCCTCTCTAGAGCACCCCACGCTGTCACTATGAGCGCCCCAAATTAGTACTAAACAAACGCCACAATTTCATAGGGTCATCCAACACAAGATGTAAATATCATGCTAAACCACACGGTGCACACACTGTCACCTTTACACCGTGATCAAAGTGTTTACGGAGATCTCATAACAAAACCTCTTGAGTAGCATAACCGATCAAGAGTAACATCTACTTATTCAACTAGATTACAAAGCTCATGATCACATAAAGATAACACCATGGGAGAGAGAGATGAAACACGTAGCTACCGGTAGAGCCCTCAGCCCCGGGGGAGAACTACTCCCTCCTCATCATAGGAGACAGCAACGGCGATGAAGATAGCGGTGGAGTCAATGGAGATGGCTCTGGGGGAACTACCCCGTCTCGGCAGGGTGCCAGAACAGAGATTTCTGTCCCCCGAAACTTGTCGGCAGCGACGACGGAGCTATGGAACTTTTCGTGGAAGAGGGTCGATATATTTAGGGTTTAAGGATCGGTGGGCATATATAGGCCAAAGGGCGATGGCGGTGGGCACCCGAGGGGCCCACACCACCCCAGGCGCGGCCAAGGGGCCACCCGCGCCCAGGCATGGTGTGGGGGCTCCAGGGCCCCCCTCCGGGTCTCCTTCGTACTTCCTTGACCCTCTGGCTTTTGAATCATCCAATTCCGAGAATATTTCCAGAACAACTTTTCTGAAACTAAAATCAGTAGAAAATAGGAACTCGCTCTGTGGCATCTTGTCAATAGGTTAGTTCCGGGAAATCGATAAAAATGACATAAACTGTAAGGAAAACATGTAGCATATGGCATGAAAACAACACGGAACATCAGAAATTAAGGATACGTTTATGACGAATACCTTTTACCAAATAGAAACACTTACAACAGAAGACACGAAATTAGAAGATATTTGGTTTGTTGTCGGTGTCTCATATGGAGTCTTCATTTAGCCCTCGTGTATGTAGATCCGGTCTGATGAGTGACAAGCGGTGGAGATGGCTTCGGTCCAAAGATAGTGTGGGAGCCATATCCAAGAGTGTCCGGTTCTTCCTCTCTACTACACCATTTTGTTGAGAGGATATGCAGCGTAATATTGATGACGAATACCCTCTTCACTAAGGAAATCATTAAGGGTATAGGTATTGAAATTGGAGCCATTATCACTCTGAATAGCCAAGATAGGAAGATTATGTTGACGTTGCACTTGGTTGGAGAAGTCGGTGACGGCTTGTTGAGTCTCACTCTTCAACTCGAAGAAATAGACCCATGTGTATCTTGAATAATCATCCTTAATGACCAAGCAATACTTCTTGGCTCCAAGACTTTACTCGGGCACGACACCAAAGAGATCAACATGGAGAAGCTCCAAGATCCTCTTTGATGAAATAATTGTCTTGCTTGGATGCAAAGAATCATTCATCTTGCCTTTAACACAAGCCGTACACACACGATCGTTGTCAAAGATAACAGTTTCTTTTAGTCCGAGGATGTGGCCACCTTTGTGAATACTTTGCAAAGTTCTCATGTTGACATGGTATAAGAGGTGATGCCACAACCACCCCACGTAGGCCTTACCGAAGGGACACATCGTTTGAGTGTTGGTTGACTCCAAAAGTCTACCACATACAACTCATTTTTGACATGCCCAATGTAAGAAACATCGAGAGACTTGATCCACATGATGACCACCTTGTTAGGATCAAAGAAGATGGAGAAACCCATCTTACCTAAAGCACGAACTGAAATCAAATTGAAGCCAATGGATTCGACAAGCATGACATTTTCAAGGGTGATATTAGGAGCAAAAACCACCTTGGCAAAACCCTTTACCTCATATTTTGACTTATCTCCATTAGTGACGTTTTCTTGATTTATATTTGGTTTCAACTCTGTCATAATTGCCTTTCTTGCGGTCATATGACTTGTACACCCACTATCAAGTATCCATTTTGACCCACCAGAAGCATAGTCCTACAAGAAATCATTGACTTGAGTTAGGACCCGAGGAGGGTCCTCTCATGTTAGCAACAAGGGTATTTAGAACCCAAATAGAGTACACAATGAAACCCTCAATAGGACCAACATATTTAGGTTGCACAACACCGTAATAATCAACAAATAAGAAATGGTGTGGACTGTTAGTTCCTGTGGAATTGCTACGAGTAGTGTTGTCCCTAATGATAATACCACTCGCACCGACATTCTTCTTTGCTTGTACAGGCTTGGCCTTATTCTTGATCTTCTTCTTCTTCTTTTTCTTGGCAACATAGCCAAGACCTTGCTTGCCATTTTGTGGTCTAGGAGCAACCACTTGTGGCTTTGGATCCACAACCTTCTCAGCACTAGGGCCCTTTCCCTTGATTCTTGCTAGTTCTTCTTTCAACCTAGCATTCTCCTCAATAACATTTTCATGATCACAAGAAGAAATAGAAGTACTAGACACATTTAATTGGTATAGTTGAGTTTGAATTTGTTCACGAGTCCTGTTGAGAGTAGAATGTTCACTCTCCAAGGCCTTGTGAGCCTCGATGAGATTCTCTAGCTCCTTGGTTAGATTTTCATGACCAACACCAAACTCAACCTTCTTATTTTTAGCTATTTTATATTTAGCAATCGCATGGCCACGTTCTTTAGCGAGCTTAGAGATTAACTCATTATGTGAATCTTCAATAGTTTCAAGTTTCTCCTCAAGAAATACTCGAAGCTCATAATTCCTCCTCAAAAGCATTTGAGAGGGTACCCTTTTCAATGCAATCTTCCCTCTCGATTTCACATTTCTTCTAAAGATCCCCTTGGGCCTCTCCCAATTGACTCATGAGAAGATCAAAGTACTTCTTGGTATCACCTTGCAAGTTATTCATAAATAGACTCAAAGAAGCAATTTCATCTTCAACACTCGGAGTAGCAAGGTTATTCTTTTGAGTCTTAGAGTTGGGTGAAGATGATACCTCGGTGGCCTTTCCCATGAAGCACTTTGCGTAAGATTGAGGAAGATTCTTATTGGGGGATTCAAAGAGTGACGGAGATGATGAAGATGCAATAGCAATAGCGTCCACTTCACTTGTGGTTTCTTCTTCTTCATCACCGAAATCATACTCGTCTTTAGTCACTAGCACATATTTTGATGATGGTTTCTTGTTGAATGGTTTCTTCTTGAAGTGAGGCTTCTTGTTGGGGATCTTGGATTTATCCTTGAGGACAAGATTTCCTCCATGACTTTCCCTATTCTCAAAGGGGCACTCGGCAACAAAGTGATACTTGTCTTGAGAATTGAAACAAGCCCCCACTTTTTGAGTCCCTTTTTTTGCCATAGCTTGACTTGGTCTCCTTCTCAATAAATGCCATGGCCTTGGGAGGGTTCTTCCAAAACTTTTGCACTGCAAGAGCGATGTAATCCTTAAGCAAAGGATCATACTCTTGATCATTGAGTGGGGACAAGTTTTCTCCCAAAGCAAACTCTTCCTTTTGATCCACCATCTTGGTAACAACCTTGGACTTCAAAGCAACGCAGGCTCCTTTGTGCATTCCAATAGCACGAGCACGAGTGTCTTAAGCAAGCTTTGTTTGAACTTGGAAGGAGGCCATCTCTTGCATCACCTCGGTTAAGGTCATGAGGTCATAGTTGTGTCTTCCTTGAAGGCTCTTCAGGTCCACATGCTCAAATGGCCAGAGGGCACTGATGTCTACGCACGCTTCTATTCTTGTAGACAGTGTTGGGCCTCCAAGTGCAGAGGTTTGTAGAACAACAACAATTTTCCCTTAAGTGGATTACCCAAGGTTTATCGAACTCAGGGAGGAAGAGGTGAAAGGTATCCCTCTTAAGCAACCCTGCAATTACGATAAAAGAAGTCTCGTGTGTCCCCAACACACCTAATACAATTGTCATTTGTATAGGTGCACTAGTTCGGCGAAGAGAGAGTAAAATACAAGTAGTATGGATGATTATAAGTGATAATAGCAATCTGAAATAAAAATGGCAGCAGGCAAACATGTAGCAAAACTTATTGTAAACGGTGTTTCAATGCTTAGAAAAGGGGCCTAGGGATCCTACTTTCACTAGTGGACACTCTCAACAATGATAACATAATTGAATGCATAAATATCTCTTTTCACTACGCTACTACGAACCACTCTCCAATTGAATAACAAACAGCAATTTATTGTGTAGGACTGCAAAAAGAACTCATCAAAGTCGCATTCCCATGTCTAGTTAACCCCACGATGTCACTATGAGTGCCCTAGAAGGTACTAGACGAACACCACAATTTCATAGGGTCATCCAACACAAGATATAAATATCATGTTTAACCACACGGTGCACACACTGTCACAATTACACCATGATCAAAGTGTTTAGGGAGATCTCATAACAAAATCACTTGAGTAGCATAACAGAGGAAGAGTACATCTACATATTAAACTAGATTACAAAGCTTATGATCATAGAAAGATCACACCATGGGAGAGATGAAACACATAGCTACCGGTAGATCCCTCAGCCCCGGGGGGGGGGGGAACTACTCCCTCCTCATCATGGGAGACAGCAACGGAGATGAATATGCGGTGGAGTCGATGGAGATGGCTTCGGGGGCACTTCCCCGTCCGGCAGGGTGCCGGAAAAGAGATTTCTGTCCCCCAAAACTTGTCGGCGGCGGCGGAGCTACGGATGTTTTTGGTGGCAAAGTCCGATTGATCTAGGGTTTATGAATCGGGGGGCATATATAGGCGAAAGAGCGATGTCAGGGTGTGGCCAGGGGGGCACACCACCTGGTGGAGCGGTCGGGGGGACCCGCGCCTCCCTGTGGCCCCCCTCCGGGTCTCTTCGGTACTTCCTGGACCCTCCGGGACATCTAAGACTTCTGGCTTTTGAATCGTCCAATTCCAAGAATATTTCCAGAACAACTTTTCTGAAACTAAAAACAGCAGAAAACAGGAATTGGCTCTGTGGCAACTTGTCAATAGGTTAGTCCCGGGAAATCGATAAAAATGACATAAAGTGTATAGCAAACATGTGAGAAAAAACATGAAAACAACATGGAACATCAGAAATTAAGGATACGTTTATGACGTATCAACATCCCCAAGCTTAGTTCCTACTCGTCCTCGAGTAGGTAAACGATAAAAACACATAATTTCTGAGGTGACATGCTACCGACATAAACTTGATCATCAATAATGTAAAAGCATAAGTAAGCTGAGATCATAGAACTTCAACACAAGCATGATAAATAGAATTTTAATAATAAAGCATAGCAATCACCTTGCATCATGAGAAGTAACACAAATAAAAGATCATGAATAACATTGCAATGAAATATATACGTTTGTTTCACGTATAGAGAAAACATGGCAAAGTGATATTTCGCTAGTCCTTAAGAATTGGGAAAAACATAAATGCCAGGACACCTTCAAAGTTCATGAGGAAGACTAGAACAAATAATTAGAGAACAAGCAATAACACATCATGAATCAATTAATAATGTTTCTAGGACAAATGCACATAAAACTCAGAATGGCGACTATGCCCCCTTAACTGTGCATAAAGTTATAAGATGGAGACTCAACATAAAAGTAAAATAAAATCCCTTCGCAGATGGAAGCAGATATCAACTCATGTGCTAGAGCTTTTATTTTATTAAATAGAGGTATTGAAAACATTTTTAAGAGAGGTATATGCTTATGTCAACGAATTGTAAACAGAAAATACAGTACGTCACAAGCCAACTAGACTTCACAAGAGCGGCTCCCATAGAAGGACGCATCTGGGTAGAAGGTCATCCCTCATTCTCTTTTGTTTACAAAATTATGCTTTGACTGATAAATCAGGGGCAAAAATAGTGAAGAGAATTTGTTGTTATTAATTTGGGGCTGGGCACCCCGCTGCCAGCTCTTCTATCATTAGATAAGAGTATGAAGCTACTAGTCCAGGGTGTGAAAGTCCAATCAACATGTGAGAGAAAGATTCTCTATTTATGTCCTCATGAGCTTAAACAGGAGCACAAAACATGAGTAATTTTGAAAGTTTTAAAGGTAACACATGAGTAATTTACTTTGGAGTGGCGGTTAAATACCACATGTAGGTAGGTATGGTGGACACAATGGAAACCTTTCGTTTTTGGGAGTTGGATGCACGAGTAGAGCTCATACCTAGTACAGGTGGAGGCTAGAAAAAGACTGGGAGCGACAAATCAAGAGAGCACAAGAGCCATAATCATGCATAGCGACATAAACATTATTAATCAAAGCATAAGTGGTACCGCAAGTTCAAAAACTGAATGATCGTGGAGGCAATTAGTGACTGGTTCATATTTATAAACATTTTGTGAGCATGCGCCAAGTCAACCAAATAAAACATTCAAAGGAGAACACCACAAATTTATGCATCAATATGACAAGAAAAACTCATAATTCTTTCAATGGCACGTTAAACACTCTCAGCTATTTGAGGCTAATCATGCTACTAAATAACCACTAGGCTTTAGAATTAAAATAACATCTAGCATGATATGAAAAGGTCTAGCCACGGTCCATACAAGCTTATATTTGCATCGTTTATAATTCTACCAACTGCAGTAGTTTCTTTTCCCAAAAAGCACCATACAAAATATCTTTTAAAAAAACTCTCTAAATGCTACAGAAAGAAAACATGAGAGTACTCACACATCACTACTAAAACTAACATCTCCGAACAAGAGATGAAATGAAAACAAGAGCTAAAGAGGAATTTTTGCAGTAACTAGAAGAAAAATTAAGAATACAAGCATAGCAAGTATTCGAACGAAAAAGCGGAGCGTGTCTCTCTCCCAAACAAGGAATGCTAGGATCCAACTATATTATTTCAGCAAGTAAAACAAAACAAAACAAAACCAAAGATAAACAAACAGACGCTCCAAGTAAACTTCATATGATGTGGCCGAATAAAAATATAGTTTCACTAGAAGTGACCTCATAGATTGTTGATGAAGAAGGGGATGCTTTGGGAATCCCCAAGCTTAGATGCTTGAGTCTTCTAAAAATATGCTTGGATGAACCAGGGGGGCATCCCCAAGCTTTGGCCTTGCACTCTTCTCGATCACATATATCACCCTCTTCACTTGACCATTGAATACTTCCTTCACACCACACTCAAAGAGTAATTCACATTAGAGGGTTAGTGCAACAATAAAAAAATCCATGGGTTCTGTATGGAACAAGTGCTATTGATAATTTTAAACATTATCTACAACCACTAATATTTCGTGAAGCAAAGAAATCCATTTGACATCACAAAAGAGCAAATGCAAGAAAAATGGCAGAATCTGTCAAAACCAGAACATTCGTAAAGACGAATTTTTTTGAGGCACTTATGTTTCTCAGATTGAAACACTTAAAGAACAAAAACGTTGCGTAATTAGCCTAGGAATAAGCACAAGAAATTTCAGGTTATTCTGATTTTTCTATGATTTATATGATTTTTTACGGTGGACAGCAGAAATTTATTTCCTGCGCAGAAATCTGAAAACTAACTTCAACTCTCGTCAGAAATCTTACTTGGCTCTACTAAAACATGAAAAGAAAGATACAAAGGAGTTTATATAGAAGTATACAAGCCCTTGAATCAAACAAAATAGAGAAAAAAAAAGTAAAAAATAAAACCATGGGTTATCTCCCAAGAAGTGCTTTTCTTTAAAGTCTTTTAGCTAGACATGATAATTTGAGAAGATGCTCACATAAGAAGTATTAATTGAAGAAAAAGAGAGAATCAAGAAGAAAATGTAGAACAAATTTAAGTCTAACCCACTTCCTATGAAATAGAATCTTTTAGAAAAACAAGTCAATAAAGCACAAAGTAGCTAGCATAGGAAGACAAAATAAGTGCAACTTCAAAATTTTCAACATAAAGAGGGGAAACTTGATATTTTTGAGATGCATAAGACTATTTTTCCCTCTCTCATAATAACTTTCAGTAGCATCATGAATAAAATTAACAATATAACTATCACATAAAACATTCTTATCATGAGCCACATGCATAAAAGAATTAAAAATCTCCACACAAGCATAGTTTTTCTTATTAATAGTAGTGGGAGAAAATGCAACAAAATAGCTATCATTATTATTCTCATCACCATAATCATCAAATATAGGAGGCATATTGTAATCATAATTAATTTTCTCCTCAATAGTAAGTGGACTGAAAATAACATATTCATCATTGTAATCATCATATATTGGAAGCAAAGTATCGTCAAAGTAAATTTGTTTCAAAATGCTTCGAGGACTAAAAATATCATATTCATAAAAACTAGCTTCGCCAAGCTTAGACTTTTCCATAGCATTAGAAATAGTGGTATCCAAAGAATTAATGCTAATAACATTGCTACTAGCATGCAAATAAAATTCCATAGGTTTTTTTAATTTTCTCTTCAAACACTTCATGTCCTAACTGAAGATAAAGATTATAAAACTCTCTCATATTTTTGTTGTTTTCCATTAAGCCTAACTAGTGAAAATAAAAACAAGGAACAAGTAAAAATAAGCCTAAGTAGTGAAAACAAGAAACAAAAAGATGTAATTGCAGAATCTAAAGGAAATAACTTCGAGCACTCACACCCGAGGATGTGAGAACCTTTTACCTTTCCTCCCCGGCAAAGACGCGAGAAAAGAGCTTGATGTCTACGCACACTTCTATTCTTGTAGACAGTGTTGGGCCTCCAAGTGCAGAGGTTTGTAGAACAACAGCAAGTTTCCCTTAAGTGGATTACCCCAGGTTTATCGAACTCGGGGAGGAAGAGGTGAAAGGTATCCATCTCAAGCAACCTTGCAATTACGATACAAGAATTTCTTGTGTACCCAACACACCTAATTACAATTGTCATTTGTATAGATGCACTAGTTCGCGAAGAGAGAGTAAAATACAAGTAGTATGGATGATTATAAGTGATAATAGAAATCTGAAATAAAAATTGCAGCAAGCAAACATGTAGCAGAACTGATTATAAATGGTGTTTCAATGCTTAGAAACAAGGCCTAGGGATCCTACTTTCACTAGTGGACACTCTCAACAATGATAACATAATTGAATGCATAAATATCTCTCTTCACTACGCTACTACGCCAGGGGGGCCACACCACCTGGTGGCACGGCCAGGGGGACTCGCGCCACCCTATGGTAAGGCCACCCTATAGCCTCCCTCCGGGTCTCTTCAATACTTCCTGGACCCTCCGGGAATTCTAAGACTTCTGGCTTTTGAATCGTCCAATTCTAAGAATATTTCCAGAACAACTTTTCTGAAACTAAAAACAGAAGAAAACAGGAACTGGCTCTGTGGCATCTTGATGTTTCCCAGCAAGTATCGAAGAGACACGGAGGGGGGCCACAGGGTATCATACCTATTCCTCTTCATTCTTTCATTTCCCTCAAACATGGGGACAATAGCATCCCATGTTTCTTTGGTGGTGGAGTATTGTTGAAGATGAGGCATGTGGTTTGGACCCACGGCTTATTGAATCATCGACAAGGCGGTGTAGTTGAGTTGGCAATCTACCACTTCTCTTCTTACGAAGTTCTTGGGGTCATGAGGCTTGTATCAATCTTGAGTGACCCTCCAAAGCTCAATGCAAGAAGAGTTCAAGTGAGTTTTAATATAATATTGCCATTGACTAAAAGAATGTGCATAATTTTAGGACGTTCCCCTCTAGAATTAATATGAAGATGTGGGATAAAAGGATCGGGAGAGTACCTCCCTTCGAAATTGTGGTACTCTTACTTGTTATCCTTTTCCCTAGAAGGTTTGTTCTTAGAGGATTCACTTTTAGTTTCTCCACCCTTATCCTCATCCTCCTTCTCCTCCGTAATTTCTTCCGAAGGAGTTGTAGTAGAAGTTTCCGGGCCCTTGGCTTTCAAGAGTTGCATCATAAAATCACACAAAGGTAAATTCTCGAGATATGCAACTAGGTGAATTTACCTATATGACAAGAACAACAATAAACAAGATACAAACAAAAAATAAAGGAGAGGGAACGACGTAACGAAAGCGCGGAGACAAGGATGTAATCCCAAGTTCCTCCTTTTGAGGGGAATAGGTCTCGTTGGAGGGGTGTGAGTTTCTCCATAAAGGCCTACTCAACGCCACAAAGGTCTCACCCTATTATCCGATGAACTTTGCCACAAAGGCCTAGTTCACCTTCCACTATTTATTCCCTTTGAGGCGTAAATCGAATCCTTTACAATGCTTGAGGCACAGATCCACAACCAAATCGGGGGCTCCCAAGAATCACCAAAAATCAACAAGAGTAGCAATGGGGTCTAGGTTCTCCACAAGGAAACCCTAGACAAAATTCCCTCAAGTGAATGAGGGGGAATAAATAACGGCTTGGTGAAGTAGTAGATCGGGACCTTCTCCATCAATTCTCTAAATATCAACGAGTTTGGGCGAAGGGGTTGGGAGAAATCTTGGATTCGGTGAGCTTAATAAATGTGCAATGAATGCCTTAGATGAACTAGAGCTCTTGGGGAAGGAGGGATATTTATACCCCCTCCATAAATGTGGCCGTTGGATGCCAAAATTGGAGCAAGAAATTCTGGTTCAAACTTGAACTGGAAATTCCGGTTGGCTTTCCTTCTTCAAATCTGAGATTTCGACTGTAGTTGACCAAACCAGAAATTCCGGTTTCTCCAAAATTTTCGGTACAAATATCCGGCTCACTTCTGTGCCAAAACTTCTTCCAACCGGAAATTCCGGTTGATTTGCAAATTTGCGGTTGACTTCTGTGAGCACGAACTTCAAGCCCTTAGCCGTTTTTGCTCTGATTCTTCCCCAACCAAAATATCTAGTTTTCCTTGGAAATTTTCGGCTCACTTCTATGGAAAATCTGAGAAAATCTTCCATACCCTAGAAATTTCCGGTTGAAATTTATGGCTACCTCCAGTGGCTATTTTCTAGAGAAATCCTTCACAACCGGAATTTCCGGTTGCACCAGAAATATTAGATTGCCATCTGTGGCAAATTTGGCTGATCTAACTTCACCTTTTTCCGGTGTTCAATGCGAATGACTACTTAAACACCTGCACCACTTTACACCTTGATAAATAACATCATTGGTATTGTTAACCAACACTCAAAACACTAGAGATCTAGAAATGCACTTTCAAGGATATCAGAGGTGCTGGAAGGTCACAAGCCATGTTCATTTTGGCTATAGTTGGAAGACTGCACCAACGGCCCCGTTGAGGCGGTTGTTGTAAGGGAAGGCGCAAACTTGTTCCTCGACCG
Source organism: Alopecurus myosuroides (assembly GCA_028641055.1). Lineage (NCBI taxonomy): Eukaryota > Viridiplantae > Streptophyta > Magnoliopsida > Poales > Poaceae > Alopecurus > Alopecurus myosuroides. The sequence continues at coordinate 655,838,785 of CM054057.1, forward strand.
CGGGTCGCTGCAGTTCACCCGCATGCACAAGCTGCGGCCGGGTGCTCGACATCAAGGCGTATGACGACACCTAGGTCTGTATGGATTGCTGCATTGATATTATCTACTGATCTTAGAAACATATTTCTAACATCCCGTGACATCTCATGTTCTTCGTTATCTCTCGTATAAATTCTGCAATACACCTCATAATTTCTCCCTTATACTAACTTGCCCGAAACAATTCCGATTGGCACCAGACTTGTTTATGTGACATCATATCGACATTGAGCATTCCTAAAACCAATAACAACATCCTGATTCTCTCAATTAATGGTTTTCATGACTTAAGAATGTAACCCGTAAAGACTCGATAACACATACATGTTCGGGAATTTACCGAACAATAACCAACAACGGGACCATGGACGCTCATGATGGGTCATGTGTTTTTACGAAGAATGCAGGAACCTTATAAGTTACTCATTTCATTTATTCTCTTAACTTCATGATACCTGCGATATCACGAGTTGAGACTATGTGATTTTGTCTAATCAAACTCTTCGATCGTAACGCATATAGGAGTCGTTATCGATATCGTCCTATTTTCTCATCCATATTCCCGATGTCATTGTAATAAATCACACTGTGTCTGGCAAGAAGATTGGTTCACACCGGCGATACTGAGAGGGCCCAGATCCTGTATCTCTCTATTGTCTAGAGGAGTTAAGTACTAGTCTTGAACGATCTCGGTTCCATTACACTTTCTAGGTTATACCCAGACATCACCGTTATGATCCCCATTTACGGCAAGACATTTGATGACATGTCTTCCCCTAGGAAGATGCCATGTCTTCGTACCTTTCTTTTGCAGTTTGGTTCTATGAAAAAAAATACCTATCTTAATGTGCAACAACGTCAAAGAGTGCACAAGTATGTGAAAACAAACTCACCCAGTCGGCCTCATTGGTACCACTTGGAGGTGCATTGCGCACTTGCTCCAAGCATCCACTCCAATGTCTACAGGCACATGTTTGATCACATCCTAACGACCTTGGAGTGATCGAAAAGTGCGTGCGATTGTGGTACCATTGCGAGGCGTCAATTGAAAGAACTTCTATTTCACCCTTTGCCAATACCGCTTGCCGGTTCTGTCAATGTCGTGAATGGTACCGAAAGAAACACTCTCCCAAAATTTTATCAAGGTCTCTTCTTCCATTTGGCTATAGTTCATCGCCCTTGAGCGGTTAGCATCAAACACTCCCCTCCCCCCTCAATATCTTCTTCCTCACCACCACCATCAACGCCACCAATGACCCCCCCCCCCCCTCCTCAATCTCCTCGAAGTCACGTTGTACTTCCTCACGACCACCATCAATGCCACCAAACACCCCCATCAATCTCATCGAAGTCACCTTTTTCTTCCTCACCACCACCATCAACGCAACTAAACACTCCCCTCTCAATCTCCCCCAAGTCGCCGAGAGGGATAAGGAATTCATACCTTGCTGCATCGGCGGTGTTTTTGGGTGAAGCATGCATTCCGTCGAACACTTGGGGGCGCCGGCGGAGTTGGCGGCAGAAGCCATCGAGGCCGTCCTAGCGCTGCCCTCGTTGCCCAACCTCTTGCGTTTCACGTCAGTGAAGACTGCCTCTGACGCCAGCGCGAGCAAGCGGGCGGTGGAGCGAGCCCCAAGATCTGCCCGAGGAAACGGCTCGGTCGATTGCGCCTCCGCGATGGTGACGATTAGTAGTGACGGTGAGAAGGCGTCCATGGCGGCGCTCGAGGGCCGCGACGAGGCTGGTCGGAAGTGGGGAGGGAGATCGGTGGCGGCTGCGAGAAGTGGGCTGAAAGTCTCTCCTCGCGGTACATGCCACTATCGGGTCAGGCGTTGAATCCTTGTTTTCTTAGGGCAGATGGGAGATTTTTCCGTCTCCCTTCAAAAAGTTTATGGTTTTTTGTGGGGCCTCTTCGGGACATTTCTTCGGCTCGGAAACTGTATTTGGCGGTATTTCTCAGTTCTGCGGGTATGTTAGAGATGCTCTTAGGTTGGTCAAATGGACAGTAACTAAGTAGTAACATCAATGCCACGTAGGCAAAAAATCTGATGTGGCAAGTATTTAATGAGGAGAGAGGTGGTTGTGGTAACTTAGCTAGTTACTGTAATATCACACATCCCAATGCAACATGAGTCTACAAGTTAATAAATACACCTTTACATGACACCACTTTTATGTTACTACCCATTGTGGAGGTAGTAACCTAGTTTAGAAAAATATGTATGTTAGTACTATATGTTACTCCCTATTGTGACTATCCTTAATAGTTGGCATTCCAGTTTCTTTTAAAAACTTGCCAAGAAAAAACGGAATTTATTTAATCGACAGGTTAATGTGAGTTTATCCACGTGGGTAGCCCAGCATAGGCGTGATGGGGGTGTACGCGTGATATACCGTGACCGAAGAAAAAGGCCCGATGGGGAAGCAACTAGAAAGGAAAACAGGATATGACAACGGCTGAACACTGCCCGATTATCGCTAGCGAGCGACCTTGAGACAGACGCGTAGCTTTCAGAAGCACCGGCGGTACAGCTTGCGCCCGGAAAACAGCAACCGACGGTGGCAACAATCGGATTCGAGCGGCACACGTCGCGCTCCATCCACCGCGGACAGCTTTGTTCGCTTGCTTCCTTCCCGACCTCCAGTCGCTGCTACACGCGACACCACACGGACTCCATAGACTACTCTTTCACATCACCCAGCGCCCGGCAGCGACGGTGCCGCGATACGGAAAGCTGGCCTGCACCATCTCGCCTCATGGCCGAACCAAAAGTCCGCATCTCCCACAGCTCCGTGAATCCAGCTAACCACTCCTGGGAACGACGCGGCATAGCATATGTGTGCGATTCGACGCCGACACAACACCCGCCCGCATGTTTCAGACTCCAGAGAGAAGATTGATTCAGATACCCCCTCCCAAATCACCGTTCCTGGGAACAAGAGCAAGGTAAAACACACGTCTCTGGCTCCAAACTCACAAAGCACACATAACTTTCAGCACAAGATTCAGGCATTCTTCTCCCCCAAATCCTTTCAGCAAACACGCGCAGACAAACGGTTCGTGGATCACACGATCCGCACGACATTACCAGGAGGGGGTGAACACATGCATAGCACGACAGAGCTGTACAAGTGGCGAAGGAGCTTCCCTCCTAACCCGCTAAGCTATCGCCGCTTGTGTCCGTCAGTATGGTCAGCCTACGCGCCGCCTTCGTGAAGTCGCTGCAAAATTTCCAGGATAGGTTAGTATGCGTGCCCTGAACAAGAGAACAGATGGAGAAAGGAGCCAGAAAATTCTAGAAAGAGTATGATGTTTTTCCATGGGCAGTATGGAAACACTGGTTGTCTCCGGTGTGAACTCATAAAGTCAAAGTACCGTAAGGGGTATTGCTTCCAAGGCAAGAATACCTAGAGTTCTGGTGCTTCAAGATAGGTCAATCTGGATGTGTTAGATGACAGGTCTAGGGAGATCCCAAATGCAGCGACTTCCCAAGGTCTTGGAAATTCATGTTTCAGGTTATCAGATGCATATTTATTTTTAATGAAAAAAACAGGTCAAATGGAAATCACCACAGTAAAAGTGTGAGATTAGCACACATATATGTGAAGATTGAAATGTGGCCAAATATCTAACTGGTTCTAAAATAGCTAACAACTTGCCGTAAAATGCCACGGTATAATTAGGAAACTGGCACTCATATTTGAAGATTAAATTTGACTAAAATATCTAAATGATTTTAAAATGGCTACCAACTTTGTATAACAGGTACTAAAATGGGAGACGATATGCTTGAGCAGAAGTGGAGTACATTCTAATCTGAAATCACACACACCTGAAAGGTTCATCTCCAGTGTGTTTGAGTTCCCCAGCAGCATCACGGTAGAAGAGATGGCTCATCAACTCAGCTTTCTCCATGCCAAACATGTCAGAAAGCCGGCCATATAACTCTTCATACGAGCCAACAGCGGAGAGGTCCAGCGTGCGCCCAACGTCCTCTGATTGCATGAATATCTTGCAGTGCCCGGTTTCCAACCCAAGATCAAGCACCTTGTTGTCTTGGCACAATGGAACCCCTCCACAGGACAAGTTCTCTGTGTTGCTTCGTGGGCTTGCAAGATCGGAGTTATTCGCTGACCTCTCGGCGCTCCCATCAGAAGGGCTCTTCCTAGCAACCGTTGGAGAGAAACCCCCAGAATTACCTAAAGTTATCTGCTGCTCCGTCAGTATGGGTTTCCCAAAGAGCATCAGCTGGGTGGGTGCAGCCTTCTTGACATCTGATTTCTTGTTGTTCTGGTGATTACCAATGGTCAACACGCACGAGATGTCTTCTCGAGCCGCCGGATGACCGATGATAAGCCCAGCAGCGATCCTTGGCTGCGCGCCGTGATCGATCTGGTGAAGCCCGCGCGGTGACAGACTCGACTGCAGTTTGTTGAGGTGGAGATCTGATAAAGATATACCAAATTGAGCATGCCTGGCTCCCTGTATGCCTGCAGGAGTACCGTCCGGGAAATAGCACATCGGAGCAACACCGCGTCCGAGTGGGTTTCCGTGGAACATCGGGCCCGGAAACTGGCCATCGAGCGGAAGGTCGGGGTAGAACGGAACGCAGAGCTTCTTCCGAGGAGGCGAGAACGGAGCGAGATGAATGGACGGCATGTTTGAGACTAGCTCAACCAACCATGGGCTCACCCTCTTCACATTCTGCAGCAAGTCCGGTTCATCCCAACTCACCTGCACGAAGGCATTCCAGGCAAGATAAGTTTCAGTATTTGTGAAAATCAGGTGCATGCATCTAGCAATCAATGAGTCAATGAAAGGAATGTACTAGTAATTTTGTGTTTCCGTCCTTGAGATGATCTGTACAGAATTGAATCCACATGATGGAGAACCGGAGATGGCTGTAGTACCTGAAGAAGTCTCCAAGGTGAATTGGGCCATCTAATGTTGTCAGCCACCTGCACGGCCGACACAGTCCCCATGAACCAGCTGATCCTGGACGAGTCCTCCGTCTCGAAGGCCATCTTGAACCTCATGCCGGGGCACCACTGGGTGCGCATCGCCGCCCTGACCGCGGCCGCCTTCACGCAGAACTCCGGCGTGCTCGCCCTCGGGTAGTAGAGCACTTCGAACGGTTGTCCATTGACGGCAAGATTGGCCGCCTCGGCGACCTCCTCCGGCCGCACCCTCACCCTCGCCTTATTCCCCCTTGCCCCCATCATCTTGTTGTTGCTCCCGTCCTCTTCTCCCCTCAAGAACATGGAGAACCCCCCGTAATTGCCACCCGGTGCACCCAGCGGCGGCGGCGGCGGAGGCAGCAGCTCCGGGCCGCCGATGCCCCCTTTCTTGGCGCGGCGGATGCCGACGCAGAGGTCCCCGTTGTCGGTCCTCATGAAGACGATGGAGTCCCCGGCGACGAGCTTCTTCTGGTTGACGAAGGAGCTCCAGCCCGTGGTGAGGAGGTGGCGGCGCGGCGTGCCCCGGTAGATGTGGCGGAACTTCCAGACGACGCCGTGCACGTCCTTGGCGAGCACGGTCTGGACGGGCGGGTCGGCGGAGTAGTCGAGCCGCGGGAAGATGGTCTCGGCGCAGTAGCGCGGCACGGAGAATCCCCCGCCGTTGTTGGCGTCGGACTGCGTGAGCGTCTTGGCGAAAGACGCGGGCTTGTCCTCCTGCTGCTGCTGGCCCGCGGCGGCGGCAATGGCGTCGTCGGCGTCGGCGGCGTCCTGGGGCCGGGCGGGGACGAGGCGGATCTTGGCGAAGACCTCGTCAGTGTCCGGATCGGCCATGAACCTGACTGCGGCGACGCGGCAGAGGACGAGCGCCGGGACCCGGGCGGGGCCGGGGCCCGGGAAGTCGAGGGGGCCCGGCTGGCCCCCCTGCGCGTGCTCGGCGTGGCCCTGCGGGAAGTAGTAGACCTTGGAGCCGAGGGGCGGCATCTGCACCATGCCGCCGGCGCAGGCGTGCCACAGCTGCGGGTCCAGGCACCGCTCGTCGCCCCTCTCCCGCTCCACCGCCGCCGAGTCCACGAACGTAATCATCTCCTCCTTCCCACTTCCTCCCACTGGTGCGGCCAAGCCAACAACAACCACCACCACCCGGAGGGAGCGGAAGGAAAGCAAAAGATTTCCCAGCAGAATTGGGCAATCCGCACCCGCCGCAACAACTTTCTCCGCATGAACCGAATTTCTCTCTCCCCCACCACCACCACCACCAGCACTAGCAGTGAGTCTACCACCACCAGAAGCTTTTCCGCAGCGCAGCCGCCGCCACCACCACCACCATCAGAGCTGCAAGCTAGCTCTCACTCGGCTGGAAGAAAAAAGGGAGAGGGGAACAAAAGAAAGAGAGAATTTTCAGGTGAGAGACGTAGTAGCACGGAGAAGGAAGGAAAAGGGCGCCCCGCCCCGACCGACAGCACCGTGATCCATCCACCCGTCCAGTCACTCACCTGTCGACGCAGCTGAGCTCCACCAGACAGATCGCTCCAAAGCTGGCTGGCTGGGCTGGAGTGAGGCCGAAGCGGAGGGCAATCTTGGCACAGCCCTCTCTTCTCCCTGTGCTCCTGCAGAGGCTCTGCTGCGGTTGCCTCCTCCCCCTCCAGTGTCCCTCAGGCTCTCAGGTTGCAGCAGGCAGGCAGCAGCCTCAGATTCCCCCAGACTGCAGCTGACACGGGGGCACAAAACAGCTAAATAGGGGGAGGAGAGAGAGAGAGGGGGGAGGGGGCAGGTCAAGGCTGAGTAGGGGATTAATAGGCAAGTACACTTCCCCTAACTCCCCTTTGTTATGTGGTTTAATTAAACGGATTTGCTAATTCTCAGTCGCCTGAGAATTAGTTAAATCTCAGTCATGCGTAAATCCGTTGGATCCGTACGTGGAGATTCACTCAGCGTTTCCCTCGATTCTGTTTTTTTTTTGAATAAATTCCCTGGATTCTGTTTTTTTTTTTTTTTTTTTTTTGAGTAATAACCGCCCTCGCCTTTATTCAATGTTTAACATAGTTGGGATACAAAAATCAATTGGGGGGACACCCAGCCAAACGTATCGCCCCAGTTCACGACTAGCATAAGCTCTAGCCAGCCCGTGTGCTTCAGCATTAGCCCTTCTGTTTTCGTGGACGAAGATTGCCGAACTGAAATCCTTGCTCCTCCCATTGATCTCTCTCGCTACCGTGCTCAGGTTACCAAGGTAGTTGGGCTCCAAACTGCTCACCGCTGCCTTGCAATCAGACGCTACCTGTACCTTTGATAGATAGAGGTCTGCAGCTAATGCTAGCGCCTCCCTGCAAGCCAAGGTCTCGAACATCGCTGGATCATATGAGCCTTGCAGGACGACCACCGAAGCGCCCAAAAATCTTCCATCCTCCCGCCTGCAAACCGCTGCCACCGCACCCGTCATCTCGTTCTTGCGGACTGCAGCATCCACATTTATCTTGGCCACTCCAGGTGGTGGCGCAATCCAACTAGCGATGCGTGCTGGCTTCTGTTAATAGCACCGTATTTGCCTGGCGATGCGTGCTGAAGGAGGTGGGCTTTGTGGGCCTTTTCTTTCTTTGTTGTGCTTGGACCTTTCTAACGTGCCAAGCTTTTTTTCTTCGTTCCTTTCATCGAGGCTTTCTTGTGTGTCGATATATTCTATATTCCAGGATTTCTTGTGACTCACTACGTTGGGTTGTTTTTCTCCATTGCTGTTACCTACGTAGTCTCAAATTGCTTAGAAAAATGCTACGTAGCTACACATAAATTTGTGTTTCTTTCAAAACTTAAAGAATATATATTTTGTGTTATAGTTGATATATTTTTGTCGATGATATCCACGTATTTTTTCTTCGCTTCCGCGTGTCTTTTTTTTTATTAACTAGGTTGCAATGAATTATTTGTCAATTGCACACTTGTTGCAACTTAATTTTTAAAACTAGTTATTTTGTAGTTGTCGTATGATTGGAGCTGATTTTTTTTAATTAGACTATGATTCCAAATGATTTTTTTAATCAATTGCACACCGCTTGCAACTGAATTTTATATTTTATATTGTAATTTCTAGTTGCATCATGGTTGCAACTGGATATGTTCATGTTGCACTATAGCCACAACTGAATTTTTATCGGTTGCACTCTTATTGCAATTGAAACTTTCCTTTTATTTTAAACAGTAATTTCAAAAAAAAATCTAGTTGCATCATTGTTGCAATTGAGTATTTCCTAGTTGCACCATGGTTGCAACTAAACTTTTTATCCCTGGCACATCGGTTGCAACTGGATATTTAGTTGTTTCCGGTTTCAGCATGGTTGCAACTAGTCGCAAATGGAATTTTTATCATTGCATACATATTGCGACTAAGAAAAAATTAACAGAAATTTTCAGTTGCGGGATGGTTGTAACTGAATATTTTCTTGTTGCAATATGGTTGCACTTGAAATTTTTTTATCGGTTGCATGTTGATTGCAACTAAGATTTTTCCATTTTAAACGGAAATTTTTATTTGTCGGATGGTTATAGTTGTACATGAATATTTTACAGTTGCACTATGGTTGCAACTGAGATTTTTGCCAGTTGCACATTGATTGCAATTAAGAATTTTTTTTATTTTAACTGAAAATTTCAATTGCTAAATGGTTGTAGCTCAATATTTTCTAGTTGCACTATGGTCACAAGTGAGTTTTTTATCGGCTACATGTTGATTGTAACTAAGACTTTTTTAATGGAAATTTTCAGTTGCGGGATGTTCATAATTGAATATTTCCTAGTCGTAAGTGAGTTTTTTATCGGGTTGCATGTTGATTGCAACTATGATTTTTTTTTCTATATAAACAGAAATTTTCAGTTGCAGGATGGTTGTAACTGAATATTTTCCAGTTGCACGGTGGCAACTGAGTTTTCGTCGGTTTGCATGTTGATTGCAACCGAATATTTGTATTTTTTACTATATTTTTCTAATCGCACCACCAGATCTGTGGCATAGAAATGGGAATACAAGAAAACTTATTTTTTTTCCTAGGTTATTTATGTTGCTCGAATGGTGGTCTATTGGAAAAGAAAATGATTTGTTGAAACAATCTGACACACACACAGAGGGACCTGAATTTTTTTTTTTTTTTGAAGACACGCGCACCTTTGCAATAGCAGCACCGGCCTTTTCTTCTTTCTGTTGTAAGCCCAAAGTGCCACTTGAAGCCCACGTATTGTGGACGACAAACCCAATGGTTGCTGCTTATGGGTAGCACTGCAGGACAAAGCAAACGCACGTAAATATTGCACGACATAACACATCAACGATCGACTGAGATTTAAGCAAATCTCAGTCGACTTAGACCTAGTCAGTCCCTTAATTATTGTTTAGCGCCTGCTTTTCAGTCTTGTTTAGCGCCTGCTTTTCAGTTCACTTCCAGCGAGCCTACCGAAAGGCGCTCTGCAGCAGCTGCTGGTCTACCGCCAGGCTTGCTCCCACCGGACAATTCACATCATCGATACTCCATGGCTTTTTCTTCATAAAGATGGATTTTTTTTTTGTTGTAGTAGTAGTAACGGAGATGAGGATCGCATGTGTGGAGTGGCCGGCTGGATTCACATGACCAGGTGGGTGACTTCTCATGAGTAGCGCTCCCACTCACTCATGGCAATCCTGTGATCCGATCACTCCGGCCGCTAACGAATCGTGCGACGCGCTCCGCTCAGTGGAACACACCCCGCGCCGGTGCGCGAACGGACGACGCGCACGCACGGGGATCGGATCGGATCGGATATGGGGCATCGGGAGATGTTTCTGTCGGGGGGAGGAGGTTGCCGTTGCCGGTTGCCTTCGCCTCGAGATGGGTCCGCGCGCCCGAGCCGGACGGGACGGTGCGATGCGGTGCGACCCGTCGAGTCAAACTGGTGCAGCCAGACTGCGCCCCTGTCGACATGTCTCGCGGCCACGGGTTTTTTTGTTGTCTTCCCCTGCTCTCCCACGTTCGCCCTCAGTTTTTTCTTTCCGTCTTTACGGCCTCCTTTGGATCGGAAGAATTCCAAAGGATTTTCACAGGATATCAGTCCTAAGGGCTCCTTTGAATTGAAGTAAAAGTAGAGGAAGCATACAGGGTTGGGAAATTTTCCCTGGATGGCACTATTCACTCCTTTGATTTGTGGGAATGGTATAAGAGAAAACTAGAGGAAATTTTCCTATAGATCACACATGCAAGGCAAAACATGCAGGAAACAAAAATGCACTCACACCTCATTTTTTGAATCCTATGCATAAGGAACTAGGAAAGTTTGGCACATGCCATCCTTTCCCCTTCCTATTCCTTTCCTATTCCTTTGATACTCCAATCCTATGAATCAAAGAGGCACTAAGGATTGTTTCCTTAGGAACACATTTGGATCAAAGGATTCAGACCTCGAAATTCCTGAGGATTGGATTCCTAAGGGGCTGATTCTAGAGGAATTTAGACATTAGGTCTGAGCTCTTGGAAAATTTCCTGGCGCCAAAGCGAGTGCTTGGGCGGGCGGTCGCGCCAAAACTGCCGATCCACCACTAATTTAATGTATGGGATTCCTCTACTTCCTATGGTGCAGGCAAAGGCTCCACGGGTACCGTTCCTGTAGTTTGCCATTCCATAGGATTGCCGCTGGTGCCGCTAGTTTTTCTAAAAAAAAATTGTAAACATACATATATATTTTAAAATAACATGATCACTCTTGTCCTGGGAGGCAAAGTAGTTTTTCGTAGATGCTCATTTTTGTATCATTCATATTGTTCTGGAAAAGTGTGTGTCTATCATGGTTTTTGTAATCGGGCCGTTTTCTTTAGCCAAGGGCAACGGACTTACCGGTTACCACGGAATCTAAAACTTTCCACCGTCTAAGCTAGTTTACACAAATTTTGAAGTCAAAAAAATCGACATAAAAACAAATAAAATTTATATCTAGTTAAACCGTTCTGATACACTGGTCATAGCGTTCCGTCTGCAAGCAATGGTGAGAGTGTAGTAAATTTTTTGACGCAAGCAAAAGTTGATCCCTCACGCAAGACCCATAGCATCGAACATTGGTACGTCTCAAACGTATTTTTGATTCTTGATATTCCATTGTTGTTTTCTACATGTTTTCGCTATGTTTTCTATTATTTATTGGAATAACCTATTAACAAGATGCCCAGTGCCAGTTTCTGTCTGTTTGTCTTTAAATTGCAGAAAAGATCCAAAAATCAAAGTACTCGGAATTGACTAGAAATTTGTGACGATTTTTTATTCACTGGAAGACTCCATAAGCCGGAAGGGGGGCCGGAGGAGAGCCATAGGGCCTCCAGGGGCACCAGGCGCGGCCACCCCCCTACACGTGCCTAGGACCCACCTAGGTGCCACGTGCACCGACTCTTATTGCCTCTTCGCTCATAAATTCAGTCTTGATCTAAAACGAAAGACCACCGTAGGATTTTTCCAGAAACACGTTCGAGCTCCGCCGCCATCTAAAACCCTAATTCGGGGGACAGAAGTTCCTGTTCAGGCACCCTGCTGGGACGGAGAAGTGCCCCCGGTGCCATCTCCATCGACATTGTTGCCTCCCACGATGATGCGGGAGTAGTCCCTCCTCGGGGCTGAGGACTCGTGCTAGTAGCTATGTGGTTATCTCTCTCTCTCTCTCTCTCCCATGATATGATCTTGATTGTGATCGTGAACCATGTTAATATAGTTGAATTGATGATGTTTCCCCTTCATTATGTAATGGCTATGATGTTCTTTGTTGGATTGAATTATGGAAGCATGAGGTTTCTTGATGTTTGTGTTAAGTATAATCTTCGTAGTCCCAAGGTGACAGTGTGTGTGATATGTTTGTATTAGAAAGAGGCTATTCAAGAATAGGTTGTGGTATTTATTAGTATTATATTTGGATGCTCAAAGTAACAGAGTTGGAGCGTCCATTGATGGGAACATGAACTTTAAGGTTTGCTTGTGTAGCCCTATCGGTTCTCATCCTATTAGATCTATCTTGCATAATGTTAGAGGACCATGTGTTAAGTTATGTTAATGTTGTTGAGAGTTGCCACTAGTGAAAGCATGATCCCTAGGCCTTGTTTTCCACCATTGCTATATCGTTTTATTTCAGTTTGTACTACTTGCTCGATTGCTGCCATTTTATTACAGATTTAATGCACCTTGTTTTCCCATCCATATTACCCATATTTTATCATCTCTTCGCTGAACTAGTGCACCTATACAACTAACAATTGTATTGGGTGTGTTGGGGACATAAGAGACTTCTTGTATCTTAATTGCAGGGTAGCTTGAGAGGGATACACTCAACTTATACCTCACTGGGTTCGATAAACCTTGGGTCATTCACTTGAGGGAAATTTGTTGTTGTTCTACAAACCTCTGTGCTTGGAGGCCCAACATAGTCTACAAGAGTAGTAACGTGTAGTAGACATAAAACACCAACACCGAAGGTGTGTTTATGTTAATAGTAGCATGCATGGCGTTGTTTTTTAATTTAACACTAGTAGGAAACTACCTTTCTATGGAAGGCTTTCTGTGGCGCACTATAGAATGGTGCGCCATAGAATTTAAATTTTATGGCGCACGACAAAACATGCGCCATAGAAATGTTGGATTCTGTGGCGCACAGAAGAAGGGTGCGCCACAGAAACTGGGTGGGGCCCGGCCCAATCATTGCAGGCAAACAATTCTGTGGCGCACGTGATCTGGTGCGCCACAGAAATATTGTATTCTGTGGCGCATGTGCATTGGTGCGCCACAGAATATGACATTTCTGTGGCGCATTAACCACACATGCACCAACAATTTTTTTTTCTCTCCACCGCCCCCCCCCCCCCGGAACGCCTTTTCTTGTTTTTGACGGGAGAGTTGCCGGTCTAAAAAGCATCAAAAAATAAATCACTTATAGATGCACGGAGAGTTTCAGGTCTACTTTTTTTTATCAAATTTTGAAATATGAATTTCGACTTTCTGAGCAAAAGTTCGTTAAAAAAAGTAAAATGGGCATAAATTTTGCATACGATGTCGAAAAAAAATGATCAAGATATCAAAAAAAACTAGAGAGAAAAAGGAACCCAACCTCACTCGCCTTCGGCCTGTGAGTTTTTTTAGAATCGCCAAATTTCAAAAGGAAAAAAAAAGTTATGGTCGTTTGAAGATTTTTTCCTACAAAATAAAAAAAATCAAAAAAAAATTATGTGGTGCACCCCTACTTGGTGTCCCACAAAATTGTTGGGTAGGATTCGAAATTTGAATCCTGCCCACGAACCCTTCTTTTCTCCCTCTTCTTTCTCTTTCTCTCCTTTCTCTCATTTGACTTCTCCACTTCTCCTCCACTTCTCATCTCCCCTCTACCTCTCCACTTCTCTCCTCCACCTCCTACTCCACCACCACCTCTCCTCCTCCTCCTCCTCCACCACCACCACCTCCGGCGAGCTCATCCTCCTCCTCCTCCTCTTCCTCCACCAACTCCGGTGACCTCCCCCACCACCACCTCCGGAGAACTCCTCCTCCTCCTCCACCACCACCTCCGGCGAGCTTCTCCTCCTCCAGCAACTCCGGTGACCTCCCCCACCACCACCTCCGGCGAGCTCCTCCTCCTCCTCCACCACCACCACCTCCGGCGAGCTTCTCCTCCTCCACCAACTCCGGTGACCCCCATCCTCCACCCACCACCGACCAAGCCACCTAAGGCCACGGTCACAACGACATCCGACGAGCTCCGGCGAAATTTTGAAATTTCGCCGAAATTCCGGCGGCCAGATCTAGATCTGACCGCCTTTTTTTAAATTCAAAAAAAAATCTATGGCGCACCCCTACTTGGTGCGCCACAGAATTGCAAATTTCTGTGGCGCACGGCTGAGGTGCGCCACATAATTGACATTTCTGTGGTGCACGGCCAGGGTGCGCCACAGAAAAAAAAATAGTGGCGTGAATTCTGTCGCGCATCCCTGTGGCCCCTAGGTGCGCCACAGAATTCAAAATTGGTGCGCCACAGAAGAGCATTTATGTACTAGTGTAAATTCATTTTTAGCGGGTTTTTTTATGCTGGTCTACGTTGCAGATTTTTTTTTTGCCCTACATAGACCGTCAAGATCACTTTGAAGATAACGAGTCATGCCCATACATGCAAGGATCTAGATCATGACTCATCGGGTAGCGGAATCGATGTAGTCGTAGAAGAGATCTGAACAATCATAGATCCTCACAACTAGGTCTAGATGCAAGAATGTTGCTAAGCTTCCCTCGTCAAAGATCACACGTGTAATCTCTCTTATGGTGTGCACGCGTATACCCGTGTCAACCCGTCGGCGCTCCGCGGTCCAGGACTTGGCACCGAATAAGAGAGACAACCTTTCGGTGTTGCTAATTTGTATCACTAATCTACTACGAATAGAGCTATATGAATATGGAAGATTCTCAACACATGAGAGAAAATTGCTAATTAGAGCTAGGTTTAATCGGGAGGGTAGAACTCAAAACCCAATTAGAAGAATGTCTAATTCAATTAGATGGGTTCTAATTAGAAGCTCTAATTATACCTCTAATTCTACTAGAGAGAGGGGTTTGCTCAAAATTATGATCTTTCCGTTAGCCTTGGGCCTTTTTTTATAGTTGGAGGGAGAGATAAATTTTCAAAGGAGGAAGGAGTCCTATTTGATCTAGGAGGGGCTTGGCCGCACCATGGAGGTGTCTGCACCCCCTCTCCTAGCCCAGCTCGGATTGGACTCCCATATGGGAGTCCAACTCCACCTCCTCTATCCATTTTCCTATTTCCCTTAGAAAATAGGGAAAACACCGGAAGGTTCCTAGTGCCATGATTGGAGGCCCTGGTCCCACCTATCAGACCCACCTATTGGTGCGTCCTAAGGTTGAAATTGCCCCTCCCCCTGTGGCACTCCTCCCCCCTCTGGGTTTTTTCCCGAAACTCTTCCTGAACCCTATGAATCCAATAGATAAAATCATAGACATTATATAATGATGTTAGAAACATATTTCTAACATCTCGGGACACCTCATGTCCTCCATTATCTCTCATATAAATCATGCCATACACTGGCTTAATTTCTCCCTTATAGTAACTTCCCCGAAACCACTCTGATTTATACCGAACCTGTTTCTGTGAAATATATCGATATCAAACATTCATAAAACCAATAACAACATTTTAATTATCTCAATTAAAGGTTGGCACGGCTTAACCGTGTGATCCATAAAGGATAAATAACACACAGACATGTTCGGGGACTTACCGAACAATAATCAACAGCGGAACACGGACACCCATGATGACCCATGTGTGTACACTGATGTCTACGCACACTTCTATTCTTGTAGACAGTGTTGGGCCTCCAAGTGCAGAGGTTTGTAGAACAGCAGCAAGTTTCCCTTAAGTGGATCACCCAAGGTTTATCGAACTCAGGGAGGTAGAGGTCAAAGGTATCGCTCTCAAGCAACCCTCAATTAAGATACAAGAAGTCTCTTGTGTCCCCAACACACCCAATATACTTTTCAGGTATATAGGTGCACTAGTTCGACGAAGAGATAGTGAAATGCGAGTAATAAGGATGGTTATAAGTAATAATAGCAATCTGAAATAAATATGGCAGCAAGCAAACATGTAGCAGAACAGGCGGAAAACGGCGTTTCAATGCTTGGAAACAAGGCCTAGGGATCCTACTTTCACTAGTGGACACTCTCAACAATGATCACATAATTGAATAACTAAATATCTTCTCTTTACTATGCTACTCTTAAACCTCTTCGGTTGGATAACGAACACTAATCATTGCGTAGGGCTGCAAAAAGCATTCCTTAAAGTAAGCATTCCCATGTCTAGTTAGCCCCACACTGTCAACTTGAGCGCCCTAGAAGGTACTAGACAAACACCACAATTCATAGAGGAGACACACACGATGTGCACACTGTCACCTTCACACCACGGGACGAGGTGACTCCAAAGTTCATATTAATAAAACACTTGAGTAGCACAAGATGAAGAGTAACATCTACTTATTCAACTAGATTACAAAGCTCACGATCACATATAGATCACACCATGGGAGAGAGAGATGAACCACATAGCTACCGGTAGATCCCTCAGCCTCGGGGGAGAAATACTCCCTCCTCATCATAGG
Organism: Alopecurus myosuroides; assembly: GCA_028641055.1. Taxonomy (NCBI): domain Eukaryota; kingdom Viridiplantae; phylum Streptophyta; class Magnoliopsida; order Poales; family Poaceae; genus Alopecurus; species Alopecurus myosuroides. The sequence goes on from CM054057.1 coordinate 655,854,935, forward strand.
AGACAGCAACGACGATGGAGACGGCGGTGGAGTCGATGGAGATGGCTTCCGGGGGCACTTCCCCGCCCCGGCAGGGTGCCAGAATAGAGATCTGTCCCCCGAAACTTGGGTTGACGATGACGGAGACTGCGGAAGGTTTCGTGGAATTTCGCCGATTCTTCTAGGGTTTTTGCATTGGGGGGATTATATAGGCGAAAGGGGGGCCCGCGCCTGGCTATGGTGATGGCCCGCTGGTGCCTGATGCTACGCCTCAATGATGCCTTGATAGCGTGTTGGGAACCCCAAGAGGAGTGTATGATGAGTGCAACAGTAAGAATTTCCCTCAATTAAGAACCAAGGTTATCAATCCAGTAGGAGAAAGAGGATCTTCGGAAGGTTGATGCCACTGACGGTGGTGATGGCTCACCGGTGTGAGCATCAACGCAGAACCTGCACACAACACAACCAAAATTCTTTGTCCCAGCGGTACAGTGAGGTTGTCAATCTCACTGGTCTTGCTGAAAACAAAGATTAGACATATAGTGTGGAAAATAATGTATGCTTGCAGTAAGTAAAGAAATCAGGAAATTGTAGTGGTCTGTTTAACAGTGTAAGAAAATGGACCGGGGTTCATAGGTTCACTAGTGGTGTATCTCCATAAAAGATGAACAAATTACAGCTAGACAATTGACAAATAAAGGTTGCACCGTAGTGCACATCCATGACATGATGACTACTATGATATTTAGTGCGGGCATTACAACAATATACATAGACCGTAATCCAACTGCATCTATGACTAATAATCCACCCTCAGGTTATTATCAGAACCCCCTTAGGTATTAAGTTGCAAGCAACAGATAATTGCATTAAACAATGTGTGTAATGTAAGCAATGATTGTACACGCGGGCACTCACACCGTTGTTTTCTTCCTAGTGGTGACGAAGACATAGATCTTGGACCCTGCGGGTAAGGACACCCCCTCTCAGGCCCAATGTCAAGGCCCAAGAAGAGGCGCCCTTGGAAGACTCAGAAGGCCTACCAGAAGCCCACCCGCACCAAACTTGCGGGCTAAGTTAGGTAGTTTTGTAACCGACCTAAGCTAGGGTTTGAATCCTCTCCGGGTAGGACTCGAGACCTGGCCATCTATATAAGGCCAGGAGAGCCCTCAGAGAGAGGACCAAGCAATACCGCACGACCAAAAAGCCTCGGAACTCGAGATCTACTCTCGATTCGAGCAACCTGTAACCGATCTAATCATCCAATACAGATCGACACGAGGCAGGAGTAAGGGTTTTACTCTACGGGGCCCCGAACCTGGGTAAATCTTGCCTTCTGTCTAGCCGACGATCTCACCAGCGCCCATGACTTCTCCTAATCGAAACCCGATAGGGTCACCTAAGGGACTTGTCGAGTCAGGGATTCGACAATTGGCGCCGTCTGTGGTAAACGCGGGCGCTGGATCACCGGCATCTTCGGCTTCATCGACATCCAACTCCCGTTGGAAACCAACGACTACGGCTCCGAACAATCCTATACGGATCGGATCTGTCGTGGTCACGCCTCACTCGCCGGAATCTCGCCCGGCGTTCGAGGAACTGGAGAAGAGCGTCACCCTGACGTTCGGGAGCTTCAACTTCTGGCGAACAGAGACGGGATCCTCCACTTCTCAGATGAATCTGAAAACCGAATCTGGAACCGCCAACTCGCGCTTTCCTACAGGAAAAAGCGGCGAGTCCATCCGCTACAACGCAGTCGACTACCACCCCTCTCGACAGAGGAACCCTCTCGGGTGCGGAGAGCTTTTCGATCTACGCCTAGGACACGACCACAACTGGCCCAAGTCTGCAGGCAGGGTCGGAACAGCCCTCGGAAACTGAATATAGCGCGACCGAGCGCGATATAATCGGCGTTTCGCGGGAAGCCTGGAAAAGAGCCAAGGAATCCATGCGAAAGAGCCAGCCGCCTGCGGCGGGAGCCACACAGGAAGACCTAACCGCCTACCACTATCACCTAGTGAGGGCGGCCTCAAACATCAAAGATGCCCGAGCAGATCTAGCCCGTCGCAGGAGAGCGGCGGATGAATCAAGCCAACGTCGAGCCGAGCTATCCCACGCACCTTCAGTCGGCACCCGACCTAGGGGGAAAGGACCCGCAGCGTCGACGAGGGACCACGAATCTATGGCTGGAACCAACAGGTCTACCACGTCTTCTTTCATGAGGGTCGACGACGATGGCAACGTCTACCCGCAAACACCAGCTGCTGCGATCCTAGCCGCAGCAACCTACATGCAGATGAATCAGCCAACGGATAGCGATCCCCGGGTGGAACAATACAAGCACATTCGCAAAGGTCTAGGGCTGGCGGCCGCGAGGCTCGCCTCTCACGATCGCAAGGAACAATTGGAGAAGGAGCGACTGGAGAAGGATAAGGACAAGGGAACGCCCCGCAGGCACAGAAGCTCTTCCCTGAGAAAAGACAAGTCACCACGTCGTGGCCGAGGGAAAGAAGCCCGCCGCCGTGATGACAGTCGAAGCAGTGGCGACGACAGCCCGAGAGAAAAAAGCCCGCGACACCGCGACAGCCGTTCACGCGAACGAAGCAAGGAACCACGGAAGAACTCCGATCGCGATCAACCCGGACGGGACGCGCGATGAGACATCGCGCAAAACAAAGTGGATAGAGCAAGGGCGTCAAGATATCACGATCGATCATCGTCCGGCTCTTCGGATGACGAGACCTGCGGCGCACTATGTTTCGCCCGTAGTATCCGCGAGGCGCCCCTACCCAAGCGATTCAAGCTCAGCACGGAAGTGACGAAGTACGACGGCTCACTCGAGCCCTCTCAATGGTTGAGCGACTACCTCACGGCAGTGAAATGCCAACGTGGTAACAAGAACACGGCCATGCAATACCTCAATTTGCACCTAGCCGGAGCAGCTCGCAGCTGGCTGGAGAGGAGACCGCGATCTTGCTACGCATCGTGGGATGACTTGCACCGTGATTTCTGCAAGAACTTCCAGTCGACCTATAAGAGGCCGGCTACAATCGAAGAACTACGAGCCTGCAAACAGAAAAGCGGTGAATCCACCCGAGAATACATCCAGCGATGGAACACGCTCAGGAACACCGCAGGGACAATTTCTGAAGAAGTGGCGATTGAGGCCTTTGCCAAAGGAGCAAGAAGAACTGCGTTTCGAGAAGAGCTCGGCAGAGCCGCGCCCAAAACCATCGGGGAGCTCATGGTCATAGCCGAAAAATGGGCCAATGGAGAAGATGCAGTAAGCAACGAAAGAGGATCATCACCTGCACACGAGGACGACCGCACGGACGAAGGAAGAGAAGAAAATATTACGACCACGATGATAGAGAAAACTAGTGGCAGCAGAATTCACGCGAAGTCGCGACTCCGGTCGTCGCGGAAGTCGCGAGTGGAAACCAAAGGCAGAAGAAAAATCACCCGAGGAAGACCTCGATGCGTACTGCTCGCTACATCTGTTCACAGACAAGCGCACGGGCAAGACTAAGGCAACACACCTTCTCAAGGATTGCCGAAAGTTCATCGAAATCTCGGACGCGCTCGCCAAGAAAAGATTTGCTTCCACCCAAAACTATCCACCACTGCCAGGAGGGGGACAACAATTCCAGCTACCACCGCCTCCACCTCCACCGACCAACCCAAACATGGCGCTCGCCGCATTGCCAGCGCCACCACAACAAAACGCGGGAGCAAATACATACCCGACTCCGCACGGACAACTCCTCGGGATGATACAGAAGGTATCCTCTCGCAGAGCTCAAAAGACTAACTCGAGACAAATATGCATGGCAGTGCAGACGCCACCAACAAAGCCCGAGTACCTGAAGATGGCCGATCAGCCAATCACGTTCTCGAAAGAAGACCACCCGCCACGAGTCTATCGGCCGGGACACGCCGCCCTCGTCATTCAAGCTCAAATTGGCAATTATGACCTGGCCCGCGTGTTCATGGACGGTGGCAGTGGCATCAACATCATCTACGCGGATACACTCCGTCGAATGAACAAAAATCTGGACGGCCTAAGGGAATCAAAAACATCCTTCCACGGGATAGTTCCGGGCAAAGCAATCCGTCCACTCGGAACAATCAACCTAGAAGTTGTACTGGGCTCCCCACGCAACTACAGAAGGGAATTCCTGGACTTCGAAGTCGTCGACTGGCCCTCACAGTACCACGCCATTCTTGGTCGAACAGCGTTCGCCAGATTCATGGCCGTGCCACATTACGCATACTTGAAGCTCAAGCTACCTGGCGAATACGGTGTGATCACCATCGACGGAGATTTCCAGAAATCGGACAAGTGCGACATAGAATTTAATGAGATCGCAAAATCTTTCGGGATGCAAGAAGAACTTCAAGAGTTAGCAAAAACAACGGACCACTCCGTTATGCCCCTCACGAAGAAAAACGCACCCGAACTGGAATTCAGCGCCAACAGCGATACTCGCAAGCACCAAGTGCACCCGACAGACTCCGCGAAGACGGCGATGGTTTCCACAACCCTCTCGCCAGCATAGGAAGGCGCGCTCGTCAAACTCCTCCGTGAGTACTGGGAGATTTTCGCCTGGCAGCCCTCAGATATGCCAGGAATACCCAGGGAGTTTGCCGAGCACTCACTCGAAGTCTTTCCTGACGCCAAACCTATCAAACAGACGACTCGACGATTTTCAGAACCTAATCAGAAAGCGCTTGGAGAAGAAGTAAACAGATTGCTAGCCGCAAACTTCATCAGGGAGATCAAAATATCCACCTGGTTAGCAAACCCGGTGTTGGTCCCCAAGAAAAACACGGATATCCTTCGGGTGTGCATCGACTACACGTCGCTAAATAAACACTGCCCCAAGGACAACTTTCCTCTACCACGAATCGACCAGATCGTGGACTCTACGGCAGGTTGCCAGCGTCTCTCCTTTCTAGACGCCTATTCAGGATATAATCAAATCCGCATGAAAAAGGAAGACGAGGAGAAGACGGCTTTCATCACACCACACGGTGTATACTGCTACACGACAATGCCCTTCGGGCTGAAGAACGCAGGCGCAACATATCAGCGCTGCATGCAAAGATGCCTCGCCAATCTCATTGGCAAAAACGTACAAGTGTACGTCGACGACATTGTCATCAAAACTCGAGTGGAGGACACACTCCTCGAGGATATTAAAGAAACATTCGACGCCCTTAACGCATATCGGATCAAGCTCAACCCGACCAAATGCGTTTTCGGTGTCCCCGCAGGCAAACTTCTCGGGTACCTGGTATCCGCCAGAGGCATCGAAGCCAACCCGGAGAAAATACAAGCCATATTGACTATGAAGGAGCCAACCAATCTACGCGGAGTACAGCAGCTCGCAGGACGACTAGCAGCCCTGAGCAGATTCATCGCACGATTGGGAGAACAGGCACTACCCTTCTACAAATTACTGAAGAAGACGGACAAATTCGAATGGACGCCCGAAGCTAAAAAAGCGTTCGCAGATCTGAAGCGGTCCTTGCAAAGCAGGCACATCCTTGCGACACCGCAAGAAAGGGAGCCACTTTTCCTATACTTAGCCGCCACAAACCAGGTCATCAGCACAGCGATCGTAGTCGAAAGACCTGAAGACGGCAAAGCATACGGAGTTCAAAGACCAATATATTACATCAGCGAAGTACTTTCGCCATGCAAACAACGCTACCCTCACTATCAGAAGCTCGCATACGGGGTTGTTCTCACAGCTCGAAAGCTCAAACATTATTTCCAGGAACACGCCATCACAGTGGTTAATGATGCGTCACTCGGGACAATCATGAACAACCCTATGGCATCCGGAAGAATAGCAAAGTGGAGCATCGAGCTAGGCGCCTGGGACATCACCTATGCTGGACGCAACGCAGTCAAATCACAAGTTCTCGTGGAATTCATCAGCGAATGGACAGAGCTGCAAACACCCGGGGCCACCGAGTATACGAGATTGGATAATGTACTTCGATGGATCCAAGAGAAACGAAGGAGCAGGAGCAGGAATCGTCCTCGTCTCACCTAGCGGAGACAAACTGCAGTACGTCTTGCGACTGGATTTTCCACCCGATGACCCGGCATCGAATAATGACGCAGTATATGAAGCATTATTGCACGGAATGAAGATGGCAATCGCCTGTGGAGCTACCCGATTAATGATCTACGGCGATTCCAACCTCATAGTGCAGCAAACGATGAAAGAATGTGACGGCATTGCTGAAAACATGGTTGCATACCGCGACATGTACAACCTACTCGAAGGAAGCTTTAAAGAGTGCGAGCTAAAACAAGACATTGCGAAGAAGCAGACAGACTGGCAAACATGGGTTCCACAAACACACCCATACCGCCAGGGATATATTTCGAGCGAATGATTAAGAGATCGATCAAACTGAAGAAACCCGCAGAAACACCCGCAGCAATGGAAACAGAGGTCAGCCCGCAAATCGCGCTTATCGAGCTTACTCATAACATATCACGGCAGGTTTTTCTGGTCGAACCAGTCTGGACGCAGAAATATCTCGACTACCTGCTAAACAAACAGCTCCCGGCCGATCCACGCGAGGCGCGACAGCTAATCAGGCGTAGTAAATCCTTTCGGGTGGTTAACGGAGAATTATACAAACAAAGCATCTCGGGAATACTTCAGCGTTGCATCGCACCCGAAGACGGCAAGGAATTACTACGAGACATACACCAGGGTGATTGCGGACATCATGCTAGCTGGAAAGCGATATTGGGAAAAGCCTTTCGAGCAGGATTCTACTGGCTCACAGCAGCCACCGATGCAAAAAACCTGGTCGATAGATGCGACGCCTGCCAGCGATTCGCACCAAAGCCGCACGCACCCGCCACGGAGTTGCACATGATACCCATCGCCTGGCCCTTTGCATAGTGGGGGCTAGACATGGTTGGACCATTACGCAGATCCACACCCGGTGGATATACACATCTGCTGGTCGCAGTCGACAAATTCACAAAATGGATAGAGGCAAGACCAGTAACTTCGGCTAGCGCCCAATGCGCCGTGGAGTTCCTCGATTCCATCATATGCAGATTTGGTGTGCCACACGACATCATCACAGATAACGGCACAAACTTTACGGCAAAGGAAACACAGCAGTTCTGCGAAGAGAAAGGCATCAATTTCAAGTTTGCTTCGGTCGCCCACCCGCAAACGAACGGACAAGTCGAAAGATCCAACGGCTTAGTTTCGGCTGGGATCAAGAAACGACTACTCGACCGTCTGCACCCCGCAGCAGGGCATTGGGCAGAGGAGCTACGCTCCGTACTCTGGATCCTCCGGACAACCCCAAACAGGTCTACAAAATACACACCATTTTTTATGGTATACGGGGCGGAAGCAGTCCTTCCCGAGGAAGTTCGATTCAGCGCCCCACGGGTTGTGGCCTACAGCGAAGAAACCTCCAACAAAGCACTCGCAGCAGATATGGATGCACTCGACGAAATGCGGGACATCACACTCGCAAGATCCGCAGTTTATCAACAATCGCTACGCAACTATCACAGCCGCCGCATACGCCACAGGTCATTCGTGGTAGGTGACTTAGTATTGCGGCTCAAGCAGAAGCAAGGACACAAACTCGAACCACCTTGGGAAGGACCCTTCATTATACACGAAGTTATCCCAGGAGGAGCCTACAGGCTCAAGAATCCAGCGACCGGAGGAATCTATTCCAATCCATGGAATATTGCACAACTCCGCAAGTTTTACCCCTAGGTTTACTTGTTTCTACAACAGTAAGGCTATACTGGCCAATTTTGTAGCTCGAATACATGACTTCTCAGTCATTGCAATAAAAATACATGATTTCCTCATCATATTTACCCGAAGCTTCTTGTTTACTGCATGCTAAAAGTCACAGGTACACACCCCATCGCACACACGGGGGCTACACCTAAGAACTTAGCATCTCAAAGAATATCATCAAATACAAGGTTACACACCTTACAACGATTTTTACAAACTATAAACAGTTTACAGGATATTCACATCCGACAGATCAGTCAAAACGCTGAGCATTCTCAGTCGCTAAGACCCTATCTACCTCTTCAGAGTTCATTCGGATAATCTTCTCGGCTGCAGGGCGTACAGCATCATAAAAAGGTGTGATGTCCCCGATTGCATAATCCGGGCGCCGAGCTGCGGAGTTCAAATCTATCTCAGGATGCCATATTCGGACAAAGGAGAGAGCCACAACCGCGCCACACGTCATCTGTTTGCGTACGCACGTGCGAACCTCCCCTTCCCGACTAAACAGCCTGAGTAGATAGCTCCAGTCTTCGGGACCCCTTTCGAGTGGATAAAAAGCTGCATTCATCGCGATCAAGACCTCGTGAAAAGAACCCACGAGAATTCTCGCCTGCAACACTCGGAATTTCAAGGTGGCCATCACAAACCCTCGACTACGATCAGACCAGAAGTTATTCGCATGAGGTTTTGGGCTGTTAGCCTCTTGGTGAATGTGGTTTTCCACCCACTGCTTTTCCTCCCTGTCATCCGGTCTAACAACTGAAGGGCAGATGCACTTAGTCGGCTGAAGAATACAAAAGGAGGAAAAATGCACGGGGGTTGCACCACTTACATAGCAACTCCCTCGCAACTGAAGATAGTTCGTCCATCAGAAATTGTTCGCGCTCAGCCGCCAATTTCTGTTTGGATATCGCCACATCAGCCACCCCGCGCAAAGCTTTCAGCCTACGCTCACCCTCCTGAACCTTATCACGGAGGCCAGCAAAAGTGCCCACGGCAGCCACAAGTGGATTTACTGGATTACCACGTCCACCAGAAGTTTCCGCGGCAAACACAGTAGCCTGGAAGAAGTACAAGGAAAGAAGTGAGATGCCCTACTCGAGTTGTTTCTAGTCGCACATCTGACTAAAAACGCTTGGGGGCTACTCCCATCGGGAGACAAGGCACAAACATAAAGAATAAAAATTCCAAAAGATAAATGCTTCGATTAAAGACAACAAAAGTACGGGAATACATCCCAAGGTTCATTACATTCAAGGAAGGAAATAAAAAAGAACTACGAGGCTACATTGGTGCTCCCACTAGCAGCAGTCGACCCTCCCTTCTTCCGAGCAAAAATCTCAGAAAGCTTCCGAGCAAGAATGGCGGCTTGCTCGCCAAAACGAGAGAGCCGTACCTTTTTGCCCGTGGAAGGATCGACTGGAATGGACGAGTAAGCCTCCTCCAACCCTTCGACTCGGTGCGCCAGAGCAAATTGGATCGCAGTCTTCGCGCCAGCCTCCGATTGAGCGACTGCAAAGGCATCCAGAAGTTTTCCTTCTGAGAAGACCTTCAACATATCATCTAGCGCAGGTGCAGGAGTGGCGTTGGCAAGGAGGCGACCGTACAATTGCCCCAGCACTTGGGTGGCATCACTGACCATGGAGAAAACTCCATCAGCGTGCCTTTTAAGCTGGGCAAGTGTATCGGTTACCACATCCACCCGCTGGAGTCCAGGGATTTCTAGAGGAACATCCAGAATACCTGCGAAGGGAGAAAATAATACTTAGCAAAGTACAGCCAAGTGAAGAATCAGAATCGCGAAATTCCAACACGCTTACCCGCGAAGCGCTCAGCAAGGGGACGGAGAAACCCGACAAGCTCGCTGTCGGCCTTACTGCCGGTTTTCTCTAACTCCTTCAAAGACTTCCGCGCATCCGCAAGCTGTCGACTGAAGTCTTCCGACTGCATGCGGGAAGCCTCTAGCTCTTGTCGAATGGCCGTCAGGTCAGCCTCTCGAGCAATTACCTGTTCAGAGAATTTGACCTTTTCGGATTCTGCAAATTCAAGTCGAGCTGCAAAGAGACGCTTGTCAAAAACTCAAGAATGAATGGAGTGTGGAAGACAAGGAAACGATAGAGCTCACCCTTGAGAAGATCGTTTTCAGTCCGGAGTCGGTTGCGGTCCGCTCAAAGAGACTTGCAATCCGATTCAGCGAGAACGACGCGGCGACCAATCGCCGCAAGAGAATCAACGAGTGACTGCAAAAGCGCGAAGACGGAAGAGTTAAAAGGATCAAATTTGAGCCTGTACCCGATTATTTACAATCGACTACAGCCTCGGGGACTACTCCCATCGGGAGCACTGCCGTGCACCCGATAAAAATTAAAAGCATGAAGAGGAATTAAAACTAGACTTTGAGCCTGTGGCCGATCGCATGCGATCGACTACAGCCTCGGGGGCTACTCCCATCGGGAGCACTGTCGTGCACCCGATAAAAATAAATTATGGTTTCAAAACGGAAGACGAAGCTTACCTGGCCAGAGGCGCGAGACAGCGGATCCGCAGAGCTATCCGTCACTTCCTTAGAAGCAGAAGCCCTGGCGGCAAAGCTTGGAGCTTCACGTACCATTGTCACGACTTCGGGGGCTGCTCTAGGGGAGTTTTGGACGGTGCCCGTGGTGGGAGTTTCACCCGCATCCTTGCCCTTATTCCTCTTCTCGGGAGGAACAGCAGCGGCGTACCTGCGAGGACTGATCGCCTGCAGACTGCATCGAAAGATAGAAACAATCGATATCGAAGCACAGAAAATGTTCGACCAAGATTAAGGGAAAAACACTTACTCGTCATCCTCGTCGTCATCCAGCAAGTCCGCGTTCCAAGCGGGCGTCATCACTGGGATCGAAGGGGAAGGAGCAAGGGAGCGAAGTGGAGTCGCATGGATAGGAGCTTGACCGGGCGATGCTTCCAAAGATTTGTCTTTGGAGGTAGCTTCGTCCTCGTCTACCCGACGACGTTTCGTCGGAGCGCCATTCGAGTCCGCAACGTCATCCGAAGAATCGTGCTCCGAACTCGAAGAGGCATTGGCGACGCTGGTGTCAATCGGGCCGTCTTGATGGCTCGACACTTGCTCTGAGGCGGCTTCCTCGTGGTTGGCGGGTAGCAGTCCGCCATGGCTAGGCTCTGCAAATGCAAGAAGAAGACAAGAAAAATCTTATCGACTAAGACTCTGAACGGAGAAAAGAGGAACAACTCAAAAACGAAAGAAGAGAAAGAAAACTAACCTCGGCTGGGGGAGGATTCGAGGCGGCGAAGGCTTCCACGGAGCAATCGGGGAATTTCTCTCCCACCTTCAGTCGGGTGATGCCTGCGATTTTCTTCTCGAATTCTACATTCGAAAGTTCCTCGCGGATTACTCGACTGGGATCTTCTGAGCCCTGATACTCCCACATGGCGGATGGCCTTTGCTGGAGTGGCTGGATCCTGCGCTTCAAGAAGATGCTCACCAAGTGCATCCCGTTGAGCACAACTCCTGCGGTCTGATCCGAAGGGCAGCTACTCTCGCGATTAAAGGCGCAACGGTCTGGGTTTCTTCGGCTGACATCTTGTGCCCCCAAGACTTGCGACTGGTCAAAACAGCGAACGGGTGGAACTCTACAATCCCACCCGAGCTGTTGTCGACGACGTAGAACCACCTTTTCCGCCAGCTTTGGGCGGAGTCGACGAAGTGCATGTTGAAGTAACTGCCTTCTTGTCGAGTTTGGATCCCGAAGCCGCCGGTGCGAAGCGGTTCGCCAAGCTCGGACTCCACCCGCGACTTCTCGCGGAAGATCCGGACCTTGAAGAGCGCCTTCCATAGCGCCCAGTGCGGGCGAATGCCAAGATAGCACTCGCAGAACACGATGAAGCACGCAATGTGCTGCACCGCGTTCGGGGGGAGATCGTGAAGCTGTATGCCATAGACACACAGCAACCCGAGGAAGAAGGGATGAAGGGGAAAAGAGAGGCCCCGAGTCACGTGATCCACAAAGACCACGCGCTCGTTCGACTGGGGATTGGGTACCTCTTCCTTTTTTCCGAGGCGGACGCGCTTCTCCGCTTCCGCCGGCAACAACCCTCCCGCTGCATCTCCTTGATGCTTTTTGCAGTGGTGTTGGGAGACCGCCAGTCGCCGGCGCGGGGCGCAGGTTGCGCGGAAGGTTCACCGGATGCGGAACCGGCAGCACCACGTCTCTTCCGCCAGCCATTGTTCACAGCAAGAGCTCGGGCGCGAGGAAGACGAAGATGGGCGCGAGGAAGAAGATGAAGACATAGTGCGGGGAAAATTTTACCGCAGCGCCAACACCCGTATTTATACACGGAGCGAAGTAATTTCGGCCGTACGATGCGCTACGTGGCGCCTATCGCGGCCGCCACGCGTAAGGATGAAACGAAGCGGCGGACTGCGCTGTTTCGTGCCACGATCTTAACAGAAGATCGTGCGCATTTACTGCGCGTTTCGCGTAAAAAACGGGAACGACGTCTCGTTTCCTGGTCAAAAAGCTGACAAGGTGGGCCACCATCTGCTACCACTCCGTCACGTCCCATCGGGAGAAGAGGAGTGCGCCATGACGTCATGGCATTCGTCATTCAAAATTGAGATCTTTTCGAATGGAAGTTCAAACGCGAAATTATCTTCGTACGAATATCAATTCCTTCGGATAAAAGCAACTTTTCCATGAACAGTTCATAAAGCAAGACCTCTTCGAACAGAGAGAAAAATACCCTATGCACGAAAACTCTTTCGTATGGGCACAGCATCCCGAACATGAAAACTCTTTCATACGGGCTTGGTTTTTTCCAACACGAAATTTCTTTCGTATGGAGCTCAAACAAATTCATCGGGTGGGAAAAACCTACCTCTCCTACACGTGATAATTCTACATCATAAAAACCTGGATTGTTCAGCCGACTAGGCATATCTGGATGTCGTATTCTTCGAGTACGAAGGTAAGACCCAGAAAGATCTCTCTTTTGGGCCTGGAATCGCACTCGAAAGCTGCGTCCTCCGACATAGTTCCGTGTCAACAACACGAAGAAAAATCCTAGCGGACGCGCCGGGTACCCTCATAGGTTAAGTTCGACTCGATAAGTCCACAACGGCCCAGTCGCAACAATCACCTCATCGGGTTCGAGTCGGAGGTCTCGAATCTGTGTAGGCCAGGAATGTTTTTGCCCTAGTCGCAATTAATTGGCCCCGATCTCTCGGGAGAGCCAAGCTACTGTGCCACATCCTTCTGCAAATATAAGCCGCAAAACAGGCGCCTGTGCTGCTCGATACTCGAGCGTTATAACTTACAATGCAGGGGACACACCCTTCGAAGACAACAACTGTCGAGCTGAACTTCCAAGAGGAGATCAAAAAAGGTCTGACCGTCTACCCGATTGGAAATAAATCCCAATCGAGCACACGCTCGGGGGCTACTGACGAAGACATAGATCTTGGACCCTGCGGGTAAGGACACCCCCTCTCAGGCCCAATGTCAAGGCCCAAGAAGAGGCGCCCTTGGAAGACTCCAGAAGGCCTACCAGAAGCCCACCCGCACCAAACTTGCGGGTGGGTTAGGTAGTTTTGTAACCGACCTAAGCTAGGGTTTGAATCCTGTCCGGGTAGGACTCGAGACCTGGCCATCTATATAAGGCCAGGAGAGCCCTCAGAGAGAGGACCAAGCAATACCGCACGACCAAAAAGCCTCGGAACTCGAGATCTACTCTCGATTCGAGCAACCTGTAACCGATCTAATCATCCAATACAGATCGACACGAGGCAGGAGTAAGGGTTTTACCTCTACGAGGGCCCCGAACCTGGGTAAATCTTGCCTTCTGTCTAGCCGACGATCTCACCAGCGCCCATGACTTCTCCTAATCGAAACCCGATAGGGTCACCTAAGGGACTTGTCGAGTCAGGGATTCGACAAGTGGCAACAGCACATCCCCCCCCCCCGTCACGTTTCTGTCACTCGAGCACAGGCGAAAAGGAGGCATGAACCCACTATCGAGCATAAATACTCCCTCTTGGAGTCACTAGAAACTACTTGGCCAGAGCAACCACTAGCAACGGAAAGCATGCAATATCACAAATAACATATGCAATAAATACTATAATCAACTTTACATAAGTTCAATATTCATCGAATCCCAACAAACACATCACATAGAGTTACATAAGAATAATCTCGATCATGTTAGGCAGCTCACGAGATCTAAACATTGAGGCATAGGAGGAGAAGACAACCATCTAGCTACCCCTATGGACCCGTAGTCCAAGGATGAACTACTCACGCATCACTCCGGAGGCGGGCATGGTGATGAAGAGGCCTCCGGTGATGATCTCCTCTCCGGCAGGGTGCCAGGAGACAGCTTCAGAACCCCCCTGATCTAGGGTTGACGATGACGGCGGCCGTGGAACTTTTGGGGGATATTTGACCAGGTCTCTAGGGTTTTCCATCCCGGGGAATAAATAGGAGAAAGGGCAGAGGCGGTGGAGCCCTGGGGGCCCCACACCACCCCCTAGCGCGGCCAAGGGGGGCGCCACCCCATGGTGTGGGCCCCCTGGTGCCCCTCTTCGACTCCTCTTCGGTCTTCTGGATGCTTCCGGGGAAAATAGGACTTCCGGGCTTCGAATTTTTCAATTCCGAGAATATTTCTAGAACAACTTTTCTGAAACTAAAAAATAGCAGAAAACAGGGAACTGGATCTGTGGCATCTTGTCAATAGGTTAATCCGGAAAATCGATAAAAATGACATAAAGAAGGGAGAAAACATGTATTGGCATAATATTATCATGGAGCATCAGAAATTATAGATATGTTGAAGACGTATCAAGTATCCCCAAGCTTAGTTCCTACTCGTCCTCGAGTAGGTAAATGATAAAACAATAATTTCTTAGGTGACATGCTACTAACATAAACTTGATCATAAAAAATGTAAAAGCATATGCAAGCTAAGATCATAGGACTTTTAACACAAACATGATAAATAGAACTTTAATAATAAAGCATAGCAATCACTTTTTATCATGAGAAGTATCTCAAATAAAAGGTCATGAATAACAATGCAAAGAAAGATATACGTTTGTTTCAGGTATAGAGAAAGCATGCCAGGACACCTTCAAAGTTCGTGAGGAAAACTAGAGCAAATAATTTGAGAACAAGTAATAACACATCATGAATCAATTAATAATGTTTGTGGGACAAATGCACATAAAACTCGGAATGGCAAAAATGCTCTCTCAACTGTGCATCTTAGAGGGAAGCAGGGATCAATCATCTGCTAGAGATTTTTATTTTATTAAACATAGGTATTAAAAGTTTGACACTCCCGCCATCCATCTTTCACGAACCATGGCTAACCGAATCCTCGGGTGCCTGCCAACAACCACATACCATGGAGGAGTGTCTATATTTTGGGAGATGTATGCTAATTTCAACGAACGGTAAATAGAAAATACAGTACGTCACAAGCCAATTGGATTCACAAGAGCGGCTCCCATATGAAGGACACATCAGGGTAGAAGGTCATTTTATTATTTATGATATAAAAAAACAAAAATGTGAAGAGATTTTGTGTGTATTAATCAAAAATAGTGAAGAGATTTTGTGTGTATTAATTTGGGGCTGGGCACCCCGCTGCCAGCTCTTCTATTATTTGGATAAGCGGATGAAGCCACTAGTCCAGGGTGTGAAATCCAATCAACAAGTGAGATAAAGATTCTCTATTTACGTCCTCGTGAGCAAAAACGGGAACACAAAGCAGGAGTTATTTTGAAGGTTTTAAAGGTAACACATGAGAAAATTACTTGGAGTGGCAGTTAAATACCACATGTAGGTAGGTATGGTGGACAAAATGAGAAAACTTGGTTTTAGGGAGTTGGATGCACGAGTAGAGCTCATACTTGGTACAGATGGAGGCTAGCAAAAGACTGGGAGCCACAAATCAAGAGAGCATAAGAGCCATAATCATGCATAACAACATAACATCATTAATTAAAGCATAAGCGACATCACAAGTTCAAAAACTAAATGATCATGGAGGCTACTAGTGACTGGTTCATAGTCATAAACATGGTGTGAGCATGCCCCAAGTCAACTAAATAAAACATTCGAAAGAGAATACCAAAAATTTATGCTTCATTATGACAAGAATAACTCATGAATCTTTCAATGGCACATTAAACACTCTCAGCTATTTGAGACTAATCATGGTACTCAATGACCACAAGGATTTAAAACTAAAATAACATATAGCATGATATTAAAAAGTTCTAGCCACAGTCTATACAAGCTTCTACTTGCACCATTAAAAATTCTACTTTAAGCAGCAGTTTCTTATCCCAACAAGCACCATACAAGATATGTTTTAACAAAAATACTCTTCATGATACAGCAAGAAAAAATGAGAGCACTCACATAACACTACTAAAACTAACAGCTCTGATAAGAGATGCATGCAACACAGGAGCTAAATAAATGCAGCAGCCAGACAAAAATTAAGAATACAAAGTATTCCCATGAAAAGGCGGAGCGTGTCACTCTCGAATAAAAGAATGCTGGGTACAACCAAGCTTATTGCAAACATAAAAACAAACTGAAAGCTAAAATAAAAGACGCTCCAAGTAAAGCACATAAGATGTGACCGAATAAAAATATAGTTTCACTAGAAGTGACCTGATTATTTGTTGATGAAGAAGGGGATGCCTTGGGCATCCCCAAGTTTAGACGCTTGAGTCTTCTTGGAATTTGCTAGGATGTACCACCGGGGCATCCCCAAGCTTAGGCTCTTCACTCTTCTTGATCACGTCATATCATGTTCTTCTCTTGACCCTTGAAAACTTCCTTCACACCGAACTTCTCACAATCTTCATTAGCAACGTTAGTGCAATCGAAATAATAAATTCACATGGTCCAGTTTAAACACAAGACTAACACTCAGAAACACATTAGCTACTGTCGCAAGTTATTTTAAAACTCTTTTTCTCAGAAGAACACCAAAAGAAAGAGATTAAGATGCAAATGCAATTATTGGCAGAAATCTGTCAAAACAGAACAGCAGGTAAAGATGATTTTTTTAGAAAATCTTCTGCTGCTCAAATCAAAAAGTGATAAACTAACAAAAGTTGTGCATATAGCCCAGTATTACGCACAAAAAAACTCATATCATTTTGAATTTTCTGTGAATTTATACGGATTTAACAGTGGACAGCAGAAATCTGTTTCCTGCGCAGAAATCCGAAATATAGCCTCAACTTTCCACTAGAGGCTTTACTTGGCTCAACAAAAACACAAAAGAAAAGATACAGAGGGGTTTATAAGGAAATAGAAAAAACCAAGGTGCAAAGAAAACAAAATAAAAAGAAGGAAAACGGGTTGAAAACGGAGAAATAAAACGGGTTGTCTCCCGGTAGCGCTTTTCTTTAACGCCTTTCAGCTAGGCATAGAAAGCAACTCAAGTATTTTCAAGTAAAGCATTCAAATCAAGCTTAGAAATATCCTCAACAATGAATTGTATTTCATCTATAGAAGTTTTAGATGTTCCTTTATCAGCACTTTTAGGCACACTACTTTCATCAAATGGGTTTGCAGGAACAATCCAATCAAAATTCTTTTCTAGAGCTTCATGCATTCCTACCAATTTAAAGGGTATTGATATTTTAATTTCCTTACCATTGGCTTTACCCGGTGTGCTATTAACATCTACACATGAGCCTGACATCTCAAATCGGTTAAAAACTTTTCTAGCCTCAATGGCAACATCACCAAATTCTTCAAACAAAGTTTCTAGAATAAACTCTCTTTTTTCGATGTCCTTAATGTTATCAAGGTTGAGGAACATTTTTTGTATTATGGGATTAAGATTGACAAACCTAGCTTCTAGCATACGAACTAGAGATGCTGCGGCGGTCTCATAATCTAGAGCAAGTTCAGCTAAGGATCTATCCTCAAATTCTTTGTGCTTACTAACATAATTAAAGAACTCTCCAATATTATATTTCCCAATTATATCACCGCTACCTATTGGTAAATCTTTCAAGGTAAACTTGGGTAGAATCATGATTAGAGATTAAACTAAGAGCAGAAAAGAAAAAAATGACAGCTATAAAGTAAACTATTTTTTTTGTGTTTTTGATATAAAGAAGCAAAATAACAACAAAATAAAAACAAGACAATAAACAAAATAAAGAGGTTGAGAGTGAGAGCCTCCCCTTGCTAGAAGACTTCTTTCTCCCCGGCAACGGCGCCATAAATTTCCTTGATGCTACGCCTCAATGAGTGCAGCAGTAAGAATTTCCCTCAGTTAAGAACCAAGGTTATCAATCCAGTAGGAGAAAGAGGATCTTCGGAAGATTGATGCCCCTAGCGGTGGTGATGGCTCACCGGTGTTAGCAAGAACGCGGAACCTGCACACAACACAACCAAAATACTTTGTCCCAACGGTACAGTGAGGTTGTCAATCTCACCGGTCTTGCTGAAAACAAAGATTAGACGTGTAGTGTGGAAGATAATGTATGCTTGCAGTAAGTAAAGAAAGCAGGAAATTGTAGTGGTTTGTTTAACAGTGTAAGAAAATGGACCGGGGTTCATAGGTTCACTAGTGGTGTATCTCCATAAAAGATAGCATACTGGGTGAACAAATTACAGCTAGGCAATTGACAAATAAAGGTTGCACCGTAGTGCACATCCATGACATGATGACTACTATGATATTTAGTGCGGGCATTACAACAATATACATAGAACGTAATCCAACTGCATCTATGACTAATAATCCACCCTCAGGTTATCATCCGAACCCCATTAGGTATTAAGTTGCAAGCAACAGATAATTGCATTAAACAATGTGTGTAATGTAAGCAATGATTGTACACGGGGGCCTCACACCGGTGTTTTCTCCCTAGTGGCAACAGCACATCCTCCCCCCGTCACGTTTCTGTCACTCGAGCACAGGCGAAAAGGAGGCATGAACCCACTGTCGAGTATAAATACTCCCTCTTGGAGTCACCAGCAACTACTTGGCCAGAGCAACCACTAGCAACGAAAAGCATGCAAGATCACATATAACATACGCAATAAAGACAATAATCAACTTGGCACAAGTTCAATATTCATCGGATCCCAGCAAACACAGCACATAGAGTTACATAAGAACAATCTCGATCAAGTTAGGCAGCTCACGAGATCTAAACATTGAGGCATAGGAGGAGAAGACAACCATCTAGCTACCGCTATGGACCCGTAGTCCAAGGATGAACTACTCACGCATCACTCCGGAGGCGGGCATGGTGATGAAGAGGCCTCCGGTGATGATCTCCTCTACGGCAGGGTGCCGGGAGACAGCTTGAGAACCCTCCTTATCTAGGGTTGACAATGACGGCGGTTGTGGAAATTTTCGGGGATATTTGATCAGGTCTCTAGGGTTTTCCATCCGGGGGGAATAAATAGGCAAAAGGGCAGAGGCGGTGGAGCCCTGGGGGCCCCACACCACCCCCTGGCGCGGCCAAGGGGGTGGCACGCCACCCCATGGTCTGGGCCCCCTGGTGCCCCTCTTCGACTCCTCTTCGGTCTTCTGGATGCTTCGGGGGAAAATATGACTTCCGGGCTTCGAATTTTCCAATTTCGAGAATATTTCCAAAACAGCTTTTCTGAAACTAAAAAATAGCAGAAAACAGGGAATTGGCTCTACGGCATCTTGTCAATAGGTTAGTCCGAAAAATCGATAAAAATGACATAAAGAAGGGAGAAAACATGTACCAATTGACATAATATTATCATGGAGCATCAGAAATTATAGATACTTTGGAGACGTATTAGTGCCCGTCTACGACTCCTCTTCGGACTTCTGGATGCTTCTGGGGAAAATAGGAACTTCGGGATTCGTGGGGTCCAATTCCAAGAATATTTCCAGATCAACTTTTCTGAAATAAAAAACAACAGAAAACAGGGAACTGGCACTTGGCATCTTGTTAATAGGTTAGTCCTGGAAAACGTGTAAAAATGCTACAAAGAAGGGAGAAAAATGTAGCAATTGGCATAATATCAACGTGGAACATCAGAAATTATAGATACGTTGGAGACGTATCAAGCATTCCCAAGCTTAGTTCCTACTCGTCCTTGAGTAGGTAAACGATAAAACAAAATAATTTCTGAGGTGACATGTGATGTCTACGCACGCTTCTATTCTTGTAGACAGTGTTGGGCCTCCAAGTGCAGAGGTCTGTAGAACAGCAACAAGTTTCCCTTAAGTGGATTACCAAGGTTTATCGAACTCAGGGAGGTAGAGGTCAAAGATATCCCTCTCAAGCAACCCTGCAATTAAGATACAAGAAGTCTCTTGTGTCCCCAACACACCCAATATACTTGTCAGGTATATAGGTGCACTAGTTCGGCGAAGAGAGAGTAAAATGCAAGTAATATGTATGATAATAAGTGATAATAGCAATCTGAAATAAAAATGGCAGCAAACAAACATGTAGCAGAACAGGCGAAAAATGGTGTTTCAATGCTTGGAAATAAGCCCTAGGGATCCTACTTTTACTAGTGGACACTCTCAGCAATGGTCACATAATTTAATAAGTAGATAGCTTCTCTCACTATGCTACTCTTAACCCTTTCCGGTTGGATAACAAACACTAATCATTGCGTAGGGCTGTAACAACACTCCTCAAGTTTGTATTCCCATGTCTAGTTAACCCCACGCTGTCACTATGAGCGCCCTAGAAGGTACTAAGAAAACTCCATAATTTCATAGAGGAGACACACACGGCGTGCACACTGTCACCTTCACACCGCAGGACAAGGTGACTCCAAAGTTCATATTAATAAAGCACTTGAGTAGCAAAAGATGAAGAGTAACATCTACGAATTCAAATAGATTACAAAGCTAATGATCACATATAGATCACACCATGGGAGAGAGAGATGAACCACATAGCTACCGGTAGAGCCCTCAGCCTCGGGGGAGAACTACTCCCTCCTCATCATAGGAGACAGCAACAACGATGGAGATGGCGGTGGAGTCAATGGAGATGGCTTCCGGGGGCACTTCCCCGTCCCGGCAGGGTGCCAGAACAGAGATCTGTCCCCCGAAACTTGTCGGCGGCTGCGACGGAGCTACAAATGTATTTTGTGGAGAAGGTCGATTTTTCTAGGGTTTATGCCTCGTGGAGTATATATGGGCGAAAGGGCGATGCCGGGGGGTGTCCAGAAGGCCCACACCCCTAGGTGGCGCGGCCAGGGGGACCCGCGCCACCCCATGGTGTGGCTACCCTGTGGCCCCCTCCGGGGCGCTTCGGGACTTCTGGAAGCTTCCGGGACTTCTAATACTTCTGGCTTTCGAATTTGCCAATTCCGAGAATATTTCCAAAACAACTTTTTTGAAACTAAGAACAGCAGAAAACAGGGAACTGGCTCTGTGGCATCTTGTTAATAGGTTAGTCCCGGAAAACGTGTAAAAATGCTATAAATAAGGGAGAAAACATGTAGCAATTGGCATAATATCATCATGGAGCATCAGAAATTATAGATACGTTGGAGAAGTATCAAACATCCCCAAGCTTAGTTCCTACTCGTCCTCGAGTAGGTAAACGATAAAACAATAATTTCTGAGGTGACATGGTACTAACATAATCTTGATCATAAAAATGTAAAGGCATATGCAAGCTGAGATCATAGAACTTCAAACACAAACATGATAAATAGAACTTTAATAATATAGCATAGCCATCACTTTTCATCATGAAGAGTATCTCAAATAAAGGATCACGAATAATAATGCAAAGAAAGATAAATGTTTGTTTCAGGTATAGAGAAAGCATGTCAAAGTGATATTTTGCTAGTCCTTAAGAGTGGGGCAAAACATAAATGCCAGGACACCTTCAAAGTTCATGAGGAAGACTAGAGAAAATAATTTTAGAACCAATAATATCACATCATGAAGCAATTATTGAAGTTTATGGGACAATGCACGTAAAACTAAGAATGGCAAAAAATGCTCTCTCAACTGTGCATAAAGTTAGAAGATGGAGACTCAACAAAAAAGTAAAAGAAAGACCCTTCGCGGAGGGAAGCATGGATCACTCATGTGCTAGAGATTTTTATTTTATTAAACAGAGGTATTAAAAGTTTGACACTCCTCCCATCCATATTTCACAAACCATTGCTAACCGAATCCTCGGGTGCCTGCCAACAATCACATACCGTGGAGGAGTGTCTATATTTTGGGAGATGTATGCTAATGTAAACGAATGGTAAACAGAAAATACAATATGTCACAAGCCAACTGGATTCACAAGGGCGGATCCCATGTGAAGGACGCATCTGGGTAGAAGGTCATCCCTCTTTCTCTTTTGTTTACACAATTATGCTTTGACTGATAAATCAGGAGCAAAAAGAGTGAAGAGAATTTGTGTGTATTAATTTGGGGCTGGGAACCCCGCTGCCAGCTCTTCTATCATGTGGATAAGCATATGAAGCCACTAGTCAAGGGTGTGAAATCCAATCAACAAGTGAGATAAAGATTCTCCATTGACGTCCTCATGAGCAAAAAACAGGAACATAAAGCAGGAGTAGTTTTGAAAGTTTTAAAGCTAACACATGAGCAATTTACTTTGGAGTGGCAGTTAAATACCACATGTAGGTAGGTATGGTGGACACAATGGGAAAAACTTTGGTTTAAGGGAGTTGGATGCATGAGTAGAGCTCATACTCAGTACAGGTGGAGGCTAGCAAAAGACTGGAAGCGACAAATCAAGAGAGCATAAGAGCCATAATCATGCATAGAGACATAAACATCATTAATTAAAGCATAAGCGGTATCACAATTTCAAAAACTAAGTGGTCATGGAGGCTATTCGTGAAGCTTCATAGACATAAACATGGTGTGAGCATGTGCCAACTCAACCAAATAAAACATTCGAAAGAGAATACCATAAATTTATGCTTCCTTATGACAAGAACAACTCATGAATCTTTCAATGACATATTAAACACTCTCAGATATTTGAGGCTATTCATGCTACTCAAGATCCACAAGGCTTTAAAACTAAAATAACATCTAGCATGATATGAAAAAGTTCTATCCACAGTCTATACAAGCGTCTACTTGCACCCTTAAAAATTCTACTTCAAGCAGCAGTTTCTTTTCCCAACAAGCACCATACAAGATATGTTTTAACAAAAATATTATACATGATACAGAACTCAAACATGAGAGTAATCACAAAACACTACTAAAACTAACATCTCTAAATAAGAGATGCATGAAAACAAAGGCTAAACGCACTACTAGCAAAAAGTGAACACTCACAGAACAATAAGAATGAAAACTAGAGTGTTCTAAGCAATGAAAACGGAGCGTGTCTCTCTCCCACACAAGTATGATAAGATCCAAACATAAACTAAAGCAAAGAAAACTAAACAAACTGAAAGCAAAAATAAAATACGCTCCAAGTAAAGCACATAAGATGTGACCGAATAAAAATATAGTTTCACTAGAAGTGACCTGATAATTTGTCGATGAAGAAGGGGATGCCTTGGGCATCCCCAATCTTAGACGCTTGAGTCTTCTTTGAATTTTTTAGGATGTACCTATAGGGAATCCCCAAGCTTAGGCTCTTCACTCTTCTTGATCACGTCATATCATCCTCTTCTCTTGACCCTTGAAAACTTCCTTCACACCAAACTTCTCACAATCTTCATTAGCAACGTTAGTGGAATCGAAACAATAAATTTACATGGTTCAGTTTCAACACAATACTAACACTCATAAACACATTATCTACTGTCATAACTTCTTTTAGAACTCTTTTTCTCAAAAGAACACCAAAAGAAAGAGATTAAGATGCAAATGCAATTATTGGCCGAAATTTGTCAAAACAGGACGACAGGTAAAGATGATTTTTCTCGAAAATCTTATGTTGCTCAAATCATAAATTGTTCAACTAAGAAAAGTTTCTTATATAGACCAGGATTATGCAAAAAAAAACTCAGGTCATTTTGAATTTTCTGTGATTTTATACGAATTTAACAGTGGACAGCAGAAATCTGTTTCCTGCGCAGAAATCCGAAATATAGTCTCAACTTTCCACTAGAGGCTTTACTTGTCTCAACAAAGACACAAAAGAAAAGATACAGACGGGTTACTAAGGAAATAGATAACACCCAGGTGCAAATAAAACAAAAATAAACAACAGAAAACGGGTTGAA
Source organism: Alopecurus myosuroides (assembly GCA_028641055.1). Lineage (NCBI taxonomy): Eukaryota > Viridiplantae > Streptophyta > Magnoliopsida > Poales > Poaceae > Alopecurus > Alopecurus myosuroides. Next base: position 655,878,945 of record CM054057.1, read on the forward strand.
AACAGAGAAATAAAACGGGTTGTCTCCCGGAAGCGCTTTTCTTTTAATGCCTTTCAGCTAGGCACAATGATTCTTAAAAGATGCTCACATAAGAATAAGAGTTTAAGCTCAATAAGAGAGCATCAATAAGCAAATATAAAACACATTTAAGTCTAACCCACTTCCTATGAAAAAGAATCTTATAGAAAAACAAGTCAACGAAGCACAAAGTGACTAGCATAGGAAGACAAAATAAGTGCAACTTCAAAAATTTCAACATAAAGAGGGGAAACTTAATATTGTTGAGATGCATAAAACCTTTTTTCTCTCTCTCATAATAACTTTCAGTAGCATCATGAATAAAATTAACAATATAACTATCATAAGAAACATTCTTATCATGATCCACATGTATAAAAGAATTAATACTCTCCCCATAAGCATAGTCATTCTCATTAATAGTAGTGGGAGAAAATTCAACAAAATGGCTATCATTATTATTCTCATCACCGTAAACATAAAATTTAGGAGGCATATTGTAATCATAATTAATTTCTTCCTCAATAGTAGGTGGACTGAAAATAGCATGTTCATCATTGTAAACATCATATATAGAAGGCATATCATGATCACAATAAAATTTATCATTCATAGTAGGTGGAATTAGAATACCACAATCATTATAATCATCATATATTGGAGGCAAAGTGTCATCAAAGAAAATTTCCTTCTCAAAACTTGGGGGACTAAAAATATCATATTCATCAAAACTAGCTTCCCCAAGCTTAGACTTTTCCATAGCGTTAGAAATAATGGTGTTTAAAGAATTCATTTTAATAACATTGCCACTAGCATGCAAATAAAGTTCCATAGGTTTTTTAATTTTCTCTTCAAACACTTCATGTCCTAACTCAAGATAAATATTATAAAGCTCTCTCATATCTTTGTTGTTTTCAATTCAGTCTAACTAGTAAATATAAAAACAATGAATAAGTAAAAATAAGGCTAACTAGTGAAAACAAGAAACAAAAAGATATAATTGCAGAATCTAAAGGAAATAACTTCTAGCACTCACATCCGAGGATGTGAGAACCTTTTACCTTACCTCCCCGGCAACGGCGCAAGAAAAGATCTTGATGTCTACGCACGCTTCTATTCTTGTAGACAGTGTTGGGCCTCCAAGTGCAGAGGTTTGTAGAACAGCAACAAGTTTTGCTTAAGTGGATCACCCAAGCTTTATCGAACTCAGGGAGGTAGAGGTCAAAGATATCCCTCTCAAGCAACCCTGCAATTAAGATACAAGAAGTCTCTTGTGTCCCCAACACACCCAATATACTTGTCAGGTATATAAGTGCACTAGTTCGGCGAAGAGATAGTGAAATGCGAGTAATATGGATGGTTATAAGTAATAATAGCAATCTGAAATAAATATGGCAACAAGCAAACATGTAGCAGAACAGGCGGAAAATGGTGTTTCAATGCTTGGAAACAAGGCCTAGGGATCATACTTCCACTAGTGGACACTCTGAAAAATGATCACATAATTGAATAAATAAATATGTTCTCTTCACTATGATACTATTAACACTCTCCGGTTGGATAACGAACACTAATCATTGAGTAGGGCTGCAAAAAACATTCCTTAAAGTAAGCATTCCCATGTCTAGTTAGCCCAACACTGTCAACTTGAGCGCCCTAGAAGGTACTAGACAAACACCACAATTCATAGAGGAGACACACACGATGTGCATACTGTCACCTTCACACCGCGGGACAAGGTGACTCCAAAGTTCATATCAATAAAACACTTGAGTAGCACAAGATGAAAAGTAACATCTTCTTATTCAACTAGATTACAAAGCTCACGATCACATATAGATCACACCATGGGAGAGAGAGATGAACCACATAGCTACCGGTAGAGCCCTCAGCCTCGGGGGAGAACTACTCCCTCCTCATCATAGGAGACAACAACGGCAATGGAGACGGCGGTGGAGTCGATGGAGATGGCTTCCGGGGGCACTTCCCCGTACCGGTAGGGTGCCAGAACAGAGATCTGTCCCCCGAAACTTGGGTTGACGATGACGGCGGCTGCAGAAGGTTTCGTGGAATTTCACCGATTCTTCTAGGGTTTTTGCGTCGGGGGGATTATATAGGCGAAGGGGAAACGTCGGTGGGCCACCAGGGTGGCCTCACCACCCCAGGCGCGACCAAGGGGGGCCGTGCCTAGCTATGGTGAGGGACCCCTGGTGCCCGTCTTCGACTCCTCTTCGGACTTCTGGATGCTTCCAGGGGAAATAGGAACTTTGGGATTTGTGGGGTCCAATTCCGAGAATATTTCCAGAACAACTTTTCTGAAATAAAAAACAACAGAAAACAGGGAACTGGCAGTTGGCATCTTGTTAATAGGTTAGTCCCGGAAAACATGTAAGAATTCTATAAAGAAGGGAGAAAATATGTAGCAGTTGGCATAATATCAACATGGAACATCAGAAAGTATAGATACTTTGGAGACGTATCATTCACCAAGAACGGGCGAAGCCTATAAGTTACTCATTGCAATTAATCCCTTAACATCACGATGCCAATGATATCATGAGTTGAGACTATGTGATCCTATATGATCAAACTCTTTGATCATAACACATATAGAACTCGTTACCGATATCGTCCTCTTTTCTCATCCATATCCCCGATATCCTTGTGATAAATCACACTATGTCTGGCCAGACGATTGGTTAACATCGGTGATACTGAGAGGGCCCAGAGTGTGTATCTCTGTATCATCTAGAGGAGTTAAATACTAGTATTGAACAATATCAGTTCCATGACACTCACTAGACTATACACAAACATCACCGTTATGATCCTCAGTTACGGGAAGACGGTTGATGACATCCAAAGTATAACTTTCGATCGAGCGATCACTAGATATTCTCATAGTATAGGAATTATAGTCAATGAAAACTTCACATGTACTTTGCTAAAAATACATTACAATTTTTTAGTCTCTTTTAGCAAGATCATATACTTGGGCCAGTTCAGTACTATTGTTACTCTAACAATAAACGCTTATGTTTTGCTAGACTTTTTAATCAGGTCCATGATCAGGAAAATATGATCATCTCACAAACCATAAGCTAATCTTGGAGACAAGATTAGGATTCTTGTTAGTTTATGTCTTCACACCCTCACAAAGATTTTCCTTTGAAAACTCACTTTTCAAGTGCTATAGCGGTTATAGCATGATGACATAAACTTAATTCTGAACTTGGAGATAGAATAGTAACTGAATATTATTGTCTCTAGGGCATACATCCAACAGTCTCCCACTTGCACTAGAGTTAATAATACTCCAGTTAGAATGATGACATAGCACCTTTGGGATTTCGGTCTTACTCACGCTATGCATGCGGTTCCTTTAGACCATTTTCTTTCACCTCTTAATCTTATCAATTTGTGATAAACTTGTGTTTGGATTTATTAGGAATTGGATTTGTGTGAACTTGGTTCCATGGTTGCATTACTAATTCAAGTGTCTCCGAATGAATTCTCATACTGTCGTTTCAAACCTCACTAAGTCGAATGACTTTTATCCAATAACTTGCAATGTGAAATCTTTCACATTATGTTGCAACTATCTGTAGCAATATACAATAGAGTCCGCTCATAATACTCTAATGTTCATATTCATACAACGTATGGTATTATCAATCGAAGAGTCATAATTTGAACCAAACTCTATAAAGATTTGATTTCGTAATTCCACCACAAATACATATGTAAAATACTTCTCACAATATTATCTATAGTTATACAAAATCCATTGAGTCGTTTTATACTTAGTAATACCACCATTGAATATTTATGTGAGAATATCTCACCAAAAAAATTCTAAGTTTTATTACAAACAGTTAACTGCATGGGAAAAACTTACTTAAGTCTTTCTCCTTTATACCGGCTTCATTAAACAATTTGGTCAACACAAATCTACCGATTCTTGTGTGCTACTATGAGATTGGTCAAATAAAAAAATATTAGGATTTGATCTCAGAACTTTATATTTTTATCACCTATCACTATGAAGTCCATGTCTATTGCAAAATATCATGTCATGTTTACTTCTGAGACAAAATATTTTATCTCATTATAATTCAAAATTTCTTTCAGAATTACACTTTGCACACCTATCTGAAGGGTACGTTGCATAGAAAACAAAAAAATTCCTACACGCGATAAACCCGAATGGCCAAGATCTAATCTAGGAGATGAAAGGTAACGAGGAGAAAGAGTCTTAGGATAACATACCCTCGAAGACTCTAAGTGGTACGAGACAAAATCTCGTTGTTGCCATAGTCGTACTCACGCCGATCCCAAGCGAGAAGCCGCAACCCGGCGGTGTCTCCGTGATCGGTCACACGTTCAGCTCGATGAAGACCTCCGTTCCCTCGATCCAGCGGGGTAGCGGAAGTAGAGGATCCCCCGGAACTCCAGCAGCACGACGGCGTGGTGGTGGTGAAGAATCCCATGTTCAAGGCTTCGCCAAACCGGAGACCATGGAATAGAGCAGCGGGTGCAGGGAAAGGGAGGTGGGCAAGTGTGTGTGGAAGGGGGAGCTCTCACCCTCCTTTTATAGGGGAGGGGGAGGCATCCCAAGGGGGGTGCGACCAGCCATTGTGTGCCCCCACCTCTTCCCCTCTTCATGTGAGTGGAAGCTCCACTCACACCCACTCATGCTCCTTTAATTTTCCACTTAGAAAATCCAAAGGTTTTTTTAATAAATAAATAAATCATTATTTATTTATTTATTTATTTATATTTGTTAATTCCATTAACAAACATTTTCATGCAGCACCTCGAATCATTTGTTAATTCTATTAACAACCATTCGACGAAAAACCCTTGAACTATTTCAATTTTCCCCGAAACAATTTCGGAGCTGCCCAAAACATTCTTCGGTATTCCGTATCCTCTCAAACGCTTCATCGAACCTTAAGTGTGTCACCTACGGTTCGTGAATAATATAGACATGATCGAGACTCCTCTCCGATCAATAATCAATAGCGGGATCTGGAGATCCGTGATGACTCCTATATATTCAACGATGACTCTCGTGATCGTGTGAACCTTCAACGTCGTAACTATTTCCCTTTGTCTCGCGATATTTTACTTGTCCTAGATCCGATCATCGATATCAACCATACCTCGTATATTCTCGTTACCTGACAAGTACTCTTTTCTTGTTCCCGTGATATGACATCCTTGTGACCTAGTCACGTGCTTGCAAGCGGTGTCGATGTGATATCACCGAGAGGGCCCAGAGTATATCTCTCCGTCATTTCTGATGGACAAATCCCACTCTTGATCCATGAGCTTCAACTAACACTTTACGAATACCTAACGCCACCTTTATAGTCACCCTATTACGGTGTGACGTTTGATGTCATCAAAGTACTCTTTCGGTATCAGTGATTAACATGATCTCATGGTGTAAGGAATAAGGTTACTCCGAATGTAAGACATAACAATAAAACCAAATGACCTTATCGTATTGTTATAATTAGTTAGGGTCTAAGTTCATCACGTCATTCTCCTAATGACATGACCCTGTTATTAACAACATCCTATGTCTATGATCAAGAAACCTTGATCATATGTTAATCAAAGAGCTAGTTAAAAGAGGGGCTTTACTAGGAACGTTTGTTTGTTTATTAATCACACATGTATTAACGTTTCCGGTTAATACAATTCTATCATGAGTAATAAACATCTATCATAAACAAGGAATAACATAATAAACACTTTATTATTACCTCTCGGGCATATTCCCTTCAGTATCCCACTTGCACTAGGGGCAATAATCTATATTACATAGTGATGAATCTAACACCCATTGAGTTCTGGTGTTGATCATGTTTTGCCTTTGAGAGAGGTTTAGTCAACGGATCTGCCATTGAGATACATAGTGATGAATCTAACACCCATTGAGATACGTATGTACTTTGCAAATATTCACATCCCCATCTGCGACATGTTCACGGATGGAGTGAAAACGGCGCTTGATATGCTTGGAATTCTTGTGAGACCTTGGCTCCTTAGCATTGGCTATGGCACCATTGTTCTCACAATAGATAACCATTGGATCCAACACACTCTGAACCACACCTAGTTCGGATATGAACTCCTTCATCCAAACTGCTTCCTGTGTTGCCTCCGAGGCAGCAACATATTCTGCTTCTGTTGATGATCTCGCCACCACGGATTTCTTGGAACTTCTCTAACTTACTGCTCCTCCATTCATAAAAAATATGTACCCGGATTGAGACTTAGAGCCATCCGGATCAGTGTCGAAGCTAGCATCGACATAACATCTTGCGACGAGTTCTTCTTCACCGCCATATACGAGAAACATATCCTTAGTTCTTCTCAAGTACATAAAGATATTCTTGACCGTCGTCCAGTGTTCCAAACCTAGATCGGATTGGTACCTACTAGTCAAACTAATAGCATGTGCCACATCCAGTCTTGTACATAGCATAGCATACATGATAGAACCTATGGCTGAAGCATAAGGAATCTTATTGATTATTTCTCTATCTTCTGCTGTAGCCAGACATTGAGTCTTACTCAACGTTTTGCCTTGCAACATTGGTAAGAACCCCTTCTTACTATCTTCCATTCTGAAATTCTTCAGAATCTTGTCAAGGTATGTACTTTGCGAAAGTCCAATTAAGCGTCGTGATCTATCTCTGTAGATTTTGATGCCTAATATATAAGCTGCTTCACTGCGGTCTTTCATCGAAAAACTAAGATAACCTTTTACGCTTTTTAAAAGTTCTATATCATTTACAATCAACAATATGTCATCCACATATAGTACTAGAAATGCTACAAAGCTCCTAGTCACTTTCTTGTAAATACAAGCTTCTCTGTATGTTTGTACAAATCCAAACCCTTTGATCACCTTATCAAAAAGGAGGTTCCAACTCCGGGATGCTTGCTTCAGTCCATAAATGGAACGTTGAAGTTTGCACACCTTGTCAGCATCCTTAGGATCAACAAAACATTTTGGGTTGCATCATATACAACTCTTCCTCAATGTCACCATTAAGGAACTCCGTTTTGACATCCATCTGCCAGATTTCATAATCGAAAAATGCAGCAACTGCTAACATAATCCTAACTGACTTCAGCATCTCTACCGATGAGACAGTCTCTTTGTAGTGAACTCCTTGAATTTGTCGGAAACCTTTTGCGACAAGTCGAGCTTTATAGACGGTCACATTACCATCAGCGTCAGTTTTCTTTTTAAAGATCCATTTGTTCTCAATGGCCTTGCGGTCATCAGGTAAGTCCACCAAAGTCCAAACTTGGTTTTTGTACATGGATCCTATTTCGGATTCATGGCTTCAAGCCATTTGTTGGAATCTGGGCTCATCATCGCTTCTTCATACGTCGCAGTGTCATCACCTCCATCTACCATGAATTTTAAGATGGGATTCCCATACAGTTTAGGAGTTGTACGATCCCTACTTGACCTACGAGGCATGGTAATTTCCTCTTCTGGAGTTTCATGATCTTGATCATTAGCTCTCTCTTCAATTGACGGGGTTGGCACCGGAACAATTTCTGGCGCTGCGCTACTCGCCATTCCAAGAAGAGAAGGTTCAATAACCTCATCGAGTTCTACCTTCCTACTATTCACACCTTTCGAGAGAAACTTCTTCTCTAAAAGGGATCCATTCTTGGCAACGAAAATCTTGCCTTCGGATCTATGATAGAAGGTGTACCTATTGTTTCTTTGGGGTATCCTACGCATTTTTCCGCTTTGGGTTCGAGTTTATCAGGTTGAAGCTTCTTCATATAAACATCGCATCCCCAAACTTTTAGAAATGACAGCTTAAGTTTGTTTCCAAACCATAATTCATACGGTGTCATTTCAACGGATTTAGATGGTGCCCTATTTAAAGTGAATCCAGCGGTCTCTAGTGCATAACCCCAAAATGATAGTGGCAAATCTGTAAGAGACATCATAGATCGAACCATATACAATAAAGTACGATTACGACGTTCGGAAACACCATTACGCTGTGGTGTTCCGGCAGGTGTGAGTTGTGAAACTATTCCACATTGTTTCATATGCATGCCAAACTCGTAACTTAAATATTCACCTCCACGATCAGATCGAAGAAATTGAATCTTTCTGTTACGATGATTTTAACCTTCACACTGAAATTCTTTGAACTTTCAAATGTCTCAGATTTGGGTTTCATTAAGTAAATATACCCATATCTACTCAAATCATCTGCGGAAGTGACAAAATAACGATATCCACCGCGCGCCGATACACTCATTGGTCCACACACATCAGTATGTATGATTTCCAGTAAGTCTGTCGCCCGTTCCATGGTTCCGGAAAACGGGGTTCTAGTCCTCTTGCCCATAAGGCATGGCTCGCATGTTTCAAATGATTCATAATCAAGTGATTCTAAAAGTCTATCAGAATGGAGCTTCTTCATGCGTTTAACACTGACCTAAGCGGCAATGCCACATGTAAGTAGCAGTATCATCATTCAACTTAATTCTTTTGGCATTCACATTATGAATATTTGTATCAATACTATCAAGATTCAAAAGAAATAAACCATTCTTCTCAGGTGCGTGACCATAAAAGATATTATTCATATAAATCGAACAACCATTGTTCTCAGACTTAAAGGAATAACCACTCTGCATTAAGCAAGATCCAGAAATGATATTCATGCTTAGTGCAGGCACCAAATAACAATTATTCAGGTTTATAACTAATCCAGATGGTAAACGTAGAGGTAGCGTCCCGACGGCGATCACATCAACTCTTGATCCATTGCCGATGCGCATCGTCACCTCATCCTTTGCTAGTGGTCGCTTATTCTGCAGCTCATGTTTCGAGTTACATATGTGAGCAACCGAACCAGTATCAAATACCCAGGCGCTACTGCGATTACTAGTAAGGTACACATCAATAACAAGTATATCATATATACCTTTGTTCACTTTGCCGGCCTTCCTATCTGCCAGATACTTGGGGCAATTGCGCTTCCAGTGGCAAGTGCCCTTGTAATAAAAGCACTCAGTCTCAGGCTTAGGGCCATACTTGGTTTTCTTCTCAGGTGCAGCAACAGACTTGCTACCCTTCTTGAAGTTTACCCTTGGCTTGCCTTTCTTGCCTTTCTTGAAACTAGTGGTCTTATTGATCATCAACACTTGATGTTCTTTCTTGATCTCCACTTCAGCAGTTTTAAGCATCAAGAGAAGCTCTGGAAGAGTCTTCTTCATGCCTTGCATATTATAGTTCATCACAAAGTTCTTGTAACTAGGTGTCAGAGATTGGAGAACACGATGTATCCCTAGCTCATTGGGAATCGTTATTCCCAAGGCTATGAGTTTATCAGCGTACGCAAACATCTTTAGTACGTGCTCACTAATGGAGCTGTTCTCTTCCATCATGCAGCTAAAGAACTTTTCTGAAGCGTCATAACTCTCAACTGCGGCATGGGTATCGAAAATCATTTTCAATTCTCCTATTGTAGCAAAGGAAGTGATGTTCTCGAAACGTTTTCGCAGCTCTAGCTCTAATCCATAAAGGATGTCGCAATGAACTATACTGTTGTCTTCTTGTTGAGTCAGATAAACATTTTTATCTTCATCAGAAGCATCATTAGCGAGCGGGTCACCTAGCGGTGCATCAAGCACATTGAGCTTCTTGCAAGCGGTGAGGAGAATCCTTAGGTTAAGTGCCTAGTTGGTAAAGTTGCTTCCATTGTTCGCTAGTTTTTCTCTCTCCATGAACATATTGAAATTGAAGGTGGGTGGTGCCATGATCTACAACATATTTGCAAAGACTATTTAGACTAGGTTTATGATAAATTAAGTTCAAGTTAATTCTAAAATTATCCCATGAACTCCAACTCAAAAAAAAACATCCCTCTTAGTCGCCTTTAGTGATTACACGAACCAAATTCACTACACTGAAACTGATCATCACGTGAGACGGTGTAGTTGCAAAGGCGAACATCAACATGTTCATCATATCATCCATATGACTCATGCTTTATCTTTCGGTCACGTGTTCCGAGGCCATGTCTGTACATGCTAGGCTCGCCAAGTAGAACTTTAGTAATGCGTGTGTTTCAAGGCCATGTCTGTACATGCTAGGATTGAAAACACCTGTTGTATGCGAACGTTGAGTCTATCACACCCAATCATCACGTGGTGTCTCGAAACGACGAACTTTCTTAACGGTGCATACTTAAGGAAGAACACATTATTATCTTGATATTAAGTGAGAGGGATCATCTTATAATGCTACCGTCGCGATCTAAGCAAAATAAGATGCACAAAAGGATTAACATCACATGCATGGATAATGTGATATGATATGGTCCTTCTTACACTTGATCTCCATCTTGTGCATCATGGTATGGTCTCCATCATTCCACCGGCGTGGCACCAAGGTCCGTGGCACCTCCATCTTGATTGTCCATTACAACATATCACATGGATATGATATACATCACGCAAGCCATAAAAATAAGACAACCATATGGCTCCAGCCGGTATGTCGATAATTTACAAAAGATATCATCTCATACATAACGTCTGTAACATTGACCATATCACATCACATGCCCTGCAAAAACAAGTTAGATGCCTCTAATTTATTTTTGCATATTTTACGTGGCTTGGGCTTACGAGGATAGAACCGTTCATACCTACGTACAAAAACCACAACGTTGATAAAAAATATTTTTAACGACCCTTTGTAGATTAGATCTTAACTATAGTAGGAGAAACGGACACCCCCTCAGTCACAAGTGAGACAATTCTCGCGTACATAGTACACGTAAACTTAGTCTAGGGCAGGTTCATCCTACTATGCCACTAAGATCATAAAATACTCAAGGAGGCAAAAACATGATCATCAACACCCACATACTCCTATGTGCTCTACCCGTACAAATCATCTACACATAAACTTGGCTCTGATACCATTGAAGGGTAGGTTGCATAGAAAAAAAAAATTCCTACACGTGATAAACCCGAATGGCCAAGATCTAATCTAGGAGATCAAAGGTAACGGGGAGAAATAGTCTTATGATAACTTACCCTCGAAGACTCTAACTGGTACGAGACAAAATATCGTTGTTGGCGTAGTCATACTCACGCCGATCCCGAGCGAGAAGATGTGCACTGCAACCCGGCGGTGCCTCCGTGATCGGTCACACGTCCAGCTCGATGAAGACATCCGTTCCCTTGATCCAGCGGGGTAGCGGAAGTAGAGGATCCCCCGGAACTCCAGCAGCACGACGGCGTGGTGGTCGTGAAGAATCCCATGGTCAGGGCTTCGCCAAGCCGGAGACCATGGAATGGAGCAGCGGGTGGAGGGAAAGGGAGGTCGGCAAGTGTGTGTGGAAGGGGGAGCTCTCACCCTACTTTTATAGGGGAGGGGGAGGCAGCCCAAGGGGGGTGCGACCAGCCATGGTGTGCCCCCACCTCTTCCCCTGTTCATGTGAGTGGAAGCTCCACTCACACCCACTCATGCTCCCTTAATTTTCCACTTAGAAAATTCAAAGGTTTTTTTAAATAAATAAATAAAACATTTTTATTTATTTATTTATATTTGTTAATTCCATCAACAAACATTTTCATGCAGCACCTCGAATCATTCGTTAATTCTATTAACAACCATTCGAGAAAAACCCCTTGAACTATTTTAATTTTCCCCAAAACAATTTTGGAGCTGCCCAAAACATTCTTTGGTATTACGTATCCTCTCAAACGCTTCAACGAACCTTAAGTGTGTCACCCTACGGTTCGTGAATAATATAGACATGATCGAGACTCCTCTCCGATCAATAATCAACAGCGGGGTCTGGAGATCCGTGATGACTCCTATATATTCAACGATGACTCTCGTGATCATGTGAACCTTCAACGTCGTAACTATTTCCCTTTGTCTCGCGATATTTTACTTGTCCGAGATCCGATCATCGATATCAACCATACCTTGTTCGATCTTGTTACCCGACAAGTACTCTTTTCTCGTTCCCGTGATATGACATCCTTGTGACCTAGTCACGTGCTTGCAAGCGGTGTTGATGTGATATCACCGAGAGGGCCCAGAGTATATCTCTCCGTCATATTGGATGGACACATCCTACTCTTGATCCATGAGCTTCAACTAACACTTTTCGAATACCTAACGCCACCTTTATAGTCACTCTGTTACGGTGTGACGTTTCATGTCATCAAAGTACTCTTTCGGTATCAGTGATTAACATGATCTCATGGTCTAAGGAATAAGGTTACTCCGAATGTAAGACATAATAACAAAACTAAATGACCTGGTTGTATTGTTGTACTTAGTTAGGGTCTAAGTTCATCATGTCATTCTCCTAATGACATGATCCCGTTATTAACAACATCCAATGTCTATGATCAGGAAACCTTGATCATCTGTTAATCAACGAGCTAGTTAAAAGAGAGGCTTTACTAGGAACATTTGTTTGTTTATTAATCACACATGTATTAACGTTTCCGGTTAGTACAATTCTAGCATGAGAAATAAACATCTATCATAAACAAGGAATAACATAATAAACACTTTTTTATTGCCTCTCAGGCATATTCCTTTCACTATCATATTCATGTTTATTGAACTTTTTAATCTATCTCATAGATTCGGAATTTAATAAGACAGTTTATGATATTGCATTTAAAACCTTTTTAAATCATTTCATGAGGTAACTTTCTTTCAATTTGGCCGAACCAAATTAAAGATCATAATCATCTCCCACTGACTTTTAAATCACTTTGATGGAGTGTAGACACACGCTCGTTGGGAGACCCCAAGCGCAAGGTGTGAAGAGTGCAGCAGCAAGTTTTCTCTCAGAAAAGAAACCAAGGTTGAATCGACCAGTAGGAGGAAGAAGCACTTCTGAAGGTTCATGCAGCTGAGATGGCAGGGCGCACTACCGGTTCAGCAGCAACATGGACCTACACAACACAATCAAATCACTTTGCCCCAACGAAGCAGTGAGGTTGTCAATCTCACCGGTTTTGCTGAACACAAATAGGTTAAACGTATGGTGTGGAAAAAGGTAGAAAAACAATAGGAACAATATGAGAACAGTATGAAAGCAGTAGGTGTTTTATCTGTATGAGAAAAATGGAACGGGGTCCACAGTTCAAGAGTGGTGTCTCTCCGTGAAAGATAAATAACATGTGTGGTGAGCAAATTACAGATAGGCAATTGACGGAAATGAAGGCTGCACCGTAGTGCATATGCAAGACATAAAAATCACCATGTGATTCATGCGGGCATTACAACAAAATACATAGACGGTTATCCAACTGCATCTATGTCTAATAATCCACCCTCTGATTATCATCCGAACAAACGTTGAGTATTCAGTTGCAAGCAACAGATTATCGCTGTAAGCAAAGTGTGTAATGTAAATAATGTAAACTAGGTAAACACCGTTGTTTTCTCCCTAATGGCAACAACACATCCTCCATCCGTCACGTTTCTGTCACTCGAGCACAGATGAAAAGGAGGCATGAACCCACTATCGAGCATAAATACTCCATCTTGGAGTTACTAGCATCTACTTGGCCAGAGGATCTACTAATAACGGAGAGCATGCAAGATCATAAATAACACATGCATGAAGATAACATGATAGATTGATAATCAGAAGACATAGCATTCAACATTCATCAGATCCCAGCAAACACAACATGTAGCATTACATAAAGATGATCTTGATCATGATAGGAAGCTCAGAAGATCTAAACATGAGGTACAAAGTGGAGAGAACAACCATCTAGCTACTGCTATGGACCTGTAGTCCAGGGATGAACTACTCACGCATCACTTCGGAGGAGGGCATGGTGGTGTAGACCCTTCCGGTGATGATTTCCCCCTCCGGCAGGGTTCCGGGGAGAGCTCCAGAACCCTCCCAATCTCGGTATGATGGTGACGGCGACCTCGGGTGTTTCTCGGAAAAAAGTAGGATCTTTTCAGGGTTTAAGTCTCGGGGGGATTAAATAGGTGAAAGGGCAAAGGCGGTGGAGGCCTGAGGGCCCCACACCACCCCCTGGCGCGGCCAAGGGGGGAGGGGCGCCCCCCCCTTCGGGTCTCTTCGGGACTCTGCGGAACCTTTGGGAATTCTAAGACTTTCGGGCTTCGAATTTTCCAATTTCGAGAATATTTCCAGAACAACTTTTCTGAAACTAATAACAGCAGAAAACAGGGAACTGGCTTTGTGGCATCTTGTCAATAGGTTAGTTCGGAAAATCGATAAAAAAGGCATCAAGTGTATAGCAAACATGTGGGAAACAATAAGAAAACAACATGGAACATCATAAATTAAGGATACGTTTATGACCTATCACCCGTCGCTTTATATAATGAAAAATAAAACCTTCTTGTTTTATTAATATGACTGAGTTAACACTCATATTTGTAATATTTCATATTACTCTAGTAATCCAAAATTAACTATATTTAGCAAAATGATTTGCTAATTGACCCAATAACAGGACCAAGCAATTGATATGATAAGTTTTCAACTCATCATTATCATTTATTCTTCCTTGATCATATCTGTTTTTCGTTGCAAAATATTCATGTTACTGTGATTTTAAAATCACTCCAACAAACTCACTAGATGAAACCTTGGATTCAACATAAATATCTCCCTAATCATGGATTTATATGATAATCCAATATCATATATATATATATATATGAGCACTATTATCTTGTTTTTTTGTTTTTCACTTCAAGGTCATTGTCTTGGAATTTTGATGACTATATCACAAAGTGAAGTGTCGGATATATACCGAATAGGGGTATAGAAGATGGTAGACAAAAGTGCCGGACTACCAGGGTGGCCCAAGCGGTAGTGGGCTTAGGTCCATTGGGCGGCCCAGTAGGCCGACGCGCAGAAGCCGGATTCTAGAAGAACCCGGATCACGGCCCGCGTGATCTGGCTTGGAGAAGAAGACGGATTCCTTACCGTCCAAGTTACCAGTTAAAACGTAGTCTTCTAGGTTTCCTAATCTGTAAGCCCTAGTCCGGCTATTATATAAAGCCGGACAGAGGATAGATTTCATAAGTTCTAAGTTGAATAAGCTCTAAGTTCTAGGTTATCTCGCCGAGAAGCTGATCCTCGCCGAGTAAAGCTAGATCTATTCCCTCACACTGTAACCCAGAATTACGGGCTTTAGTCCCTTATAGTGAGAAAGGCAGGAGTAGGTACGCCGTACTGTCGCGACGTACCGAACCTGGGTAAAATCCCGTGTTCTGTGTTACTACGCCGTTCCGTTACCCCACGTCTCTACCGTAGTCTCATGGCACCCCAGTCTATGAAAACTACTACGATGTCTCGACAGTTGGCGCCCACCGTGGGGCGGACGACGTCAGGCGTGAAGTTCCGATCTGGGATATTAGGCGGAATCGGAAGATCGATCACTGTCGGAAGCTTGGAATTCGACAACGACGTCGGGCGCTTCCTCGACAACGGATCCTACATCCCGGCGCAAAACCATCTGGTAAGTGCCTGCGTTTTACCGATTGGATCTGCAAATATCTTTATCGGATTAACCGCGGAAGCAATGGGGTTTTGCGGTAAAAGCAATTATCTCCCACCCCCTACCCAGTCGACGACGATGATGATTTCTCAGATCGCCGACAAAACAGTGATACCCACTTTATCGGCATGGTGCAATCCGAGATCGCCGAAACACGGATGACGGAAATCCCGTGCAAGAGGCAGACAACAATACACCCGTCCCAGAGACGGAAGAACCAATACCCGTCACAGAGACGGAAGATCCGACATCTGTCAACCAGACGATGAACTCGGAAACAGAATCCGTGCTCGCCGCCATTGAGGCGAGATTGGAGTCGGAAACCGGATCGGATAATTTCTCCGAAGACGAAGATGACGATGCCTTCGTACGAAAAGTTAAATCCTTTCAAGAGGGATTCCATGAAGTGCTAATGGCAAAACCAGCCGATACAAAGGGTGCCGATAGCCAGGAAAGCCCTAAAAACCCCTCCGCCAGAGGAAGAGAGGGAAGACGGAGAAACCTCTCCGATATTTCCTAATGTTAAGGAGATGACAGAGGATGAACCTGTCAAAAAACCTCCATCTTCCAAGAAAAAGCACCGTGCTTCCAAAAAACTCCAGTACAAACTCCGGAAGAAACAGTTAGCTGATCTCGCTGACGAAAACCTGGAAGTTGGAGATGCTAGTGGCACAAAACCTGCGGAAAAGAAATCTAAGGAAATCACTGCTCCGCCAATGACAGAACTGGAAGAGCAAGAACTATTACAAACTCCAGTGGGACCCAATGAACCCCCTGAGATGCTGGAAGCCAGGAGACAAGCTTTCCAACGGCAACAGCAACAACTGCTTAGATCTCGGCAACACCTCCAACAAACCCATAATGACATCAAAATTATGAAGCAAGAAATTGAGGAGTACGAGAGAAAGCACAGATCTGTCTTAAAACCTACAAGGTTACCCGAATTACAAAACCGGAAGAGCTGCCGCCGAAAGAAAGGTTCTATAACCCATCTTGGCAAAAGCAGCTAAACGGCAAAGATGCCAAGGGTGAACCAATATACAAAACCGCAGCTGAAAACGCGGAAGCAGCGTTCGCCATCCTGAACAATGATCTGTATTCTAACGGGGAAAAACTCCAAGGGGTGTATGCTTTCCTAGGAAAAGCATTACAGCAGCAACAGCGAGGACAAGAGCGATCAGGGAGGCTGCATGATAATTCCGCCCTCTGCAAAACTGTTACTTGCGCTGCTGGAGCACCTGGACCGGAAGAACCAGGAGATTCGGACAAAAAAGAGGATCCGAGAAAAGACAAGAAAAACCCCGACAACCGGGACGCAGCTAGAACCGGACCTCATCTCCCGAAAGATGGATATAAACCACACGATCGGGAAGACAAACACCGGAATGACGGCAAAATGCCACCTCCGAGAAACCCAGCCGAAAAAGCTGGAAGATATGATACACCTCACAGGCGTGAAAGATCTCGGACACCGCCCAAAGATAAGGAAAGGTACAGGAGCAGGACTCCACCTAATCCCAGAGGGCGTGACAACGGAAGAGATAGAGATAACCTCGGAAAAACGCGTCCGCGTAACAATGGAAAAGAAAGGAGTAGATCCCCTTCTGTCCATTCAGCCGGGAGATATTCTGCGCATATTGACAGAGCAGAAAAGGATGATCTATACTTTGGTCCTAAGTGTTTCACTGACAGGATCCGAAGGATAACCCTGCATTCTGGCTTTGCCAAAGTTGGTCCAACCTACCAAAAATATACCGGCAGTACAAACCCGGATACCTGGCTTTCAGATTATTACACAGCCGTCCAGATCAACAACGGGACAGACCTGGAAGCTGTCAAGTTCCTTCCCCTAATGTTGCTAGACGGAGCCAGAGATTGGATTAATGGTTTACCATCAAGAACTGTCGACAGTTGGGATGATATGGCGAGAGTATTCACTCAGCATTTTCGAGGAACATACAAACGCCCAAATAGCATCAACCAGCTGAACCGTTGCACCCAATTTGAAGACGAACCATACGTGGATTTCATCTCCAGATGGACTGCAATGAAGAATAGTTGCTCTGGGGTAACTGACGTACAAGCAATGCATGCTTTCGTCAATGGCCTAAAACCCGGACTCGTACCGTTCATGGTTGGCTCTAAAAAGCACAAAGATCTCGGGTCTATGCTTACAACCGCTAATGAGCATGCTGCAGCCGAAGACGACATCAGAGCAAGAGGAGGCAACATTGAGTCACTAATACTGGCCAAGAAAACACCTCGTTCTGATAAAAAGCAACCCCGGAGTCAACAACAAAGCCCAAGGAGGTTAACTTAGCCTTTGGAGAAAAAGGGAACAAGTGGAAAGGCCGCAGTCCGGATCCCATCAATTACACTCCTGAAGAATGGGAGAGAATTAAGTCGGAACCCTGCGTCCACCACTCCCAATTTGGCAAACCTACCCATACAAACGCGCAATGCCGGCTAAATAAGCATATGAAAGGCAATGCAGGATCCGGGAATAAGGGGAAGGGCTCCAAGAGGAAGCCCGCCAGACAAAAGCCAGAAGCTGACAAAGAAGACAGTGAATCGGACACTGATAACAAAATCCAGGAACAACAGCGGCAAGGCGAACCCAAATTTCCGAGAGTTGATGGAGAAGCAATGTTAACTTTCCTAGCAACTCCATCAGCAAAGGTGGCCAAAAGAACACTCCGGGAGATAAACGCAGTCATTCCTGCAACCCCGAAATTCTTGAAGTATTCCAACACACCAATAATCTGGGATCAGTCTGATCATCCCGGAAATATCCCTGAACCCGGCACACAAGCTCTTGTTGTAAGCCCTATTGTTCAAAACACTAGGCTAAGAAGAGTGCTGATGGACGGAGGATCCAGCATCAACATAATGTACCTAGATACATTGAAACACTTGAAGATATCCGAGTCCCAGCTCAATTACAGCAATATACGCTTCCATGGTATCGTTCCTGGCAGGCAAGCACGCTCACTAGGAGAAATTTCCCTAGATGTCACCTTCGGAGATAAAGATCACTTCCGACAGGAAAAAGTATCCTTCGAAGTTGTGCCGTTCGAGAGCGTGTATCACGCAATACTCGGACGTCCGGCTTTCGCCAAGTTTATGGCAAGATCTTGCTACATCTACAACAAGCTGAAGATGCCAGGACCCAAAGGAGGAGTAATCACCATTGCCGGTGATTTCAAGCTGGCAAACGAGTTGGAGAAGCAAAACGCCCTTTGCGCTCAAAGAGTTATAGCTCAGGAAGAACTAAAGGAGTTAGCCAAGGAGGTATCGCCGAAAGAAATGCCGGCAGGGAAAGAAACTCGGAAGCCAACAGATAGCTTCAAGGCATCCGAGAATACAAGACAGGTAATCCTAGATCCCAAAGATCCGACAAAATTCGTCGTTGTAGGGACTGGGATGACCAACAAATAGGAAGGAGCTCATCAAGTTCCTCCGTGAGAACTGGGATATTTTTGCCTGGTGTCCAGCTGACATGCCAGGCGTACCCAGGGAACTTGCTGAGCACCAACTCAAGGTTATTCCCGGATCAAAACCCGTCAAACAAGGTCTCCGTCGATTTGACGGAAGAAGACGGAAGGCTATTGGCAAGGAAATTATCCGGCTTTTAGCAGCGGATTTCATCAAGGAGGTAATCCATACTGACTGGTCCGCAAATCCGGTATTAGTACCGAAGAAAGACACAACTGCACTCAGAATGTGTATAGATTACACAGGATTGAACAAGTTATGTCCGAAAGATAGGTTTGCGCTGCCGCGAATCGATCAAATAATAGATGCCACTGCAGGCTCTGAGCTTTTATGCTTTTTGGATGCATACTCCGGGTACCACCAAATACGCATGAAAAAGGAAGATCAAATCAAGACTTCTTTTATAACCCCGTACGGGACGTATTATACTACGTAACCATGCCTTTTGGCCTGAAGAACGCAGGTGCAACCTACCAGCGTTGCATGCAACGTTGTTTGCATAGTCAGATTGGAAAAAACGTCCATGTTTACGTGGACGATATTGCTGTCGTAACCAAGGAAAAAGATTCACTCCTTGAGGATTTGCGAGAAACTTTCGATAACTTGCGCACCTATCAGATGAAGTTGAATCCATCTAAGTGTGTATTCGGGGTTCCCTCAAGTAAACTTCCGGGTTTCATCACTTCTCATAGAGGAAAAGAAACAAACTCGGAAAAGATCAAAGTAATCTCGGACATTTCAAATCCTAATGGGAAAGGTGTTCAAGAATTGCTGGGTTATGCCACAGCCGTGAAAAGATCTATTAATTGGCTGGGGGCTAAAACCCTTGAATCTACAAGTTGCTGGAGAAATTCGACAAAGTCAAGTGGATTACAGAAGCTTGGAAGCGCCTTACAAGTTATGTCCCCTTCTGTACTTAGTTCAAATCTATGTAAACATCTTTTGAGATCATGAAATAAAGTTGTCGGAATGCTGTCATCCATATTTCTTATAAGTGCAAAGTGTTTCCGCCTCATCTATTTCCCAATGATCTTACAAATTTCTCAATGTTAACCCGAATTGTGCTTGCGTACTCGGCGTTACTTAACTGAATGATTTTTCAGCCTTTTAACGGCTAAAGGAAACTTGAATTGCCTGCGAGCCCAAGTTTCACTTAAAACTTTCCTTGTTTCTCTAAGTCTTATCTGATCGTGCGTATGCTGGGTTACTGGAACTAGTTAGTAAAAATGCCTTTAGCACGATTCATGTTTTCGAGTTTCAAAACTGCTTGGTTCGTCCCCAGTTACTCGGCATAACGATTCATAATGCTATTTGAGCCATTTCAAACACTAAGGACAGTTAAAGCATATACACCAGAGAACTTAGAAGATAAAGGAATGGTAAAATTCAAACAACTTGCAAAGTAATTTCATAGTTTAAACTGCAAAAGGCGGAGTTTTCATTAATACATAAGAAGCATTACATTTTGGATTACAAATGAAAGAACAGTAATGCTCCTATTGTCTACATCTTCTATCCAGGTTCCAGGTAAACCCTTCAAGAATCCGACTCCTCCTCGCTGCTTTCTTCATCGGGAATCGGAGGAGCTTCTTCTTCTGGATAGTGGACGCCGACATTTACCATGGCGGCAATCTGGGTGGCGTGGCCCTTAACTTCACCAAATGGTGGATCGTTGCGCATCCGTGTATCCCTGAGGGACACCGGTGGCCACACGCCAGGATTTGGCACTAGGGTAGTGCATGCGCATAAGGCCTAAGGCCATGCGCGCACCACCCCGTGCGGAGCGGAGAACGGACTCCTTGGACTCCGCCACCTCCATGATGATACCCGGAAGTTTTTCAGCTTCCGAGCATTCCCCAGATTTTTCGGGAAGAAACTTGCCTACTAACTGCGTTGCAGCAGCCTTCACCAAGTTCCATGTCTCCCCGAAAGCTCGGATGCCTGCAGCCCGAGTGCCATCTGGGGTGTCTCCTGGTTGATCCAATAAAACATACAAAAGGGTTAAGAAGACAAACAGAGAAAAACAAAACATGGAAAGATGAGGGCAAGGGTAAGAAATTTACCGATTAGTTTATCGATCTCGGAAACTTCCTCCAGGCGAAGGTTCAGAGCTTCAGTCAAATCCTGAATGGTGGATTTGTCTTTCTCCGCCTGTTCGGAAGCCTTGGAGTTAGCCACTCCAAGGGCCAGATTGCTGGCTTCCAGGTCTTGCTGAGCCTTCACAAGATTCTTGTGAAGCTCAATGTTTTCGTTGCGGAGAATCTCGGCGTTGCCGGAATCTTCCGCTGCTTGTTTAGCTTCAGCTAAAGCAGCTGAAAAGCAAGGGAAAATCCGAGTTGATCAATTTCCTCGGGAAAAAACTTAGACAAAGTCTTAAATCGGAAATTTCAAAACGAAAAAGCCTACCTTTCGTTTCCGTCAAAGCGAGCTGAGATGATTCCAGCTCCGCCTCTCTCTCCTCAAGAATAGAAAGAAGATTTCGAACTTCTTTATTCTTGATAGTGAGCTTCCTGAAAACTTCAAGGTTTATGGCCTCGGAGGTTTGCTGAAACACAGCAAGGAAAAGTATGGTTAATAAAAACATCAAAGCAAAAAAGCACGCATTTTGTTTAATGCTTGGGGGCTAGAGTTACATACCTGGCTCAAACGCTGCAAACCTGCCAAGTTTTCTTGGAATCCTTTTGCGTATTCTGCAAAATGGTTCCCGGCTGCGTCCAAGCCTTCATTGATCGCCTTGAAATCCTTGTCGAAGGTGGGGATTTCCTCGTCAAAAGTCCGAGAAGATTCCCCCACTTTCGGGGCCGCCCTTTCCCTCGTGTCCGACTCGGACACAACGGGCTGGCTGGGCTCTGGGGGCTTGGTGGTGGTGGTGGTGGCAGTAAGTTCTTCCGCCATTGACTGCGGCGTATCCGGGGCGACGGCGGGAGATGGTTGGCTGCCTCGGTTGGAAGCAGCTTTGAGCTTCTTCAACTTCCTCGGCTTCAAGGTGGAGGGGGGCAAGCTAAAAACCAAAATCCGGATAAAAGTCAAAACACCGAAGATGGATGAAAAAAGCTCCCATGAAAGAAAAATCCAGAAGAACTAACCTGGACGTGGCAACGGGGATTCCGTCAAGATCGATAATTTCCTCAGAGGAAACTATCTTCTTACGCTTGCGGCCACCAGTAGTAGCGGTGCGCAGCGCGTCCAGCTCAGCCTCGGAGGCTAACTCCGAGTCTGGAAGATCCGCAAGCTGTCGGAAAAAACTAATCAAAACCAAAAGGTAGATTATCCAAGAATTGAAGTTGTACCCAAATGACGGGAATTTTACCTTGGGAGCGGGGTTGTTGGCCGTGTACATTGGCCGACTCTCCGCGTACTGTCGCGTGATGCGACCAATTGATTGATGCGCCGCTTAAGCTCTTTCGGGGCCCAATCCTTGTCGGTTGTCCGCATAGGATCTTTGGCCCCCGAGTACCCGCACAAAAGGCGGCCTTCATGGTTCGCCAACGGCTGGATCCGCCTGTTCAGCCAGCAGATGACCGTGTCCATACCGGTCAAAGGTGGCTTTGAGGAGGTGAGCTTGGCGATGCGTCTCTTGATCCTTAGTAGATCAGGAGGCAGAACCTGGACGGCCTCTGTCACCCAGTTATCCTGGGAACAGCGGCGGAGTTTACAAAAGGTGGAACCCCGACGGCCTTTTTAGGAAAGGGCACGTCGGGGTGATAGAAGAAAGAGCCCGTCCAAAATTTGACGGACTCGGAAGTTTTTATCTTGGGGAACCAATCCTCTCGGAATCTCCGAAGAGTAAAGGAAATGGTCCCGCAAGTGGGGAGAGCACCCTCCACAGAGTTGCGTTTTACCCCAAAACAATACATCCAGAAATCTAACCTAGGCTCTATTCCTAGGTAACCCTCAAACAAGGCCTGAAAGCCGGCCATGTATAGAATAGAGTTGGGGAGGGAGATTATGTGGTTGGATGTTATAGTGGGATAAAACTTGGAGAAAAAAGGAAGAGGGTGGAAGCCCCATACCTCGCAGAAGGTGGGAGGTAAGGAGCACTCTTTCGTTCTCCTGGGGCGTAGGCTCGGTCTCCTCTTCCGGGACCCGCCACTTCTTCTTCAGCACCAGGCCCTCCTTCTCCAAGTTAGGAAGAAGAGCCGGAGGAATACTGCAGGCACTCCAGTTGCCTGCAGTTTCCTCTTCTTCGTCTCCACCGGCGGCGGCAGCGGACGCGGCCCTCGCGGCGGCGAGCTGCTCGTCAAGGAGCTCTACTTTCTCCTCCACCGTTTCGGGAGCGAACGGTGGAGTCGATTTGGTGCTGGACCCCGCAACATCTGCGGTGGCGGAAGCATTTCCTCCGCCGCCCGCCGCGCGACGCCATGTTCTTCTCTGGCTCGCCGCCGGCGCTTGGGCGACCCAACTTGGGGATCTAGATCGCCCAGAAGTTCGTCGATGGAGGCGCGGGCCGGTGATGATTTCGGGGACGCCATCGTGCTTGGTGGTGCTGGTGCGCTCCGGCGTAGCAAGGGCTCGTCGGGGCAGGGACTAGCTTTCGCTCTCGAGCTTGCGTTCGTACCAATGGTGAAGGCAGTGAGGGAAGTGAAGAAGATTGCCGATGGGCTCGAGGACGGCTATTTATAGCTGGAAATCGTTTAGATACGTGCCAACGGCTCTTTTGACCGTTGGATGTTCGACGCGTGTCGCTCGCCGGAAAATCCGGGAAACGGAACGACAGAGGAATGATGGCTATCTCCTCGTTTCTCGTGAGAATCTGTCAGAGATACGTTGCAGGGTTTTCCCGCGTGAAACCAAGCGGCGCTTGCGTCAGCATGATTAAAGCGCTGATGTCACGTTTTCCTTTTCCGCGAAGGATCGCGAGAAGAAAAGCCGGATTTTCATAGTTCCGAGTTTTATGTTACCATCTCCTTTGAAAGGAAAGAAGAAAGAATCAAGACTGCTGAATCAAGTTCCCGGACAAAATGTATTTGACGAAAGGCGGAGTTTCAGAGTTTTGATCCTTCCTGGGGGCTACTGTCGGATATATACCGAATAGGGGTATAGAAGATGGTAGACAAAAGTGCCGGACTACCAGGGTGGCCCAAGCGGTAGTGGGCTTAGGTCCATTGGGCGGCCCAGTAGGCCGACGCGCAGAAGCCGGATTCTAGAAGAACCCGGATCACGGCCCGCGTGATCTGGCTTGGAGAAGAAGACGGATTCCTTACCGTCCAAGTTACCAGTTAAAACGTAGTCTTCTAGGTTTCCTAATCTGTAAGCCCTAGTCCGGCTATTATATAAAGCCGGACAGAGGATAGATTTCATAAGTTCTAAGTTGAATAAGCTCTAAGTTCTAGGTTATCTCGCCGAGAAGCTGATCCTCGCCGAGTAAAGCTAGATCTATTCCCTCACACTGTAACCCAGAATTACGGGCTTTAGTCCCTTATAGTGAGAAAGGCAGGAGTAGGTACGCCGTACTGTCGCGACGTACCGAACCTGGGTAAAATCCCGTGTTCTGTGTTACTACGCCGTTCCGTTACCCCACGTCTCTACCGTAGTCTCATGGCACCCCAGTCTATGAAAACTACTACGATGTCTCGACATGAAGATTACATCAAATTTCTCATATGAACTTTATTCAATATTAAGTTCGAATTTTATGTATCTCATACATGAATTCCTAGACAAGATGATAAATTGGAAACATTCGCATGTTGCCCTTTTCATTCAACCCTCCTCAAAAAGATTGGAAATCTTAACTTAATATAATTTTCACCTATCTTTCGTGATAAGACACTTTTCTCCTGAATCCAATGCTATATAACACTTGGAGTTACATTGGAAATTTACTACCAGTAAGCATATTGGCTTTCTTCAAAAACCTTTAATCAATTATGCATCATACTTTAGCAATATTGATTACTTGAAACTATCATTAAAATACATCTAAGTTAATTAATGAAAATGCTCCAACCTTAACAAAAAAGATAATTTTCTTTAGTGGGTTGAGAATTATTTCCGTTTCATGCACTTACTTATCACACCAAGACATTTGACAATTATAACATTGCTTGAATCCTTGTCTCACAAAGATTTCGGTATCAAGATAATTTTGAGTATCTCAAAATTTATCCTAAGTAATTTTGACTAAGAAAATCTTCTTTGTGAATCGGGTTATAATTCTATTAAGTCCTTTCTATTTCAATCAAATTTCTTTGATATCAGTTTTTGATTCAATGTACTCCTAATGAATTTTATGAAACATTGAAACTTCAATTATTCCATCTATTACACCTCATCAATATAATTAACTTATCACATTGACTCTTCAATGGAATTAAGTCAATTTAGAAAACATCTATCTTTTATGTGAATTTCAAAATTCACAAGTGACTAGCACTTTATAGATTTTTTAGCTTTATGAAACAATTTGGAGACAATCTCTGTGCCTTGAGAAATCAATAAAAGACCTATCTCCAATTTATTTAATAAGCCACAAAACTACTACTTAAAACTAAGTAATCGACTGCGATTAGAGCTATATGAATCTCGAAGTTTCTCAGCACATGAGAGAGAATTGCTAATTATATCTTGGTATAATCGGGAGAGTAGAACTCAAAACTAATTAGAAGAAGCTCTAATTCAATTAGAGTGGATCTAATTAGAAGCTCTAATAAGACCCTCTAATTCTACTAGAGAGAGAGGGGCTTGCTCAATATTATGATCTTTATCTTATCCTTAGGGTCCTTTTTATAGTTGGAGGGAGGGGAAATTTCCAAAGGAGGAAGGGGAAATTTCCAAAGGGAGGGAGGAGTCCTAGTTGCGCTAGGAGGGGCTTGGTCGCACCCCCTCTCCTATCCCAACTCGGATTGGACTCCCATATGAGAGTCCAACTCCACCTACTCTCTCCTTTTCCCTTTCCCCCTTTTCTTTACTTTTTCCCCTTAAAAAAATAGGAAAAACACCGGATGGTTCCTAGTGCCATGATTGAAGGCCCAAGGTCCCACCTGTCAGCCCTATCTATTGGTGCCGCCTAAGGGTGAAATTGCCCCCTCCAGCACCCCCCTTCCCGGTTTTTGTCATAAACTCTTCCGGAACCCTATGAACCCAATAGATAAAATTATAGATATTATCTACTGATGTTAGAAACATATTTCAAACATCCTGAAACATCTTATGTCCTCCGTTATCTCTCATATAAATTCTTCCATACATCGGCATAATTTCTCCCTTATAGTAACTTCCCCGAGACCACTACGATTGATACCGGACTTGTTTATATGACATCTATCGACATCAAACATTCATAAAAACAATAATATCTTATTAATTATCTTAATTAAAGGTTGGCACGGCTTAAGCGTGTGATCCATAAAGGATCAATAACACAGAGACGTGTTCGGGAACTTATTGAACAATAATCAATAGCGGGGCCGTGGACGCCCATTATGGCTCTTGTGTGTTCACCAAGAACGAGGGAACCCTATAAGTTACTCATTGCAATTAATACCTTAACTTCACGATACCAACGATATCACGAGTTGAGACTATGTGATCTCGTCTGATCAAACTCTTTGATCATAACACATATAGAACTTGTTACCGATATCGTCCTCTTTTCTCATCCATATCCCCGATATCCTTGTGAAAATCACACTGTATCTGGCCAGACGATTGGTTGACATCGGTGATACTGAGAGGATCCAGAGTGTGTATCTCTCTATCATCTAGAGGAGTTAAGTATTAGTCTTGAATGATCTCAGATCCATTACACTTTCTAGATTATACCCAGTCATCACCGTTACGATCACCAGTTACGACATGATGGTTGATGACATTCAAAATATAACTTTTGATAGTGCGGTCACTAGATATTCTCATGGTATAGGAGATATAGTCAATAACAACTTCATATATATTTTGCTAAAATACATTACAATTGTTTTGTCTCTTTTAGCAAAATCATATACTTGGATCTGTTGAGTACTATTGTTACCCTAACAATAAACTTTTATGTTTTGTTAGATTTTTTTAATCAAGTCCATGATCAGGAAAATATGATAATCTCACAAACCATAAAAAAATCTTAGAGACAAAAGTAGAAACTCTTGGTTATTTATGTATTCACACCCGCACAAATATTTTCATTTAAAAACTTATTTTCAAGTGTTATAGCGGTTCTAGCATGATGAAATAAACTTAATTCTGAACTTGGAGATAGAATAATAACTGAGTATTATTGTCTTTAGGACATACCTCCAAAATTTACACCTAATAATGTTCTCGTATTGGAATGAAAATGCCGGCTTTCTGGTTACCTAAAATCTCATCCTCACCCGAGATTTTTTTTTTGATATATGAGGTAACTTTTTCGTTGCATGTCTAGCCCATAAGAGTCGAATAAAGAACAATGTCGACATCGATGTAGCAGTTTATATTCAACCTCATCACATGTTATTACTAGTTAAAATTTGTCAAACGCTTCACTCCAAAGTTGTGTGCACAATTTATATTCATGTTCCCAAGTACTAGAATCTTCAATCTATAAAGTGGCAGAACATCTAGACGTCATCCTTGCCACGGTGGATAGTTTTAGTGACATATAGGGGTCATACATACATGTGGAGTCTCGACAACTTAATATTTCACTATAGTTACTACAGAATTTAGGAAAATACATGAATACCGCCAAGATGCGTGACAAAAATGGAATTCGTAAAAGTTACTATGGCTTTATTTCTAAAGTTCTCATCATTCATTTTTTAATTTATTAATTTTCAATAATATCCAGAAACCTAAATCCTTTTTAAAAATTTCTATTATTTCCCTTGAACTTCTACTTTCCCTACTTTTTCTGTAAATATTTTTAAGATACAATTATAATCGTTTCCAAAACACATTTTACTTTTTTTTCTATTTTATAAAATTTTAATCGTGTCTTAACAAAAAAAAATTAAAATTTGAAAAGATAAGTGGTTTTCCCTCGCTTTCCATGTTTTGTTAGTTGCTTTCTGTTGACCGGGCTGCAAAATAGTCACCAATAGTGTGTAGAAGGTGCAATATCTAGACAGTTCGTACATTTGAAGGACCAAGAATTTACAATAGTAAACTTGAGAAACCAAACATAGACTTTGGTAATAGTTTAGGATCCAAATATACATTATTTTGTACTACTACCTCCGATCCAATATAAGTGTCGGAGGCTTACACTATCTGTAGGCAAAAGTTTGCCTAACCCTCCGACACATATATCGGATCGGAGGGAGTAAATTATTTCCTATTTTGAAGGGACTATGTTGAAAGACGTTGAAAATTGTCGATAAGGCCTAGAACCTAGACGCTAGAGGCTAACATTGATGCACATGTTGTAAATGAGCATAATAATTACATATTGTGTGAGTAACCAATAACAAATTAGTAAGTAGTTAATGCACATACACATGTAAGGCTTGTTAATAAATAACAAAATGACGCTTAAACACTAGCCGAAGAAGACTAGAACATGGGCAGTAGAGAGTTATTTAAATCCACGCTAGTTAATACGCAGGACCATGTCAGTTCCCTCAAATAAACAGTTGATTAGAATTAACTAGTATGAATTGGCCTGCAGGGCAAATTGACTAGTAGCTAGGTCAGTTTGGAGTGTGCTTGATCCATTCCGGCTGATGTCGTCGAACTCTTGTTCAACCACGCCAGAAATACGTCCGGTATTCCAGTCCATTCGATGCAATCTCCCTTTTATTCGGCTTATTCGAAGCACGACCGATAGATCAAATAGACAAGTCTCGCTTCAACAAAATTAAACAAGGAATCAACAATAGAGGCGACACTAATCAATTTCTTCTTGTTGATGATGTGGCCCAATCCAAAGCTCACAATCTTTTAAATTGTCAAAGCGCGAGGGCTTTTGTCGCGGGCTCGGGTCGGATCTTTCCTTGTTGACGCGGTCACGAGAGGAGAAGGATAACAGTATCTCCAAATGTGAGACCAGAAATAATTAGTTAATTGTCGTCGTGTCACTGAAAATGGCACAAAGCTAGGAAAGTGATCAACAGCTCTGATTAGTTCAAGTGTCGTTGAATGATTTGGACCGACAAGCGTGTAAAGATATGGTCTAGTCGTCCGCTGTCGCCCACGTCAATTCCGGCTGCCTCGCTTGATTGGTCGCATGGGAATGAATGGACACTGTAGAGCGGTCACCGTGAGGTGTGGCGATGGTTGGACCTGTGCTTGCTTGATTTGATGGCTGCTAATTAATCTTTCCTTCCTGCTTAGCTT
The DNA here is from genome assembly GCA_028641055.1 of Alopecurus myosuroides. Taxonomy (NCBI): domain Eukaryota; kingdom Viridiplantae; phylum Streptophyta; class Magnoliopsida; order Poales; family Poaceae; genus Alopecurus; species Alopecurus myosuroides. Next base: position 655,908,312 of record CM054057.1, read on the forward strand.
AGTAGATTAAACTGTAGATTGGCTGTGTCACTGATTAAGAACTCTCCTTTCTTAGTACTAATAAAATTAAGTGTGAATGGAAATTGACGACATCCATTTATTTATACTCCTATAATAATCATACTATATGGCATCCCCATCACTTACGTACTGTGCAGTATAACCTACACGCAAAGACAAAGGGAGATCCTGAAACATTTGGTTTGGTTACCGTAATCTGTTGGCCCACGTCGACGTATAGTTTTTCCTCCTAGGCGAGCCACCAGAGCCGCTGGGGAGAGGAAAAAGCGATACCGCTTCCGCCCTGGGCTCCGGCTGACGACAACGTTGCTGGTGAGGGGGTCGCTGGATCCTATGCGTGCGGACCAGTTTAGCCTCTAGGCTAAATCAAACGTAGTTTAGGTCTTTCGATCGCTCGGCCACGGAGATGAATAAATGTGTTCTAGGTTCTTTTCTGATGCAGTGTTCTACTCCGTGGTCGGTGAGAGATCTGAAAGATAGTCCGTTCAAGCGGTGATGGCGTGGCGGCAGCGACATCATTGTACTGGACTTGTGTCCTCGGCCTCCACCGTTGCAACGACGTTCTCTCTAGCGTCGGAGCGAAACTCGGGAGGTCGTATAGGAGTACACACAAATGGCTATCTAGCTGAAAGATGGTGCATCTTGTGTTGGGTTTATGTTTGGAGGCCAACAGTTTCGATTTCCTCCTCCGACGTCGTCCCCATGCGGGGGCGCCAGATTTGGTGTTTCATGGCGTGTCCGGGGACATTGCTGCCCTGGTCTGATTTTTCAACGACAATAATTTTGCTTATAGCACACTAATTTGGAGATTTGTAAAGCTACAAATTAGCGGTGTAACTACATCGAGGTCGGATGAAGAGCTGATATGTCGTCGGTGTTGCAAAGAAGAGGGATAGGGGCTGGTGTTTTACGCAAAATTGTCCTATTTTTTCAGTAATCAGACACCTATTACCATGAAAAAACATTTTGTTTGGTTGGTGCTTAACGCCAAAGACTGCAAAGTAGGATCCAGGCTGAAATTGTTGTCCTGTCCACCTAGAATATTGTTGTCTTACTCTGGACTCTGCCAACATGCTTGCTTTTGGTACACCAACCGTGTGGATCCTCATAATGTAATCTGTTGATACGATAGAGTGATAGACCCATATTAATCCAACATTGCCCATACAAGGGACCTGTCAACCTATCTAATGCGTAAAGCACAACTGCTTGAAAGATGCACTTATTATTAATTAGTCCGTACAGTAATTATTGATCAATGATCCCTAGTGCTTTTGTTTTCTTTCCTGAGAAGAAATTAGTACACCCTAAAGGAGACTCGCTCAACCCGGCTCCTCCTTCCCACAACTTCTTTGAGAGTCAGTCGCGGGCCTCTGTTGCCGGCCTCTCTCGCCGCCGGCGCATGCGCTTGTTGGTGTAGAGGAGGGCTGGGGTGTTGGCCCTTGCTGTATAGAGTAGTTTTAGCTACTAGTATTAGGTTTTGCTTTAGTTGTTGTCTTTGGCTAGTGTGTCAGTTTGGCGTTCTGCCGTACCGCCTCTGGTCCTGGTGCTTGCGAGCGAGCGGCGCCGTGACGAATATAATCGTTCCTTTCGGGTGGCTGCCGTCCATGGTGGATGGCAGAGGCTGCGGAGGGTTTCGGTGGAGGTGGCTAAAAGAAGCTCGATTTTAGTAGATCTGGTGGTTACTGTTGGAGCAGGGTGCATCCCTTTTGTGCTCGCCGTGGGGGCGAGAAGAAAGAGGACCACCAGGCTCTTGGCTGCTGCTGCCCTCTTCTATAGCAGGGGAGCTCGTCGGCTTCTCTCGGGAGTGCTTTCACGGCAGCGACTTCGCCGTCGTTCTCCATGGTCGTGAGGCGACCCCTCCAGCCTCAGGCTATGGTCACGGTCATTTCCGGCTGGCTCTAGTGGTACTCTACAACCTCTAGGCTGCCATGCCACAGTGGAGGACCTTCAGCTCTTGTGCAGCAAGCTCCCGCCTCCCCGTCCCAAGTGGTGTCGTCCCCAACAACGTCGAGGTTGGCTGCGCAAGGCTTCGGATCTGCGGTGGTGGAGATGGAGCAGGACTTGATCGCCTTTTCTATTTCATTTTTGAGGTCCTTTGTGCAAAATGACAAGGGCTTGATTGTATTTTTTTTGTTTTTCTATGGCCCTTACTGTATTATGTACTTCCACCGACAGGAATCAAGGAAGCTCTAGGTCCTTCGGGACCGCCCCTGTTCAATAAAGGAGAAAAAAATAGCACGACCCCCCGTGTCATCTAGCTTCACCTATCCGAAGGAGAAACCAACTACCGGGGCTGCCAACCGAGTTCAGCGCGTGCACGGCGGCGCGAGCGTGGGAGACGACAGGGTGCCGGTATTCCGCATTGCACACCACTGTATGTTATAATATGCCATTTCACAAATACATCGCTCAGAATAGTACAATAGGATCATTCCAGAACCCATATTACATATGAATTATTAGAAGCCAAAGCTGTATGGGAGTCACAACATCTTACTCGGATCACTAAGGAAACTCAGATAACAACTTAAATATGAAAAAAGAACCATTAAAACTACAATAGTAAATATTATGATAGGTCGGTAACTTATTGATGCCACACTATGACAGCTCGTCTTATTGAGATCCAACTTATGTTTCTAGCTTCTCGTCTTTGCCTTTGATCCCATGGGCGATGTAGCATCTACCCCTTCAACTCCTCCAGGAACATCTAGTGCCTTGTGATGCAGTCCACCCTAGCCCACCAAGCACTACTATAATATCACAATGGCACGCACCAAGACCATGCAAGATACGGTGAACTCACTCTTACCTCCCTATGATCGCAATGGCTTGACGAATGGATTGCTACTTCATGGAAATATACTATGCTTGCTTAGATACCTACCACATGGTCATCTTGCGCCCAATAAGCTCAAGAAGATGACCAAGATGGTGGCCAATAAAAAGGAGAAGAGAAGACCGCCAGGAAAATCGGCGGCCGGCCCCTAGGCCGGCCGGCTCGTCCACCTACCCGGCTCTCCACCAGTCTAGGCTCCAAGGCCGGCTCTCCAGGCCGGGCACCCGGCCAAGCCTGGCCTACCCCAGTGCCAGGTCGGCCAGCTCTGGCAGCCAACCGGCCCTCTATCAGTCCGGGCGTCAAGGCCAGCTCCCTAGGCCGTCCTCTAGCACGATCAGGTGATACGTCCTAAACGTATCCTTAATTTCTGATGTTCCATGTTGTTTTCATGCCATATGCTACATGTTTTGTTTACACTTTATGTCATTTTTTATCGATTTCCCGGGACTAACCTATTGGAAAGATGCCACGGAGCGAGTTCTTGTTTTAGTTTCAGAAAAGTTGTTCTGGAAATATTTTCGGATTGGAAAATTCGAAGCCCGAAAGTCTTAGAATTCCCGAAGGTTCCACAGAGTTCCAAAGAGGCCCGGAGGGCGCCACAACGGGGCCACACCATAGGGCGGCGCTGTGGGCCCCTCGGGCACCCACCGCCATCGCCCTTTTGCCTCTATATTCTCCCCGATGCTTGTACCTATACCACTTTTCCACGAAGAACACCCGAGGCCGCCGTCATCGTCAACCCGAGATCGGGAAGGTTCTGGAGTTCTCCCCGGCACGCTGCCGGGAGGAAAAATCATCACCGGAGGTCTCTACACCACCATGCCCGCCTCCAGAGTGATGCGTGAGTAGTTCATCCTTGGACTACGGGTCCATAGCAGTAGCTAGATGGTTGTTCTCTCCTCTTTATGCCTCATGTTTAGATCTCGTGAGCTGCCTCACATGAACGAGACCATTTTATTGTAATGATACATGTTGTGTTTGCTGGGATCCGATGATTATTGGATGCTATGTCTCTTGATTATCAATCTATCATGTTGTCTTCATGTGTATGTTATTTATGATCTTGCGTGCTCTCCGTTGTTAGTAGATGCTCTGGCCAAGGGGATGCTAGTGACTCCAAGCGGGAGTATTTATGCTCGATAGTGGGTTCATGCCTCCTTTGCATCTGTGCTCGTGTGACAGAAACGTGACGGATGGAGGATGTGTTGTTGCCATTAGGGAGAAAACAACGATGTTTACTTTGTTTACATTACACACTTTGCTTACTGCGATTATCTGTTGCTTGCATCTTAATACCCAATGTTTGTTCGGATGATATTCGGAGGGTGGATTATTAGTCATAGATGCAGTTGGATGATGGTCTATGTATCTTGTTGTAATGCCCACATGAATCTCATCGTAACCATCATGTCATGCATGTTTCATTATCAATCAATTTCCCAGCTGTAATTTGTTCACCACGCATGTTAGCTATCTTTTTTGGAGAGGCACCACTAGTGAACTGTGGACCCCGGTCCATTTTCTCATACTGATAATACAAACACTACTTTCAGTCTTTCACTGTTTTCACACTACTTCCACTGTTTTCATATTGTTTTCATACTGTTTTCCACACCATACATTTAACCTCTTTGTTATCAGCAAAATCGGTGAGACTGACAACCTCACTGCTACGTTGGGGCAAAGTGAATTGATTGTGTTGTGTAGGTTCCACGTTGCTGCTGAACCGGTAGTGCGCCCTACCACATCAACTGCATCAACCTTTAAAAGTTGCTTTTCCTCCTACTGGTCGATTCAACCTTGGTTTCTTTTCAGAGGGAAAACTTGCTGCTGCACTCTTCACACCATGTCCCTGGGGTCTCCCAACGAGCGTGTTTCTACACTCCATCAAGCTTTTCTGGCGCCGTTGCCGGGAGGAAGAGAATTTCTGCAAGGGGAGTCTCTCACTTTGTTTTAGTTTTGCTTAGTTTATTTTATTTTTTCTTGTTTGCTTCTCTTTATCAGAAAGACACAAAAATTAAGTCTTATTCTAGTTTTTGTTTTTATCATGTTTTTAGTCTTGCTAAAATGACTACCCCTGAGAACACTAAGTTGTGTGACTTTACTAGCACCAACAACAATGATTTCATTAGCACGCCTATTGCTCCACTTGATCCTACTGCTGATTTTTATATGATAAAGCCTGCCCTGTTAAACCTTGTTATGAGAGAGCAATTTTCTGGTGTTAGTACGGATGATGCTGCTGCCCATCTTAATAATTTTGTTGAACTGTGTGAGATGCAAAAATATAACGATGTAGATGGAGATATTATTAAACTGAAATTGTTTCCTTTCTCTTTGAGAGGAAGAGCTAAAGAATGGTTGCTATATTTGCCTAGAAATAGTATTGATTCTTGGACTAAGTGTAAAGATGCTTTCATTGGAAAATATTATCTTCCTGCTAAGATTATATCTTTAAGAAGTAGCATTATGAATTTAAGCAACTTGATAATGAGCATGTTGCTAAATTTTGGGAAAGAATTAAATCTTTAGTAAAGAATTGTCCCACTCATGGACTGACTACTTGGATGATCATCCAAACCTTTTATGCAGGTCTGAATTTTTGTTCAAGAAACCTTCTGGATTCAGCTCCTGGAGGAACATTTATGTCCATTACTTTGGGGACAGCAACAAAGCTTCTTAATGATATGATGGTAAATTATTCTGAATGGTACACTGAGAGAGCTATAACAGGTAAGAAGGTAAATTCTGTTGAAGAAACCTTCTCTTTGAGTGATAGACTTGATGCTATTATGTCTATGCTTGTGAATGGCCATGCTCCTATTGATCCAAAAAATGTCCTTTAGCCTCTTTGGTTTCCCAAGAGGATCATGGTTATGTAAACTTCATTAGAAATAATAATTTCAACAACAATGCTTATAGGAATAATTTTGGTAGCAACAATTATAGGCCATATCCTCCTAATAATAATAATGGTTATGTCAATTCTTATGGTAATTCCTACAACAACAATAAAAGTGTACCCTCTGATCTTGAAAACATGCTCAAGAATTTTATTAGTACACAAACTTCTTTTAATAAATCTGTTGAGGAAAAGTTTGGAAAAATTGATGTTCTTGCTTCTAAAGTTTATAGCCTTGCTCTTGATGTTGATTTTCTGAAACTAAAGGTTATGCCTCATGATGTAAAAGAAAGTAAAACTGTAAATGACATTCAAATTTGAATTGATGACAATGTTAGGATGTTAGCTGAATTGCATGCTAGATGGGAAAGAGAAGATGAAATAGCTAGAAAAAATAATATAGCTAATGTTTGCACCATTACCACCACTAGTAAAACTGAAGTTTCTCATGCTAATAAACCTTCTACTATCATTGGTAAAGTAACTGGTGTTGGCAACTTCCGCTGTTAAAAATCCAAGACTGCCTGAAACTGCTAAAAATGCTCGTGATAAAAGTGCTGAAATTTTTAGAAACATGGGAGGCAATTAGTCCCATTACCTTTGATAAAAATGATCTTGAATTTGATGATTGAAACATAACTGAAGTGATTAAGTTCTTACAGAATCTTTCTAGTTGTCCTATTGCTAGTACTATGAATATGGCTTTCACAAAACATATCATAAATGCTCTCATGCAAATTAGAGAGGATGAATTAAGGTGTGAAGCCTCTATCCCTAGGAAGTTAGATGATGGTTGGGAACCCATCATTAAAATGAAAGTGAATAATTTTGATTGCAATGCTCTATGTGATCTTGGTTCTAGTATCTCTGTTATGCCTAAAAAACTTTATGTTATTCTTGATTTGCCACCTTTGGAGCACTGTTATTTGGATATTCGTCTTATTGATAACGTTAAAAGGAAACCTTTGGTGAGAGTTGATGATGTTCTTATTATGGTTAATAATAACCTTTTCCCTGTTGATTTTGTTGTTATGAATAATGAATGCAATGCTTCTTGTCCAATTGTTTTGGGAGACCTTTTATTAGAACTGTTGGTGTTGTTATTGATATGAAAGAGGGGAATATTAAATCTCAATTCCCACTCAATAAAGTTATGGAACACTTTTCTACAAAGAGAATGAAGTTTCCTTTTGATTCTATTATTCGAACAAATTACAATTTGGATGCTTCTTCACTCGAAAATACTTTATTCCATTTTCCTGGGCCTAGCTAAAAGGCGTTAAAGAAAAGAACTTCTTGGGAGCTAACCCATGGTTTTATTTTTGCTTTGTTTTTCTCTGTTTTCTTTGAGTCAAGGGGTTGTATACTTCTGTAGCAAATCCTTTATATATTTATTTTCATGCACTAGTTGTGCCAAGTAAAGTTTCTAGCGAAAATTAAAAAAAAGTAAAGTTTCTAGCGAGAGTTGGAGTTGGTTTCGTATTTCTGCGCAGTAAACAGATTTCTGCTGTCCACCGTAAAAAATCGTATAAGTTCCAGAAAGATCAAAATGACCTGAAACTTTTTTTTTCTTATTCCTCAGCTAATTACAAAAATGTTTTGTTCTTTATGTTTTTCGATCTGGGAAACGTAAGTGCCCCAAAAAAATTCGTCTTTACAGACTGTTCTGGTTTTGGCAGATTCTGCCATTTTTCTTGCATTTGCTCTTTTACTATGTCAAGTGCATTTCTTTGCTTCACGAAACATCAGTGGATGTATCTAATGTTTAAAAGTATCTATAGAACATGTTCCCATGCATAACCCATGGATTTTTGATTGTTTCACTAACCCTCTAATGCAAATTACTTCGAGTGTGGTGTGAAGGAAGTTTTCAAGGGTCAAGAGATGAGGGTGATATAATGTGATCAAGAAGAGTGCAAGGTCAAAGCTTGGGGATGCCTCCGTGGTTCATCCCAGAAAATTCTAAGAATACTCAAGCATCAAAGCTTGGGGATGCCCAAGGCATCCCCTTCTTCATCAACAATTTATCAAGTCACTTCTAGTGAAACTATATTTTTATTCGGTCACATCATATGAAATTTAGTTGGAGCGCCTGTTTGTTTTTCTTTTGTTTTATCTTGTTTTATTTTGTTTTGCTTGCTGCAATAATGTTGTTGGAACCTAGGATTCTTTGTGTGGGAGAGAGACACGCTTCGCTTTTTCGTATGAATACTCGTTATGCTCGTATTCTTAGTTTTTCTTCTAGTTGCTGCAAAATTCCTGTTTAGCTCCTGTTTTTCTTGCATCTCTTATTTAGAGATGTTATTTTTAGTAGATTTTTGTTAGTACTATCTTGTTTCATTGCTGTATCTCTTGGAGATTTTTTGTTTAGTATGAAATGCTTGGTGTTGGAAAGCAGTAGTACAGTTTTCGTACTTATATCGGTGCAAATAGAAGCTTGTATAGACTGTGGCTAGACTTTTTCATGTCATGCTAGATGTTATTTTAATTCGAAAGCCTAATAGTTCTTTTGTAGCATGACTTGTCCCAAATAGCTGAGGGTTTGTAATGTTCCTTAGAAAGAATCATGAGTTGTTCTTGTCATATTGAAGCATAAATTTATGGTGTTCTCCTTTGAATGTTATATTTGGTTGACTTGGCGCATGCACACACCATGTTTATGACGACAAACCTGTCACTTATAGCCTCTATGATCATTTAGTTTTTGAACTTGTAGTACCACTTATGCTTTTATTAATGATGTTTTTGTCGCTATGCATGATTATGGCCATTATTGCTCTCTTGATTTGTCGCTCTCAGTCTTTTGCTAGCCTCCACATGTACTGAGTATTAGCTCTACTCGTGCATCCAACTCCCAAAAACCAAAGTTTTCCAAATGTGTCCATCATACCTACCTATATGTGGTATTTAACCGCCACTCCAAAGTAAATTGCTCATGTGTTACCTTTAAAAACTTCAAAATTACTCTTGTTTTGTGCTCCTGTTTTAGCTCATGAGGACGTAAATAGAGAATCTTTATCTCACTTGTTGAGTGGACTTTCACACCATGGACTCGTGGCTTGATCCACTTATCTAATTGATAGAAGAGCTGGCAGCAGGGTGCATGATGTCTACGCACGCTTCTATTCTTATAGACAGTGTTGGGCCTCCAAGTGCAGAGGTTTGTAGAACTGCAGCAAGTTTCCCTTAAGTGGATTACCCAAGGTTTATCGAACTCAGGGAGGTAGAGGTCAAAGGTATCCTTCACAAGCAACCCTGCAATTACGATACAAGAAGTCTCTTGTGTCCCCAACACACCTAATACAATTGTCAGTTGTATAGGTGCACTCGTTCGGTGAAGAGATAGTGAAATACAAGTAATATGGATGATTATAAGTGATAATTGCAATCTGAAATAAAAATGGCAGCAAGAAAACTTGTAGCAGAACTGATTGTAAATGGTGTTTCAGTGCTTAGAAACAAGGCCTAGGGATCCTACTTTCACTAGTGGATACTCTCAACAATGATAACATAATTGAATGGATAAATATCTCTCTTCACTATGCTACTCCGAACCACTCTCCGGTTGAATAATAAACACCAATTCATTGCGTAGGGCTGCAAACTCCTCAAAGTCGCATTCCCATGTCTAGTTAACCCCACGCTGTCACTATGAGCGCCCTAGAAGGTACTAGACAAACACCACAATTTCATAGGGTCATCCAACACAATATATAAATATCATGCTAAACCACACGGTGCATACACTGTCACCTTTACACCGTGATCAAAGTGTCTACGGAGATCTCATAACAAAACCACTCGAGTAGCATAACAGATGAAGAGAAACATCTACTTATTCAACTAGATTACAAAGCTCATGATCACATAAAGATCACACCATGGGAGAGAGAGATGAAACACATAGCTACCGGTAGAGCCCTCAACCCCGGGGGAGAACTACTCCCTCCTCATCATAGGAGACAGCAACGGCGATGAAGATGGCGGTGGATTCGATGGAGATGGCTCCGAGGGAATTTCCCCGTCCAGCAGGGTGCCGGAATAGAGATTTCTGTCCCCCGAAACTTGTCGGCGGCGGAGCTACGGATTTGTTTTGTTGAAAAGGCCGATTGATCTAGGGTTTATGCATCGGGGGCATATATAGGCGAAAGGGCGATGCCGGGGGTTGGTCAGGGGGCCCAAACAACCTGGTGGTGCGGCCAGGGGGACCCGCGCCACCCTATGGTGTGGCCACCCTGTGCCCCCCTCCGGGTCTCTTCGGGACTTCCTTGACCCTCCGGGACTTCTAAGACTTCTGGCTTTTGAATCGTCCAATTCCGATAATATTTCCAGAACAACTTTTCTGAAACTAAAATAGCAGAAAACAAGGAACTGGCTCTGTGGCGTCTTGTCAATAGGTTAGTCCGGAAAATCGATAAAAATAACATAAAGTGTATAGAAAACATGTAGAAAACAACATGAAAACAACATGGAACATCGGAAATTAAGGATACGTTTACGACGTATCAACATCCCCAAGCTTAGTTCCTACTCGTCTCGAGTAGGTAAACGATAAAAACACATAATTTTTGAGGTGACATGCTACCACCATAAACTTGATCATCAATAATGTAAAAGCATAAGTAAGCTGAGATCATAGAACTTCAACACAATCATGATAAATATAATTTTAATAATAAAGCATAGCAATCACCTTGCATCATGAGAAATAACACAAATAAAAGATCATGAATAACAATGCAACGAAAGATATACGTTTGTTTAAAGTATAGAGAAAACATGGCAAAGTGATATTTTGCTAGTCCTTAATAGTGGGGCAAAACATAAATGCTAGGACACCTTCAAAGTTCATGTGGGAGACTAGAACAAATAATTAGAGAACAAAATAACACATCATGAATCAATTAATAATGTTTCTGGGACACATGCACATAAAACTCAGAATGGCAAAAATGCTCTCTCAATTGTGCATAAAGTTAGAAGATGGAGACTCAACACAAAAGTAAAAGAAAGGCCCTTCACAGAGGGAAGCATCGAACACTCATGTGCTAGAGCTTTTATTTTATTAAATAGAGGTATTAAAAAGCTTGACAGTCCTCCCATCCATCTTACACAAACCATGGCTAACCGAATCCTCGGGTGTCTGCCAACAATCACATACCATGGAGGAGTGTCTATATTTTGGGAGATGAATGCTTATGTCAATGAATGGTAAACATAAAATATAGTACGTCACAAGCTAACTAGATATCACAAGAGAGGCTCCCATATGAAGGACGCAACTTGTGTAGAAGGTCATCCCTCTTTCTCTTTTGTTTACACAATTATGCTTTGACTGATAAATCAGGGGAAAAAATAGCGAAGGGAATTTGTTGTTATTAATTTGGTGCTGGGCACCCCACTGCCGGCTCTTCTATCATCGGATAAGCGGATGAAGCCACTAGTCCAGGGTGTGAAATTCCAATCAACAAGTGAGATAAAGATTCTCTATATATGTCCTCATGAGCTAAAACAGAAGCACAAAACAGGAGTAATTTTGAAAGTTTTAAAGGTAAAACATGAGCAATTTAATTTGGAGTGGCGGTTAAATACCACATGTAGGTAGGTTTGGTGGACACAATGGGAAAACTTTGGTTTTGGGGAATTGGATGCACGAGTAGAGCTCATACTCAGTACATGTGGAGGCTAGCAACAGATTGGGAGCGACAAATCAAGAGAGCATAAGAGCCATAATCATGCATAGCGACATAAACATCATTACTCAAAGCATAAGTGGCACCACAATTTCAAACACTAAATTACCATAGAGGCTATAAGTGACTGGTTCATGGTCATAAACATGGTGTGAGCATGCGCCAAGTCAACCAAATAAAACATTCAAAGGAGAACACCACAAATTTATGCTTCAATATGACAAGAACAACTCATGATTCTTTCAATGGCACATTAAACACTCTCGGATATTTTAGGCTAATCATGCAACTAAATAACCACAAGGATTTAGAACTAAAATAACATCTAGCATGATATGAAAAAGTCTAGCCACAGTCTATACAAGCTTCTAGTTGCACCGTTAAAATTTCTACCTCAAGCGGCAGTTTATTTTTCCAACAAGAACCATACAAAACATGATTTAAGAAAAACTCTCTAAATGATAAATCAAGAAAACACGGGAGTCTCACATAACACTACTAAGACTAACATCTCTGAATAAGAGACGCATGAAAAACGGGAGCTAAAGGCAGCACTAGCAAAAAGTGAACACTCAGAGAACAATAAGAGTGAAAACTAGAGTGTTCTAAACAATGAAAACGGAGCGTGTATCTCTACCAAACAAGTATGATAGGTTAAAGTGATGTTTATTTCAGAAAGGAAACAAAGAAAACAAAAGAAAAACAAACAGACGCTCCAAGTAAACTTCATATGATGTGATCGAAACAAAATATAGTTTCACTAGAAGTGACCTGATAGATTGTGGATAAGGAAGGGGCTGCCTTGGGCATCCCCAAGCTTAGATGCTTGAGTCTTCTAAAAATATGCTTGTATGAACCACGGGGGCATCCCCAAGATTTTACATTGCACTCTTCTTGATCACATATATCACCCTTTGACACTTGAAAATTTCCTTCACACCACAGTCAAAGAGTAATTCGCATTAGAGTGTTAGTCCAACAATCAAAAATCCATGGGTACTGTATGGAACAAGTTCTATTGATACTTTTAAACATTAGCTACAGCCACTGATATTTCGTGAAGCAAAGAAATCCACTTGACATCACAAAAGAGCAAATGCAAGAAAAATTGCAGAATTTGTCAAAACCAGAACAGTCTGTAAAGACGAATTTTTTGGAGGCACTTACGTTGCTCAGATCGAAAAACTTAAAGAACAAAACAATTGCTGAATTAGCCGAGGAATAAGCACAAGAAATTTCAGGTCATTCTGATTTTTCTATGATTTATACGATTCTTTACGGTGGACAGCAGAAATCTGTTTACTGCACAGAGATTCAAAACCAACTCCAACTCTCGTCGGAAACCACTTGGCACTACTAAAATATGAAAATAAAGATAAAAATGAGTTTCTACAGAAGTATACAACTCCTTGAATCAAATAAAACATATAAAAAAACAAAACAAAAATAAAACAATGAGTTATCTCCCAAGACGTGCTTTTCTTTAAAGCATTTTAGCTAGGCATGATAATTTGAGAATATGCTCACATAGGAAACTAGACGTTACCCCGCGCGTTGCTGCGGGATCGTTTTAGAAACTATATTGTAAAAAAAAGTTTATAAGATATGTGATACATTATATTTTGAAGGGAATATGTAAAATTCAATTTACCATAGTATATATTTTAAACTATCAATATAAATAATTAGATGATTTAATAAATGGATTATGTGTAGGTTGCATGTAGTGATTAATAATTATTAGTGGAGATGACATGGACAATTGATACGCTAGGAGGATGGATGATGTGGGTAGCTTGCATGTTGAGATAGAAAAATCATTAATGCATGTTAGTGGGGTTTTCTTTATAAGAAGTATAGATAGATATGAATTAAAGAAAAAGAGAGCATCAAAAAGAAAATGTAATTTTTTTTTGAAGTCTAGCCCACTTCCTACAAAAAATAATCCTGTAGAAAAACAAGTCAATAAAGCACAAAGTGGCTAGCATAGGAAGACAAAATAAGTGCAAATTCAGAACATTCAACATAAAGAGGGGAAACTTGATATTTTTTAGACGCATCAGACTATGTTTCCCTCTCTCATAATAACTTTTAGTAGAATCATGGATGAAATTAACAATATAACTATCACAAGAAACATTCTTACCATGAGCCACATGCATAAAAGAATTATTACTCTCCACATAAGCATAGTCGTTCTTATTAATAGTAATGGGAGCAAATTCAACAAAATAGCTATCATTATCATTCTCATCACATAATCATAAAATATAGGAGGCATATTGTAATCATAATTAATGTTCTCCTCAATAGTAGGTGGACTGAAAATATCATATTCATCATTGTAATCATCATAAAGAACTCCAACATGATAGACAAGTTGTATATTAGGGAGATGGTTTTGGGTAATCCCTCCATAACTATGAAAAGTTTCACAAGGATAATTGTAATCATAGCCTATGTTATAGCCTCTTTATAATAGTTATCAAAGACTGCAGGCATAGTATCATCATAAGAAATATCATCATTTTTACTATAAAGAGATGTATCAAGCATATAATCATCAGTAGCAAAAAGATTTTCAAACACAACATCCACAAGCTCAGAGCTTTCTATATCATCATTAGAAGGAACATGGATGGTACTAATAGTACCACAATTATCATCATTTTCAGAATTGGTACCAAAGAGATTTTCAATATCAAAAGTGGTGTGTTTATCCCAATCATGATCACCTTCATAAATAAGAGGCATAGGAAAATTATTGAGTTTAGACTCATCAAAAACTATAATAGGAGCAACATGCTTAGTGGGAGATACCGTTACCTCTCTCCTTTTAATCATCATCTTCTTCTTCTCTATAGGAGGGAGAGGCTTGAAAGGAAGTTTCTCCACATACCCTGGTTTATTGTCAGAAACAATAGAACAAACCTTGGAGGATTCCTCCTCTTCATTAATAAGATGAAAATAAATATTAGCCCTGTCATATTTTGGTAAAGTCTCCTATTTTATAATATTTTGTATGTAAGTATTTGTGTGGCAATTATTAACACAATAAAGATGACAACCATGTAGGACACTATTCATATCAAGAGCACGTATATCTACCAAAGAAGTTTTTCTTGATAACTCTTCACACCCCAAAAATAATGTAAGTTCATCATGCTGATTAGGAGTGATCATCTCATCACAATAAAAACTTCCAGTATTCAAATAGCTATTACAACCTAAGCATTGAAAATTGAAGTGACCCATTTTACAGCGAAGTTCACAAATAAAAGGATAGCGGGCACAAGCTTTTTTACCAAGATCATCTAAAGCCCTGTTCCACTTTCTAGTTTTTTCATTCCTATGATGGATGCAATATTCTTCTTCGGTTTGATTCTTTTCACAAGGTTTGAAAAATTAACATGCTTATAAGAAATAGTACTTTCAGAAGTTTGAGCATGTTCATTGCAATCATTAATAACAATTTCATTTTTCATGCAAGTGTCTTTAAAAGGTTCATGATGTATGTCCCCATTTGATTTAGGAACATTAATATAAGAAGCAAAGGATATATACCAACCAACAATCATTTGAGGATCAAGACCATATTTAGCACTAAGCTCTTGAAAATCAGCAGTTTCAGCGAAAGACTTAATGCAATCATACTCATAGTTTATACCTTATTCTTTACCTTTATCGTTATTCCAACCTTCATTATTGGTTTCAATTGTTTCAAGAAGATCCCATTTAGGTTCAACCTTCTTACTTGAGAAAGAACCATCTAAACATGCATCTAGATAATCCCTATAATGTCCTGAAAGCCTTGCGTAAAAAATAGTAACAATTATTTCCTTAGGAAGCTCATGGTTAGAACATTTAAATATTAATGTTTTCAGTCTTGCCCAAGATTGAGCAAAGCTTTCTCCATCATGAGGCCAAAAATTATAAATGTAATTCCTATCTAAATACAGTTCATGAGAAGAATAAAATTTAGAGTAAAATAGAGATTCAAGCTCCTTCCACTCCAAATGATGAGGATCATCTAGTAGCTCATACCACTCCCTTGCTTTGTCATTAAGTGACAAAGAGAATAACCTCCTCTTAACTTTGTCCATTGAAATACCTGCACACTTGAACAACCCGCATAATTCATGTATAAAGAGTAAATGATCATGAGGATGGACAGTTCCATCTCCCAAATAGCAGTTATTTGTGACACGTTCAACAATTTTCATAGGTATTTTAAAAGGAACACTTTCAGCAAGAGGATTTAAAATATCACGAGCATCATTAGATTTATCACATATGAGAGATAAAGTATCATCAGAGCAAATTTTCTCCTCTAAAACTGGGGAACTAAAAAGTTTATAAAAACAAGATTCCCCAAGCTTAGACTTTTCAATAGTATTAGAAATAATGGTATCCAAATAATTAATGCTAATAACATTGCTACTAGAATGAAAATAAAGCTCTCTCATATTTTTGTTGTTTTCCATTAAGACTAACTAGTAAACATAAAAACAAGCAACAAGTGAAAACAAGCCCAACTAGTGAAAATAAAAACAAGAAACAAAAAGATTTAATTGCAGAATCTAAAGGAAATAACTTCGAGCACTCACACCCGAGGATGTGGGAACCTCTGACCTTACCTCCCCGGCAATGGCGCCAGAAAAGAGCTTGATGTCTACGCACGCTTCTATTCTTGTAGACAGTGTTGGGCCTCCAAGTGCAGAGGTTTGTAGACTAACAATAAGTTTCCCTTGAGTGGATTACCCAAGGTTTATCGAACTCGGGGAGGTAGAGGTCAAGAAGTCTCTTGTATCCCCAACACACCTAATACAATTGTCAGTTGTATAGGTGCACTGTTCGGCGAAGAGGTAGTGAAATACAAGTAATATGGATGATTATAAGTGATAATAGCAATCTGAAATAAAAATTGCAGCAAACAAACATGTAGCAGAACTGATTGTAAATGGTGTTTCAATGCTTAGAAACAAGGCCTATGGATCCTACTTTCACTAGTGGATACTCTCAACAATGATAACATAATTGAATGCATAAATATCTCTCTTCACTATGCTAATCCGAACCACTCCGGTTGAATAACAAACACCAATTCATTGCGTAGGGCTGCAAAAAGCACTCCTCAAAGTCGCATTCCCATGTCTAGTTAACCCCACACTTTCACTATGAGCACCCTAAAAGGTACTAGACAAACACCACAATTTCATAGGGTCATCCAACACAAGATATAAATATCATGCTAAACCACACGGTGCACACACTGTCACCTTTACACCGTGATCAAAGTGTCTACGGAGATCTCATAACAAAACCACTCGAGTAGCATAACAGATGAAGAGAAACATCTACTTATTCAACTAGATTACAAAGCTCACGATAACATAAAGATCACACCATGGGAGAGAGAAAGATGAAACACATACCTACTGGTAGAGCCCTTAGCCTCGGGGAGAACTACTCCCTTCTCATCATAGGAGACATCAACGCCGATGAAGATGGCGGTGGAGTCGATGGAGATGGCTCCGAGGGCACTTCCCCGTCCGGCAGGGTGCCAGAACAGAGATTTCTGTTCCCTGAAACTTATCAACGGCGGCGGCGCTACGGATGTTTTTGGTGGAAAAGGCCGATTGATCTAGGGTTTATGCATCGGGGGGGACATATATAAGTGAAAGAGCGATGCCGGGGGGTGGCCAGGGGGCCCACACCGCCTGGTAGCGCGGCCAGGGGGACCCGCGCCACCCTATGGTGTGGCCACCTTCTGGCCCTACTCCGGGTCTTTTCGGGACTTCCTTGACCCTCCAGGACTTCTAAGATTTATGGCTTTTTGTAACATCCTTGATTTTTGGAAATTGCAAAAATCAAAAAAATTAAAACATTTTGTTTTATATTAAAGCAAGCCACCAAAAACAAATAAACCCCAAACACAAAGTAAATAATATTGTTTTTCCAATGTTGTTGAAATTTTAAAAAATCCATTATGCCTCTGTTTTCCATAATCCCTAAACCTCTTTCAACTAAGTCTTCATATTTCAAAGTGATGGATTCTCCTTAGATAACCCTATTCTATAAAAAAAATTCAACTCGAATACTACTTTGAAAATGTTTTCATGTATTCAAAACTTGAGGTTTACAAACCCCAATGATATTTTCACCATCATTAATTGTTTGAAAATAGTCACGTGACTACAAAATGATTTATCCAACTTTAAAGTGTGATAAATGGTTTTCTTAACAATATGTTTTTCAAATGGTTGTTTTCAACTTCTATCTAATAATAATATTTCATCTTCCAACTATTTGGTTACTAGAAATATTTGCAAACCAAAATTTACTATATCACCATTCAACTACAATATAAAGTATGAAACAGTAAGATGTTTTCCAGCAAATTAATTGTGAGAAAAGGACTTATAAGAAAACATATTTTCAAATAGTTAAGTCTCTAATTCCAAATTGACCATTTAATCAATTTATTAACTTCTATTAGGAAAGTGCATTAAAATGACTTTTAGGGTTACCCCTATTTTTAAAATGTAAAATATGGAAAATAAGTTGTAATAACTTTCAAAAAATAAGTTTTAAACATATAGTATGTCACTGAAAATTTTATTTGACTAATAACTATATTTTATATTTTTCTAAATTAAAATTTTCATTTAATCTCTATCAAGGAATTATTCAATTTTCGAATTTCAAAAATAAAATGCGCCGAAAAAGTTTACAAAAATGTTAATGTTTGAAAGACGTTAATATTTCAAGAATTTATAAACTTATTTGGGCTTAATTGGAGTTATAAAACAGAAATTATAAATAAAACATTAAAACAGAAAAAAAATAGTTGACGACGTCAGCGATGACGTCATTGTCTCCTTCCTCCAGTTGTGATTTTCGCATCCGATTGAAGCCATTACAATCTCGTTGATTGCAGACAAATAAATGCCCTTATTTCTTGCCCGAGCACACCCCTATAAAGCCCGTGCTCTCCTCTCCATTTCCCCTCTCCCTCCTCTATGAATCGTGCACCGATGCCCCAGAAATCCCTCGCCGGAGTACACACAGCCCGCCGCCGTGCCAGCAAGTTTCCGGCAAAGGTAGCCCCCTTCCTCCGCCCCTCTGTGGTCCTCCAGATTACCCGTAGCCGTGTGCACCCCCTTGACCCGTTCCCTGATCTTTTCCACCGCAGGATCGTCGCCGTCGTGTACTTCCGTGACCGTCGGAGCCGCGCCATCCTCCGACTGCATCGCACCACCGCTATGGACGTCATCAACTCCCTCGAGATCCCCATCGAGCTCTTCGTGATCTTTCGCACGCCGTCAATGTCTTCGTTGAGCTCACGGACCCCCGGAGCTTCATCACCGTCCAAGTCCGAGCCCAGCACCACCGCGGAGCCATTTTTCGGCAGCCCTACCGGTGAGGTGAGAACCGTAGCCATCCCTGGCCGTTAGATCTTTTTTGTTCGGCTCAAATTAGATCCACCCCTCGAAGAGGTACCGGCCAATTAGTAAACGCCGCGTGTCAGCCTAATCAGCGGCGCATTATTTTTTTATAGGCCGCCCACTGCAACGCGTAGCTGGCCCAAGCCCGCTCCCTATCCATCGCCATGCATGCCAAATAGCAGATCTAAGCCCAACTGTCTCTGGAAATAATTTCCGAATAAAAATATAATGTCTATTTTGCAGAAAAGCCCCTACACCTTAGATCTATCATAACTTTTGATACATAATCCCTAATTTAGGAAACTTGGACTTTTTGAAATCCCCAGGATCTGTAGAATCTTTTAGCACTGTTCAAATTCAAAATTGACAAAGTTAAATTAGTTCAAATTCAAATATGCTTTTTTGATGAATTTTGACATAATTCAAATTCTGTAAATCCAATTTAAGCAAACCAAATTTCTTTGGGTTCCTTAAAATGTGTACTAACAGTACCCACTGCTCAAAATCCTATTTGATTTATTTTTGAAGTGTTTTAGATTTTAGATGGCCATTTGGGTACTTAGACATAATTTAAATTCTATAATAAATTAGAAAATAATTTCTTAAGTAAAATTGCTCCATTTGGTAACCTTATATCATAGAGACCAGTACCCCAACCACTTTTCCATACTAGAACTTTTTCCATGAAGACTTGGCCATTCTTTCACACATATTTTTCACATCATGTTACCCTTGTCTTAGAAATATTTTTGCATATATGGTTCAATGTGAATGTGGATATTTTGGACCAAGGCTAAGTCGTTATTTAGATTCAAACTCATACTTTGCCAATTAGTGAACCAAAAACACTAGTACCATTGTTTTCCATCTACTTCTCTAACTCCCTCATTCTTGCTTTAATAATTCACCAAGTCAGCAAAATGAAGATCAAGACTCAAGCACAAGAAGGAAAACTTCATTATCAACTTGGTGGCAACATGAAGAGCTATGAGGAATATCATTGAAGAAATTGAAGGAAGGACTTAGACTCCACAACAACTAGAAGCAACTCAATGAAGTACAAGTGTATTGAGAAAATCAAGGAGAATTCATCTTCCTCTCTCTTTCTATCCTTTCTTTTCAAATTGACTTAGTGGTAGTTGTGCCCATCCCACCTTGGAACAACTAGAGAGAAGGCCATGAAGAATTTACCAAAACCAAGAGAAGGATCCATCCAAGGAATAAGACTACAATAGAAGAATGAAGATGATCTTCAAGAAGACAAGCATGCGAAGACTTGGACCAATCCATACAAGTTGAAGACCAACAAGTTGTTTTGTCGAAACCTTGACCCCAAATGGAAAATCCCAAGACTTTATCTTGTTATCTCTATTGCTATGAAGTTAGTTGAACCTAGACCCACCTTAACCCAAAATGGATAGACTAACTTAGATCACTCAAATGTTTTGATGAAATGACTAAGTTTTACACTTTGTTATGCGCTACTTTAGTTGAAATAGTGAGATCACCTTGGTGAACTCTTGGAATTTCCTCGACAATTATGTTTATAATAAAGTTAGATCACATCAAACTCAACCTAGTCCATCCCAAGTAAACCCTTGGAACTTCCTTAGCAAGTATTGAACCAAGAGAGAATGAACCTTCGAACTCAAATATTGACCTTGTCATAGCCAACTTGGTTCAACCCCTTTGTTATGTTAATTGCTCGGTTTGTTTTATTCACTTATGTGTTTGATTGCTAGTATGCTTGTTTATTTTGTGTTTATGTTTTCATTGTATAGATTGTATGGAGAGCAACGATCTTTTGTGAAGAGTGTGTGATTTCTTCACCAACTTCAACCAGGCAAGTAACTCACCATCAACTACCCATTATTTTTCTATATGCTATGCTATTATCCTAGTAGTGTGTAGCCATCTATTTACCTTATCCTTATATCCTTAGGACTTTATAGATGCTATGCAATGTTACAAATTGTTTTTACTTGATGTGTGGAAAAATTCTAAGTAACAACTTCAATGAACCACCTAGGTGGATTTGGTTGCATGGCTGATGAGAGTTGAGTGTCACCCCGACGGGTGTTCACTTGAGGAATGCCACCCAGGAACAAAGTTATTATGATGTTCCCCAAGTTTAGATTGCAGTCATATGGGCTCTATCTTGATCAGCTAAGTTGAATGAACTGACTAGGCTTACAAGCAGATGTAGCATAATTATAGGTGGAACGGGAAAGCCAAACGGTGGTGGAAATTCTTCTGAAAGATCTCGTCTCAATCTTCTCCTTTCCTTAATGCACTCAGGGTGTATAAGATGTTTGGGCTGATTTGAGTCTAAAGGTGAAAGTGCACAAACTCAAACTAAGATCTTAGCCGTGTCCCCGATTATGGACAACTATGAGCAGCTGGACAAGGATGGACGGAAGAATCACGTCACCATTTTCAATAAGTAAAATTTGACCAAGTGAACAATAGTTGTGGTGCTTGGATTTCAGTCCAATGATGCCACCCTTTGAAAAGAAAAGTTTGTTTTACAAAAGTGATAGGAGAAAACTGGCTTTATGCAAACTTAGCCAAAACTCCACTCAGCCAAATAAGTATGTATTATTAGTATTTCCATTATATCCACCATATTGTTACTTGCCAATACATTAAATTGTATTGACTCCCTTGTGGCTGCATATTCCATATTGCAGATGTTTCTGAAGACGAGTGAGGATTTCATTTAGGATCTCGAGACTATCCCCAACATGTTTTGCCTGTGGCACATGAAGAAGATGGGCTCAATGTTGTATTATGTTTTCCACTGTATTTATTTGTTTTTTGCTAGTCTTCTAAGACTATACAAGTTGTAACACTATTTTGTAAAGACTGGATCACGCGATGAAATAAAATTTGATGCATTTGCATGATAATTCATTTTGTAATCTGGTGCTAGCAATTGATCCAGGGACTAGCACACAAACACAGATGTTCTTACATTATTTAAATGTGGGAACGCTACAAAATGGTATCAGAGCACGGTATTCCCTGGAGAATTCGAGACCCTAAGTTTGGAAAAGACCCTAGCATTGAAAATTTTCTATGTTCAAACTTTTACAAACGAAACATCTCATCTCAATCTTTCTCATATCATCTCATCTATTATTCACCTACAAAATTTTCTAGATGGCCTACCTCTTCAATACCATCAAGACAGGAATGTTGATAACCACACCATGAAGTACAAGAAGCATTTTCATCACATGAAGACCTACACTCAAGATTATTGAAGAACTTGAAGAAACATAGACTTCACAACAATCAAGAACATCTCAAGACATTTAGAGAATAATCTAAAGAAAATATCAAGAAGATATAGATGAGACCACCAATCTAGTTACTTTGTTAGAACAACGTTAACGTGTTAGTATATTGATCATACCAATGGTGCGTTATGACAATACTAGTTTGTTTTCTAAAACCTTGTTTTGTGTGTGATGAATGTTTGTAAGATGAGTTCTGATGACACACAAGTATAGGGGATCGCAACAGTCTTCGAGGGAAGTAAAACCCAAATTTATTGATTCGACACAAGGGGATCCAAAGAATATTTGTGAGCCTTAACAAGTGAGTTGTCAATTCACCTGCACCTGAAAGTACTTTTGTTCACAGTGGTTTATCAGTAGTAACAGTTTTATAGTAACATCAGTAAGCAGTAGTGTTTGAAGTAAACAATGGATTAAATACTATAGGCATAGGGATGGATGAACGGGTGTTGCATGGATAAGAAAGTTCAAATAATGATCATGCCAGGGGCTTGCAGATAAATAAGATAAAGCATCCAAGCACTAAATAACCATAGGCATGTGTCCCGTAAATAGTCGTACGTGCTCGCAATGAGAACTTGCACAACATCTTTTGTCCTACCAGCCCGTTTTCAGCGGGGCCTCAAGGGGACTACTAGTAATTAAGGTGTTCCTTTTCATAGAACACCAGAGCAAAGCATTAACACTCCATGAACACATGTGATCCTCACATCGCAGCCATCCCCTCCGGTTGTCCCAATTTCTATCACATCGGGGCCTCGGGTTCCGGACAACACTATGTGTAAACAATTTGCAGGTATGATCAAGAAACAATAATTATCATCGTGATCCAATAACATGTTCAGATCTGAGATCATGGCACTCGGGCCCAAAGTGGCAAGCATTAAGCATAACAAGTTGCAACAATGTCAATAGCACTAATAGAGGATACTAGGCACTATGCCCTAACAATCACGACATTATTACATGAACGATCTCATCCAATCCCATCCCCTTCAGCCTACAGCGGGGAATCACTCACACATGGATGGGGGAAACATGGATGGTTGATGGAGAGGCGTTGGTGATGACGATGGCGATGATCTCCTCCACTTCCCCGTCCCGGCAGGGTGCCAAAACAGGAACTTCTGATCCCCGAATCGAGGTTCGGGACGGCGGCGGCTCTCTGTTGTGTTTCTGTGGAATATGATGAACCCCCTCGGGTGTTAGGGTTGGAGGCTACTTGTAGTCGAAAGGGGAGTCCGAGGGGGGCTCTAGGGGGCCCACACCTTATGCTGGCGCGGCCGGGGGGACCGCGCTAGGGGGGTGTGGCCACCCTATGGCTCCTCTCCTGACCCCCTTCTGGCTCCCGGGGTGTTCCGGGGTGAAAACATCAATGGGCTCTTTTCTGGGCATTTTCACGAAAGTTGATTTTTCTGCACAAAAAGAAGACACCAAAGTAATTCTACTGAAAACAGCGTTAGTCCGTGTTAGTTGTATCCAAAACTCACAAGTTTAGAGGAAAACATTAAGAAAAGTGTTCGGAAAAGGAGATACATTTTTGACGTATCAAGTTCCTTGATCTTTTATGTTTGGATAGGAACCTCCTTTAGCTATCTTTCTAACCTCTACTGATCCATGCTAAGCGAAACCAAATCCTATACCCATTCACCAACCATATTGATCTACCATATGAAGTGCAACATCAAACAATATACCTAAGAAAGTTATGACTAGTTCCCTATAGAGACACAAGCCATCCAGTTGAGGAATATCATAGATCTCAAGATCTTGTGTGAAGGAACTATCACATCCATGATCAATGCAAACTACATCCTAAGGAGAAGCAAGCAGATCAACAAGAGAAGATAGATAAGTGGACTCAAATTTGCATGAGCTATGAAGATTTTGGAGCCTACTACACCAGGAGAAGAATAGACGAGGAAGCTACGACAATTCAAATAGGGTTGTATAAGAGTTTTACACAACCCAATAGTATGAGAAACGATAATTTAGCTCAGGTTTGTCTTACAGATTTAACGAGAATTTACCAAGACCAAGAGAAGAATCCATCCAAGGAACGAGACTACAATAGAAGCATGAAGATGATCTTAAATAAGACAAGCTATCGAAGACTTCGAGCAATCCATACAAGTTGAAGAATAACAAGTTGTTTTTTTCCAACCCTTGATCCCAAATGGAAAATCCCAAGACTTTATTTTGTTATCTCTATTGCTATAAAGTTAGTTGAACCTAGACCCACCTTAACCCAAAATGGATAGACTAACTTAGATCACTCAAATTTTTTCATGAAATGACTAAGTTTTACACTTTTTTATGTGCTACTTTAGTTGAAATAGTGAGATCACCTTGGTGAACTGTTGGAACTTCCTCGACAAGTATGTTTATAATAAAGTTAGATCACATCAAACTCAACCTAGTCCATCCCAAGTAAACCCTTGGAACTTCCTTAACAAGTATTGAACCAAGAGAGAATGAACCTTCTAACACAAATATTGACCTTGTCATAGCCAACTTGGTTCAAACCCTTTGTTATGTTAATTGCTCGGTTTGTTTTCTTCACTTATGTGTTTGATTGCTAGTATGCTTGTTTATTTTGTGTTTGTATTTTCAATGTATACATTGTACGGAGAGCAACGATCTTTTGTGAAGAGAGTGTGATTTCTTCACCAACTTCAACCCGACAAGTAACACACCATCAACTACTCATTATTTTCTATATGCATTAGTGGATTTTTGAGTAGTATGCATGATAGGATATTTTACTAAGTTGTATTATGCTATGCTATTATCCTAGTAGTGTGTAGCCATCCATTTACCTTATCCTTATATCCTTAGGACTTGATAGATGCTACGCAATGTTACAAATTGTTTTTACTTGATGTGTGGAAAAATTCTAAGTAACAACTTCAATGAACCACCTGGGTGGATTTGGTTGCATGGCTGATGAGAGTTGAGTGTCACCCCGAGGGGTGTTCACTTGAGGAATGCCACCCAGGAACAAAGTGATTATGATGTTCCCCAAGTTTAGATTGCTTCCAGTGCATCCTTTAGTCATATGGGCTCTGTCTTGATCAACTAAGTTGAATGAACTCATGAGGCTTACAAGCAGATGTAGCATAATTATAGGTGGAATGGGTAAGCCAAACTTTGGTGGAATTTCTTCTAAAAGATCTCGTATCAATCTTCTCCTTTCCTTAATGCACTCAGGGTGTATAGGATGTTTTGGTTGATTTGAGTCTATAGGTGAAAGTGCACAAACTCTGCAGAGTCAACAAACTAAGATCTTAGACGTGTCCCCGGTTATGGACAACTATGAGCAACTGGACAAGGATGGACGGAAGAATCACATCACCATTTTCAATAATTAAAATTTGACCAAGTGAACAGTAGTTGTGGTGCTTGGATTTCAGTCCAATGATGCCACCCTTTGAAAAGAAAAGTTTGTTTTACAAAAGTGATAGGAGAAAACTGGCTTTATGCAAACTTAGCCAAAACTCCACTCAGCCAAATAAGCATGTAGTATTAGTCTCGACATTTATATCCACCATAGTGTTACTTGCCAATACATTAAATTGTATTGACTCCCTTGTGGCTGCATATTCCATATTGTATATGTTTCTGAAGACGAGTGAGGATTTCGTTTGGGATCTCGAGACTATTGCCAACATGTTTTGCCTGTGGCACATGAAGAAGACGGGATCAATGTTGTACTACGTTTTCCGATGTATTTATTTGCTTTCTGCTAGTCTTCTAAGACTATGCAAGTTGTAACACTATTTTTTAAAGACTGGATCACGTGATGAAATAAAACTTGATGCATTTGCATGATAATTCATTTTGTAATGTGGTGCTAGAAATTGATCTAGGGACTAGCACACTAACACAGATGTCCTTATATTATTTAAATGTGGGAACGCTACACTTTTGAATCGTCTAATTCCGAGAATATTTCCAGAACAACTTTTTTGAAACTAAAAACAACAGAAAACAAGGAATTGGTTCTGTGGCGTCTTGCCAATAGGTTAGTCCGGAAAATCGATAAAAATAACATAAATTGTATAGAAAACATGTAGGAAACAACATGAAACATCAGAAATTAAGGATACGTTTATGATGTATCAGTGCCCAACCCCAAATTAATACAACAAAGTCTCTTCACTATTTTTGCCCCTGATTTGTCTATCAAAGCATAATTGTGTAAACAAAATAAAAAGAGGGACGGCCTTTTATCCAGATGCGTCCTTCTATGGGAGCCGCTCTTGTGAAGTCTAGTTGGCTTGTTACGAATTGTAGTTTCTGTTTACCATTCGTTGACATAAGCATACACCTCTCTAAAAAATGTTTTCAATACCTCTATTTAATAAAATAAAAAACTGTAGCACATGGGTGATCCCTGCTTCCCTCTGCGAATGGCCTTTCTTTTATGTTTATGTTGAGTATCCATCATCTAACTTTATGCACAGTTGAGAGAGCATAGTTGCGATTCTGAGATTAATGTGCATTTTCCCCAGAAACATTATTAATTAATTGATGATGTGTTATTATTTGTTCTCAAATTATTTGTTCTAGTCTTTCTCTTAAACTTTGAAGGTGTCATGGCATTTATGTTTTTCTCCACTCTTATGGACAAGCGAAATATCACTTTGCTTGAAACAAACATATAACTTTCAAGTGCATTATTATTCATGATCTTTTATTTGTGTTACTTTTTATGATGCAAGATGATTGCTATGTTTCACTGTTAGAATTATATCTATCATGCTTGTGTTTAAAGTTCTATGATCTCAGCTATGCTTATGCTTTTACAATTTAGATGACCAAGTTTATGTTGGTAGCATGTCACCTCAGAAATTATGTGTTTTTATCGTTTACCTACTCGAGGACGAGTAGGAACTAAGTTTGGGGATATTGATATGTCATAAACGTATCCTTAATTTATGATGTTCCATGTTGTTTTCATGCCATATGCTACATGTTTTCCTTACACTTTACATCATTTTTTATCAATTTCCTGGGACTAACCTATTGGGCGACATGCCACAGAGCCAGTTCATGTTTTCTGCTATTTTTAGTTTCAGAAAAGTTGTTGTGGAAATATTCTCGGAATTGGAAAATTTGAAGTCCAGAAGTCTTAGAATTCGCGAAGGTTATACGGAGTCCCGAAGAGGCCCGGAGGGGGCCACACCATAGGGAGGCGCGCCCCTGGCCGCGCCTTGGGGTGGTGTGGACCCCTCGGGCACCCACCGCCATCGCCCTTTCACCTATATATTCTTCCCGATGCACGAAACCTAAAAATATACCACTTTTCCACGAAAAACACCCGAGACCGCCGTCATCTTCAACCCGAGATCGGGAGGGTTATGGAGTTCTCCCCGGCACCCTGTCGGGAAGGAAAATCATCGCCGGAGGGCTCTACACCACAATGCCCGCCTCCGGAGTGATGCGTGAGTAGTTCATCCTTGGACTACGGGTCCATAGTAGTAGCTAGATGGTTGTTCTCTCCTCTTTATGCCTCATGTTTAGATCTCGTGAGCTGCCTCTCATGATCGAGATCATCTTATTGTAATGCTACATGTTGTGTTTGCTGGGATCTGATGATTATTGAATGCTATGTTTCTTGATTATCAATCTATCATGTTGTGTTCATGTGTATGTTAGTTATGATCTTGCATGCTCTCCGTTGTTAGTAGATGCTCTTGGCAAGTGGATGCTAGTGACTCCTATAGGGAGTATTTATGCTCGATAGTGGGTTCATGCCTCCTTTGCATCTGTGCTCGAGTGACAGAAACGTGACGGATGGAGGATGTGATGTTGCAATTAGGGAGAAAACAACTATGTTTACATTGTTTATATTACACACTTTGCTTACTGCGATTATCTGTTGCTTGCAACTTAATACCCAACGTTTGTTCGGATGATATTCGGAGGGTGGATTATTAGTCATAGATGCAGTTGGATGACGGTCTATGTATCTTGTTGTAATGCCCACATGAATCTCTTAGTAATCATCATGTCATGCATGTTTTATTATCTATCAATTGCCTAGCTGTAATTTGTTCACCATGCATGTTAGCTATGTTTTATGGGGAGACACCACTAGTGAACTGTGGACCCCGGTCCATTTTCTCATACTGATAATACAACCACTTCTTCCACTGTTTTCACACTGCTTCCAATGTTTTCATATTGTTCTCATACTGTTTTCCACACCATACATTTAACCTCTTTGTTATGAGCAAAACCGGTGAGATTGACAACCTTACTGCTACGTTGGGGCAAAGTGAATTGATTGTTTTGTGTAGGTTCCACGTTGCTGCTGAACCGGTAGTGCGCCCTACCACATCAACTGCATCAACCTTCAGAAGTTGCTTTTCCTCCTACTGGTCGATTCAACCTTGGTTTCTTATCTGAGGGAAAACTTGCTGTTGCACTCTTCATACCTTGCGCTTGGGGTCTCCCAACAAGCGTGTGTCTACACTCCATCTTCAGGTCGGCTTGCCTAAGTGCAAAAGACATTATTCTTTGTAATATCCTCCCACCTACCACTTCGTCCTTAGACTATAAATAGCACCCTATTGGTTCAGATCTAGGGTTAGATATGAATTGAGATTTGTGAGCTTTGCTATTTTCTCCTCTTGTGAGGCTGCTCCTAGTTGCATCTAGAACCGAATCAAGGTTACTCCAAATACTTTGTATCTTGAATCGTATCTAGTCTACTCCGGCATAACCATCATTTCCCCTTGCGATTCAGTTGTTGTCTCTCTGAACTATCTCAAGTAATTCTTGAGTTTATATTGGTGCGGTGAACCGGCCATAGGTGTTGAATCGGTTTCAATCAAGGTGAGTCGAGTTGGTTCTTAAGACCCGGAAGCGGCCGTTGCGGTCTAGTTGCCGGGAGATCGAGTCTTCTAGTTCTTGATGGTTATCTGTTACCTCTTTTGCCCTCGATCTCCCTCTTGTGTTCTTGAGCGTTCTTTGCCCCACTTGGTAAAATAATGAACATCGAGATACCCAAGAGGTTAACGCCCCCACCACCTCGTAGTAGACCTCCTCTGGTTCCATATGAATTTTAAATTTCAGAAAAGTTTTCAAGAAAAGTAGTGAGAAAAATCCGAAAAATATCACGATGCAGTTTTTACCATGGAGGAACAGGGAAACCAAAATCTACCAATGGGGACCACCATGGGCCCACGCTGTCCTAGGCGTGGGATGTCCCTAGGCTGCACCCACAACCTGCATGGGGCCCGCATGGCTCGCCTCTCGATGCCTCTTATCCTATAAATTTCCCCTTGACCTAAAAGTTCCGGGACGGGAGTAATTTTCCATGAAACTTTTTTAGAGCCATTGTCGTTTTGAAACACTAATTCGTGGTTCCTAGAGTCCTGTTCCGGCACCCTGCCGAGGCGGAGATTAACCTCGAGAGACATCTTCATCAACCTTACTGCTCTCACGATGATGCATGAGTAGTCCCCCCTCTCGGTCGAGGGGTTGTACCTATAGCTATGTGGTTATCTCTCTCACATGGTGTGATCTTGATTGTGATCATGACCTATATTTATGTAACTGAATCATATTATGTTTCTCACTCTATTATCTTTATGCATTGGATATGATGTTTCTTAAGTGGTTGATATCTAACATAATTTTTGGAGTCTCACAGGGACATTGGAGACTTTATGGATAATAGATTAGAGGGAGAATGATCACGAGTTTGCTATTCTCTATTGGGATACTGATCACCATGTTATCTATAAAATCTCCCCCCAAAAAAGATATATATTGGCGAGTGAGCATGGAGAATTGATAATGGAAAATAGATACTCTTTCTGCAACCCAGAGAAGAACATCAGAACTCCTCCTAAAACAGAACATCAGAACTTCACCTTCACCATAACTCTCAGCATCTACAACAGACATCCAATTTGATGTCATGATAGCATGCTTTTTGGTCATGTCCATCTTAATCCTCACTTTTTTCATATTCATGGATTTTTTGTAGTACACCCTCATGTCATAGCCACTCTTTGTTGGTAATTCTTTAGGTAGGCTTTGGTGTATTCTTTGTTGAACTACTGCAATCATGGAAAGATACAACAAATAAATATAGCTACTTAAGCACATACTGAAGCAAAATAATGTAGCTAGTGCAACAATTTTATCACTCTAGACAACATACCATCTTGCCTCTTCCCTCATCTGCAATCATCGCAGCCCTGATGGTGCAAACATACAGTCGGATCCTTGGTTGTTTTTTCTCACATTTGTTTTCCAGAATGACTACTTGCTCAGGCAGCATGGCTACACGACTTGGATACACACAGAAATCATCATAGCTGTTCTCATTCTCCCAATACAAAAAAAAAGATATATATTGGCGAGTGAACATGGAGAATTGATATTGGAAAATCGATATTCTTTCCACAACCCAGAGAAGACCATACTTAGCCGAAATTCCAACGCATGGAAAGCGTGTACTAGTGCTCATCCCAAATACATAGCCTATAAACAACATGGACAACGAGAAGCCAAAGCGCTGATGGGTACATGGTCCGATTGGCCATATGCAATATGTTTATAGAAGTAAACAATTGACATGAGCGAGAATGAATTTGTCCGCTAACTATGAGATATTGCGGATTGAGGCTTCAACATGGGTAAGAATCTTGGTTTCTTATATCTGCATCATAGGCGTATGTTTGAAGAATTTGCAATGTTCTATTCTACATAGGGCATGCAATGATTGGTTTTATTTCCATGTATTTCCCACTATTGCATATTTAATTGCCCTAAGAAAGTCCTTTTAAGGATTTTGTATTTTTAATACCCTTAATGATTAATTAAAAATCATTAATATTCTTCAAAATCTTATAAGAATAGTTAATAATATTTCACAATTATTCCAGATTTTCCATGTTTTTTATTGATTAAATAGTTAGCTCTAGCTATTTATAATACCTCTCTCTCTCACACACACACGCACACGCACACACACGCACACACCCACACACCCACACACACATACACACACATGTCAAGATTCCCTCATCATCGTCGGTCGATGATTTTACCACGCTTTAGCGATATCCAAGAACACCTTTAAGACAAGCTCTAGGAGTAGTCAAGCTCTTGAGACATGACCAGAATCATGTAGTGAAGCGACCAGCAAGCTCTTAATAAAACTCGAGATTCTTTCATGGTGAAGGATCTTGGGAAGCTATCCTATCTTCTCGGAGTAGACGCCTCTGATCCACGGGATGTTGGCATTGCATTGACACGAGCAAAGTATGTTGTACTCCCTTCGTCTCATATTAATTGTGTTAAAGTTAGACAAAAGTGGATGTATTTAACACTAAAGTATGTCTACATATATCTACTTTTGTCAGACTTTGAGATAGTTAATATGAGACAGAGGGAGTACATCTTGTTGGGCGAGTGAATGTGCACAATTGTAAGCAAGAGTTAATAACGTATGTAGTCCCACAACTTGCAGGGGGGAACGTTTTAGTCCCAGAAGTAACAGAACAGACTTTTTTAGTACCACAACTTGGCTAGCCAAAACAGTTTAGTCCAAACCTTGACTGTGTCAACGATGATTATTCAGTTTAGTCCACGACAGAAGCAGAAATTTGGTTTAAGTCCTTCCCTGCGATTTCCGGAAAGAACCCGTGGATCCAGCTATTAACGTCTCAGTCCTTACGCTTATGCTCCATCGTGCATAACCAGACGGCGGTACAGGCTTGGTTCTACCTCTGCTGCGCCACGACGAGGACGGTGACGGCGGGCCGTTTCCGTGGATTAGCCGCCGCAGATGCAGTACCGAGAGCACCACGAAGACCCGTCTTCGTACGGTAAGTCCCATCTGCGCTACGGCGGTTGCTCTCTCTCCGTCTCTCTGACCACAAAGAACCGACGGCGACGGCGGTCTGATCGATACTAAATTAGGGTGTATTAGAGGTCAAAATCATCGGGAATCATGTTAGTATTAGTGGTAGAAGGTTGTAGTAGGGTCAATTACTCCATTTATCCTCTATGTATGCCCAGATTAGTTGCTCTGTTAGTGAGTGTTGTGAAACAACCATGTTCTTGGGTAAGGATATGAATAGGGGATTTCTCCTCTGGATAGGACTGAGGACCTAAGTGCAAATACTGATAAATTCAGGGGGGGTTCCTTCAAAGCTACAGACGACGTGTCGGCCGCACGGTTACTCGGACCAAAAGGAGCACATGTCGCAAGTTCAGGTACGCAAGTTGTGGGACGAAAACGTCCATGACATGCGAGTTGTGGGACTAAATGTGTTATTACCTCTGTAAGCAAATATCGGAAAAAAGGCATGGAATATTAATATCGGAAGATGGATCTTGTTTGGGCTAGGGCTCCAAAATCCGCCCGCATGCAAGGCGGGTACGGCCGGTGCTGATCGCCAAGACGCAGCTGGCGACCAACATGGACAGCAAGAAGCCAAAGCGGGGGTGTCCAATTGGCCATGTGCGACCCCTCCAGCCAAGCTGTCGTCGTCCTCTCGTGCCGATCGCGCACGCAGCATGCGGACACCGCGCGTGGAGCCCTGCCGCCCCCACACCCTTGGCCGCTTTCGCCCACTGACGGCTTAAGAAAAAGGAGACGCGACAACATCACGAAAAGGATTCAGCATTAAGCCTTAGCAGGCCCGTACGTGCATACAGGCAATACTTTACAGCTTTTCGTATACAACCGCCGCGCTTTGGGTTTTTACGTGGTAGCTTCATTCACGGATAAAGATCTGCAGGCGTGTGCAGTCCAGTGCTTTCTTTGGCATCTTGCTGCAGGCAGAGAGGAACATCTGTCCCCGCCCCATCCCACACGTCGGTTTCGCGTTGGATGGAACAGCTACGTCCACGTAAGTAGTACTCCTACAAAACAAACGGTGTTTGTAGGAGTAAGGGCATGTACAGCGGAAGCAGTACAATACTACTGCCCCATGCTTGCCACGTAGGTTTGTATGCTTGAGGCCACGACGCATCGATTCACCATCTAGCTCATGTGCTGCCTTACATGTCCCACACTTGTCAGACTTTAATTTTTCCCCATCCTTTCCTACGGTGTACGATGAGCTCAACTCTCCCTGTCCTTTTTCAGCTTTGCTCACTTTTTTGGACGAAGCGGCAGCCTCTTCTGCAGGATCCCGCATGGCTCTGCAAGCCACACTCTTTTTGAAGATGGACCATCCGAGCCGACGTGAAGAGCTGGGGAAGCTGTCCACGGTGTAGCGTTGGCCATGCCCTAACGTCGCGTGGTCCGGCCGTAGGCGGGGGTATGCATGCTGGCGTGGCGACACATCAGGTACTACGCAAGTGGTAGACGCGTACAAGCACAAGCAAACTACTGCATATACCATACGTGTACACATCCACGTGTGCGTGCTACTCATGTGCAGCTAGCTATCCATGCACCGTTTCTACAGTCATAGTATGTGTCTGCGTCGGTCGGTCGGTCGGTTCCTTTTTTTTTTTTAACAAAGGGTGCCCCCCTAAGGGGCTGCAATCACTTGTGTTGATAAGAGCAGATTACAACATTGTGATTACAAGATTCATCCTGAAAAAGGTAGACAGAAGAAGTACATCGTAGATGAACTATGGGAGAAACACGACAACCTTGCCGGAAAGCACAAAAGGAGCCTAACAGGGGGTCCGGCGAGAACTCGGACTCACAGAACCTCCAATTGTACTTTCCAAGGGTCTCTGGAACCCCGACCAACCATAGAGCCAGCGGCTCAACCAGCAATTGAATTGGCAAGGGACAATGAGGTAGGGAACTGAGCTGTAAATCTGGAGGATGCATCACCGAGCTCAGAGCAGGTGGTTCTTTGCTGTTAAACCTGAGAAACCGCAGCAGAGACGATCTCATCCGCCTCCGGCATGTCCCGAACAGCAAAGAGGCATAATTGCCATGCCCAATAGTTGACAGAATAACAGATGTATGACTTGTAGTTGAACAAAATTGCATCACACAGGATGAATTTGGATGCCGACAACAAATTTTTTGTAGAAGACTATGCATCCAGTCGCAATGTATGGAGATGCTCCTTGTGCAGCAATTCTTACCTCCTGTAGAGCAGAGGAGCTCAAACAGGGCATGAAGACCAATCGCACAGATCCCTGTTGACATATCCATAAGAATTCCATCCTCCTTCGACTCCACAAAAATTAGAACATTAGCACCTGTGGAATTGAGGCAAACCACCAAGGAGGATCTCACTGGAGTCCAGGTGAAGACATGGACCCGAGCGTTCTGGACATTGTTGAAAAAGGAGGTGGACACAGAGCACTCCATGAACATCGTCTTCTCCCACTGAAGCTCGACGAGACGAAGTATCCACTACACCCCGCAACAGGTTCTGCCCATCAAACCTGGTGCTCTCCTCGCAGGATCCGCTGCAACTCCGGGCGACCAGATGGCAACCTCCTCCATCCCCTCTCGTCGAAGGACGGTCAGAGGAAAGCTCGCCATCAGCTCCACCAGATGCAGAACCAGCACCCCGCCACGGATCCGTCGAGCGGAAGGTAGGAAGAACGCCT
Organism: Alopecurus myosuroides; assembly: GCA_028641055.1. NCBI lineage: Eukaryota > Viridiplantae > Streptophyta > Magnoliopsida > Poales > Poaceae > Alopecurus > Alopecurus myosuroides. Next base: position 655,943,078 of record CM054057.1, read on the forward strand.
TCAATCCGTTTGACACCTCGTCAAAACAGAGGAAGGCCGCATCATCCCAACTCCCAAGCAGCAGATCCGCCGCCGCGCTTATTGAAGAGGGTCTCCTCAGATCCGCCACCGCCACCGGTCCTCCACCTCGAAGGCCTGACGGAGAGCTTCTCAAAGGCGTGCTCGGCGCCGCGCTGCGCTCGAACACCAAACCCCCATGGCATAACGCCAGACGCCCTATAGGACCAAACTCAACAGATGAAAGACTGCAACTACTACTATATACAGCTCTACCAACGGCGCCGCTCTTCAGGCTCTTCCGGCCGGCATCGCCGCCGAGAAGGCCGTCAGATTGGCCCGGACCCCTGGAAACGACTCTCAAGTTACTGTAGCGTACAGAGACGGCGAGCCGTTGGGGATCTTTTCGACCAGTACTCGGTCGGTCGGTTCCTTGTGAACCATCTTGCGGTGCATGATGGGCGCGTGACCCAACTAACAGCGGCGCACGCTTATGCATGTGAGCTTCACACGCCAGACACGACTGCCACACTAGACAGCCTACAGATACAAGCCATGGAGCGGAGGAGCATGGAGCACACGGGCCTTCGAGGGGTCGATGAAATGTGCATGCCAACAACCTCCATCATATGGGCGTACAAACGGAGGGATTTTGGAGGCCTTTCTCTTTTCTTCCTCCTCCCCTCCCTCTTTCTCTGCGCTGGAGAGTCCACTGGAGAGAAGGCTTATATCCGGCCGCTCCCGCCGCAGTATAGAAGTAGTTTAGGTAGTGGAAGTAGGTCTCTGTCTCCGTTTGCCCTTGTGCAGTTTGGCTTTTTGCCGCGGAGGAAACGACGGCGAGTGCGACCGAGCCGCTCGGCGTTCTTCCGTCTCCTTATCCTCGTGCTCCGATGGTTGGAGCCAGTGGAGGAAGGGGTGGATGGCGCCACCTCCACTCTCCCTCATAAATTCGAAGGTCAACTCCTAGTCTTAGGGGTTGAAGGTGCTGGTTCTTCGGTGGTGGTCGAAGCAGAGGGGTTTCCATCGCCTACTAGCCACGGAGGTCGTGGAGGCAGCCGCTGCCCCCTTTTGCTCTTAGTCATCGCTGCATGACATGGGTTCGAGATCAAGCTGCAATTCCGTGCGCATCACACGGAGGCCATGGCTGCCTGCGTGATCTTCGGCCGAGAAGGCGGCCCTTTCTGCTCCTCCAGTGTCGGATATATACCGATTAGGGGTATATCTGGCATTGTCCTAAAGAGCCGGATTACCAGGGTGGCCTGATTGGTAATGGATCACAGTTCATTAGGCGGCCCAGTAAGCTGACGCGCAGAAGCCGGATTCTAGAAGAACCCGGACCACGGCTCACGTGGTGCGGCTTGGAGTAGAAGGCGGATTCTTGCCTTCCAAGTTAGAACTTACCGTAGTCTTCTAGGTTTCCTTTCTTTAAGCCCTAACCCGGCTATCTATATAAAGTCGGACGGGAGAGAAGAAAGATAACAGAGAATTAGCTAGAAGCCAACTCGCCGAGAAGTTGATCCTCGTCGAGTTAGCAGACCAAACTCACATTGTACTTTGTATACTTCAGGCTTCAGCCCTGATTTAGTGAGATTGCGGGAGTAGGAACGCCGCCTAATTGCGACGTACCGAACCTGGGTAAACTTTGGTGTCACTGGTTGTCATACTACCACGTCCCCCTCATTTCTTTACCCGTAGGCCTCATGGCACCCCGTCTATGAACCCTACTACGATGTCTCGACAGTTGGCGCCCACCGTGGGGCCAGCGACGTAAGGCGTTATGTTTCGATCGGGGATACTCGGCGGAATCGGCAGTACTATAACTATCGGAAGCTTGGAGTTCGACAAAAACGTCGGGCGCTTCCTCGCCAACGGATCGTACATGCCAGCACGGAATCATCTGGTAAGTGCCTGCGTTTTACCGATTGGATCTGCAAACATCTTTATCGTATTAACTGCAGAAGCCATGGGATTTTGTGGCGAAAGTAGATTTATCCCACCCGCCCTATACCCAGTTGAAGAAAACTATGATGTCGTATTTTGCTCAGATCGCCAATATCCTGCTCAAATCGCTGCCTCTTCGGAGATGCCTGCAATGAGATCGCACTTTATTGGTATGGTGCAATCCGAGATCGCTGAAAACACGGACGAAAACAATCCCGTGGAAAAGGCAGAAGAAAACAATCCCACAGCAGAGGTGGAAGATCTGACATTCGTCGATACGATGACGAACTCAGAAGCCGATTCTGTGCTAGCCGCCATTGAGGCGAGATTGGATTTGGAACCCAGATCTGACCAGCTCGATTCCGAAGACGAAGATGAAGATGCTTTCGAAAGAAAGGTCAAATCTTTTCAAGAGGGATTCCATGAAGTGCTTATGGCAAAACCGACTAATAACTCGGATGCCGAAAGTCAGGACGATCCTCAAACACCTCCGCCAGATGAGGAAAGAGAGGACGGTGAAACCAGTCCAATTTATCCTGATGTCAAGGAATTGACAGAAGAGGAACCTGGTAAAAAACCTCCATCTTCCAAGAAAAGAAACAAGGCTGCCAAGAAACTCCAGTACAAACTCCGGAAGAAAAAACTGGTGGATACCACCAATGAAAACCCGGAAGCAGGAGGAGGAAGCGGAGTCAAGTCTGCGGAGAAGAAAACGAAGGAAATCTGTGTTCCACCAATGTCAGAACAGGACGAACATGATTTACTTCAAACACCATGGGATCCCACGAACCCCCTGAAGTGCTGGAAGCCAGGAGACAAGCTCTTCAAAGGCAACAACAACATCTATTCAGAACTTGGGAAAATCTCCTACAAACTCAGGCTGACATTAAGTTGAAGCAGGAAGAAATTGAGGAGTGCGAGAGAAAGAATAGATCTGGCATAAAACCTACAAGGTTACCCGGAATCGTAAGACCGGAAGTACTGCAGCCAAAGGATCGGGTCCAAAACCCTGCCTGGCAAAAGCAAGTAAACGACATCAATGCCAGGGGCGAACCTATATACAAAACCACAGCAGACAACGCAGAAGCCGCATTCGCCATCCTCAATGATGATTTGTACTCCAATGAAGAAAAACTCCAAGGGGTGTATGCTTTCTAAGGAAAAGTATTGCAACAACAACAGCTAGGGCAGGCAAGATCAAGGAACTTGCATGACGACTCAATCCTATGCAAAACAGCCACATGCGCCGCTGGAGCACCTGGACCTGGAGAACCTGGAGATTCAGGAAATTCCAAAGAGAAGAAAGGAGATCCAAAAAAGGACAAGAAAATTCCCGATAACAAGGATGCAGCGTCTAGAACAAGATCCCAACCGCCGAAAGGTGGAATCAACCCCCGTGATCGGGAAGAACAAAACCAGAAGGACGGAAAAGCAATGCAGCCTCCGAGACGCCCTGCTGAAAAAGCCGGAAGATACGATATTCCTCACAGGCGTGAGAGATCCCGTACCCTCCTAGGAATAAGGAAAGACCAAGGAGCAGAACTCCGCCTCACTCCAAAGGGCATGATAACGGACGAAACATGGATAATCCCGGAAGAGCGCATTCGCGCAACAATGGGCCAGAAAGGAGCAGATCCCCTTCTGTCCATTCAGCCGGCAGATATTCCGCACACGCCGATAAGGCAGAAAGAGATGATTTATACTTTGGACCTAAGTGTTTCACTGACAGAATCTGAAGGATAACTCTACATTCTGGCTTTGCTAAAGTTGGTCCGACATATCAAAAATATACCGGCAGTACGAACCCAGATACCTGGCTCTCAGACTATTATACAGCCGTCCAGATCAACAAAGGGACAGATTTAGAGGCAGTAAAATTCCTCCCCCTAATGTTGCTGGATGGAGCCAGAGATTGGATTAACGGGCTTCCGTCAAGAACCGTAGACAGTTGGGATGATATGGCTGGAGTTTTTACTCAACATTTTTGTCGTGGGATAATCACGGCAGACGTTACCGGGGGTAACTGATCTTGGGGCAAGACGACACAGGCGTTTGGGAGAGGGTTTAGCTCAGAGGAAAACATGATGGAATTCGATCTGGTAGCCGGCAATCAAGTCGCCGAGTCTCCGATCTCAAGATATTAACTCAACTCTCGTGTTACACTGGATGCTCGATACCAAGCGATATTGCTAGGGCACTTAGATCTCCCTCAACTAAACCTAGGGGTGAAAGTGCATGGTTCTCCCATATGTGGTTTTGGTAATTAATGACAATCCTTATGGACTAATGTTTGCATTGAGTTATCTTTGTAGACCTTGTCCATAGGAAATAATGGAGTTCATGTGTTGAACTCTATTAGCTTCCTTGATGGCCATTGTTATTTTCATGGATTTATATGAAGAATGGTCATGGTTTGAGTTGAGCTTATTGCTAGTATGTCTTGAAGAAAAGGATTAGGTGATCTTTCATTATCATCTTCAAGACATCATCTTTAGAAGTGAGAAGCAAAGATACAAGGTTGATCAAGAAAGCGATCAACACACAAAGCTACAAGTTGTACCAAGTGGGATTGTGTATCTCATGGTATGGTAAGCAATTGTCAAATTAGCATTGTGAACTAACCCATGATATGTGTGTGTCGCATCTCTATGTGTGGTTAGGTATCTTTCCATGGGCATGAACCAAAAGGAAGATTTCATATAGCCCATGGTCTATGTCGTCGTCAAGCGGTGTTTGTCATCTAGCTTGACGTGGAAGCTCAAGTGAAGCATCTAGAAGATATCCTATGCTTGATGCTTGCCACCCTTTTGGAGATTGTGGCCTTGTGAAGATTTGCCGAAGGGTCTCTCCCATAATGGTGTATGGGGGAGCTAGTCTCTCCCATAATGGTGTTTGGGGGAGCAACTTGCAAGTCTTCATCAAGCGGAGTTTGTGCTAGCAAGCGCAATCAAGAAAGAAGATACAACTTGAGAGAGTCAAGATCGTCATCATCTAGCTCAAGTGGAATGCTCAAGGCAAAGGTATAATCTTGATAGGTTTTCTATTTTACCGGTTCGTGTCTTTGGGAGACCGGTTATAGGATAGATAGTCGTACTATCAAGAGGGGCTCTCAAGTGACTAACTCGATCGAATCGTTATGGAGAGCTCAAACCTTTGCATACTTTGCACATCATCTTTCTTGGTTCTTATTTGGCTTTTGTCTCCTTTGGGTTTAGTGCTTGTCGTGATCTTCATGACAAGCCTTGGTTTCTCGAAAACGGATTTCGTAAGAAAACTTTGTTGCGTTTTCGGTGGTGAAAATATTCCGTTCGTCTTTGAGAATGTTCCCACACCTTCCATGTGTGGTAACTTCTCCATACTTTGAGGTATCAATATTTTCACCTTTTATTTGGATACTCCTTGTTGTTATCTTTCCAATGCATTTGGACTCACCTAATTCGGAATTCATTCGCAAAAGTTATGTGAGTTTTCGTGTTGGAAGTTTTACCGGTTGTTCCTTTTAGAGAGGTTAAACCTTTCTATATTTGGTTTTAGTTTCCATTGTTGGGCAGTGATGTTTCTCTGCATGATCTTGTAGAGTTTTTCATTACGAACTCAACGAGCCAAAGATCATCAAAAACGGAGTCCGGACGCAAAAGTTATGAAGTTTCTAGTTGAGCCATTTTTCGGTACTGACATGAACCGGATTATTGGAAACCGGATTTTTCGGGGCATACCGGATAATCCGGTTTCGACGGATTTCAGACCAGTTTTCGTTCTGGAGTGAACCGGATTATTTGACCGGATTATTCACTTCGGACCGGATATTCCGGTCCCAAAATTCCTGCACAACGGCTAGTTCTTGTGGGGACCTATTTAAGGGGGCTTTCTTCCCCATTGGTCCCCAAGTCTTCCAAGCACGTTTTTCCCCTTCTCTCCCACCATTGTTGACCTTGGAAAGCTTGCCCCTCCCAATCCCTCCTATGATTCTTGCATATCTTTGAGGGAGAAGGTAGAGGAGATCTCGATCTACATTTCCACCAATCCATCTTCCTTCTTAGTGAGGGAAACTTAGTAGATCTTGATCTTGGAGTTCTTGGTGTTTCTCCTCCATTGTTCTTCCTCTCTTATTCCCCCATAAGCATTTGTTGCTTTGTTGGAATTTGAGAGTGAAGGATTTGAGCACTTGTGCTCTTGCCATTTGCATCGGTTGCATCGGTTTGCTCTCTCCACGAGGATTCGTGGAAGTTGAAAGTTTGTGAGCTTGTTACTCTTGGGTCTTGGACCCTAGACGACTTGTGGTGTTCTTGGGAGCCTCCAATTGAGTTGTGGATGCGTGCCCCAGGATTGTGGTGACACCGAGAGCCTCCAATTGAGTTGTCGATGCGTGCCTCGGGTTTGAAGGTTGCCAATAGTGGAAGGTGAACTAGGCCTTTGTGGCGGGGTTCATCGGAGAATAGGGTGAGGCCTTTGTGGCGTTGAGTAGGCCTTCGTGGTGAGCTCACACCCCTCCAACGAGACGTACTCCCCTTTGTGGGAGGAACTCGGGAATACATCTTCGTCTCCGTGTGCCTCGGTTATTTCTATACCCGAGCTTTTTACTTATGCAATTTACATTGTGATAGCCTTCGAGCTTGAAGTTATATATCTTGCTATCACCTTGTTACTTGTCTTGCTTAGCATAAGTTGTTGGTGCATCTAGTTGGCCATAGAATATTTAGGTTGTATGCTTGTTAATTTAAACACCTAGTTATTTCCGCATTTAGCAAGCCTTAACCGGAAAAGTTTTTATCGCCTATTCACCCCCCCCCTCTAGGCGACGTCGTTGTCCGTTCAATTGGTATCAGAGCCTCATCTCTCTTTATTAGGCTTTACATCCTAGAGAGTACGATGTCGTTTAGAGAAATAGAACATGATTCCGCTTTATATTCTATGGAAGAAACTTTGATGTTTGGAAAATTCGCATTCTTAAATTTCTTACGGACATGGGTCCAAAGTATGTTAAGAGAATTGTAGATATGGATTTTCCTCTCCAAAGGATTCTCAAGATTTATCTTTAGAGGATAAGGAAAACTCTTATCTCGATACTTTTGTATCTAATGGTCTCTTGTCCTTTTTGAGCGATGTAGTTATTGAATCAATCATGCCTTTTCGGAACGCTCATGAGCTATGGACAAAACTTCAAGATATATATGATGTGTCCAATATTATTGAGGATGATTGTTCTCCATCCACTTCCGGCCGGATGAGTTCACATCTTTCTCCACTCCACCAACATGTGATTTGTCACAAGGTAATGATATGGTGAGTGGTGATAGAAATTGCATTGTGGATAGTGAATTTGCTATTGACTATACTTCATCTCTATCCCATTGCAATGATCTATCTTGGACTTAATATCTTCTAGCACTCAAAATTCCATACATGCTAGTGTTGATAGTCCTTGCATATCATGTAATAGTTGTTTAACTAAATCTCATGATGATATGCTTCATATGTCTTGTTTTCATGAAAATAAATGCTTCCATTTCCTCTAGTACTTGTGTGGCTAACAATGTAGAGGAATCCCACCTTTTTGTGGAACAAGACATGGACCTTAATGGCTCTTCTAGTATATCTTCATCATCGCCATCCATTTCTCATATGTGCCTTATGGCTAGGGATTCAAAGGTATCACCACCTTTGGAACCCACTACATCTTGTGATGATGAGGATGAGGATATATTTTATGGAGAGTATGAGGACGAAGCCTCCTTAATGGAGAAGGGTGAGTTGGTTCTTCTTGATCTCCCTAAAGGTAGTAAAGCTATCACTCCTTTTAGTGAAATATTGGCTTTTGCTATTTATAGCGCTAAAATCATTGAAAAGAAAGGTGAGATTGAAAGAAGTGATGCCGATGAAAAGGCATCCCTCACTATGTCTCTTGAGGAAGAGTATGAGCTCCGAGTTACTCTTGAGGAGAAACTTGAATCTATCGAGGAGCTCTATAATGAACAAATAGCCTATCTCACTAAAGCACGTGACCATACCATGCTAAATATAAAGTGCTTAAAAATGAAAAGGTTGAATTTGTTGTTGGCAATGCTAATCTAATTGAAGAAAACTCTAGGTTAAATAATGAGCTTGCCAAGTTATCTTCTTCTATTTCAATTGATGCTTGTGCTACTAACTCCACATCCAATGAAGCATCTACTTCCTCTAGCTCTTGTGTTGATTCTAACCATGTAGAGGAAATTAAAGAGCTCAAGGCCCAAGTCACTTCTTTGAAGAAAGACTTGGAAAAGTGTCATGAAGGGAGTTCCACACTTGACAAGATGTTGAGAGTGCGAAGACTTCCCAATGACAAGAGTGGACTTGGATTCAACTCCAATCTCAAGAACAAGTACATTATTGACAAGAAGAAGGGCCAAGAACAAGTCAAAGATTCGGCCAAGATTATTTGCTTCAAGTGCAAGATTGAAGGGCACCATGTTAGATCTTGCCCTTTGAATAAGAAGCCTCTTAGTGAGAAGCAACTAGGGAAGAGGCCTCTTTTTCAATCTCATGCTCAACCACGAGTTGAACAACGGCCACCTCCTAAGAAGACTCAAGACAATGCTCCTCTTGTTGAGAAGCCTATTGAGAAGAAAGAAAAGAGTCGATGTTGCTACCTTTGTCGCAAGAAGGGACACTTTGCTTCTTCATGCACTAATGGTACATTATCCAACCATATCCTTGTTGATAATGCTTATTCCATTCGGAAGGATAATGTGGGCAATGTGTTTGCCAAGTATGTTGGTGCTCCAAGTGGTGTCAAGAAAAGAACCATTTGGGTTGCCAAACCTATTGTGACTAACCTCTTAGGACCCAACTTGGTTGGGGACCAACAAGCTCAAACTAGATCAATAGGTGGAGTTGGAGGGCATTGGAGACTTGGATATTTTATGAAGAATTAAGGGTTCTTCATCAATTATATTTCCTCAAGCCAAGTCACTTGGATTATATATATCTCTTACCCTATGTTCCTCCAAGCGGTAACTTGTATTTAATTCTATATACATTGAAAGTTGCTTGCTCCCTTGCATATGTTAGTTTTGTTTCTAGCATGTGTTGGTATATGTTGTGCTTCCTTCTTACCTATCTTGAGTAATCTAGTTATGCTTGTTGGTTTGCACTCCATGTACTTGTGTTCTTTGTGTTGAGCCTTCATTGCTTTCATTGCTTATCTTAGTTGGCTCTTTGGGAGATTAATGGATTATCCCATTTTGGGGGAGTAATATGCTTTGCACTTTACTATCCTAAAATGTGTGTACATGAGGAATACCACTTAGTGTTGATATATCAATATTATCTTGTCTCTATATGGTATCTCTTTCTCATGAGAAATTCATTTCTAAATGTCCATTAACTTTCTCTAGTTGAATTTATTTTTGCCTCTTGTTGATTTCAATGGATTATCACATTATAGGGGAGTAATAAGCTATGTGCATATTACAAGCCTAGAAAATGTGAACATGTGAGGTATTGCCACCTAGAGTTGATATTCTAGTTATCTTGTTCCTAAGTGGCATGTTGCTCAAACAAGTTCCATATTTGCGTAAAATATCTTGTGTCTCTCTTCTTTGGTATCTTGTTTGTAAGAGAGTTTCTTGTTGCCTTGCTTTTTCAAGTTTTATTTGAAGCCTTCAAGAATCTCTATCTAAGCATGTTTTCTTATTCCTATCTTTTTCCACATGCTTATGTTTTGTGAATATGATTGTGAACAATTCTACCACCGAGAAATATCTCCATACATCTCTTGTCTTTGACAAGTGATAATAATTTGTGGTAAGTTTATTGATCATATTTACTTTGGCCTTTGCTCTAAAATTTCCTTGTTTCTTGCCAATGATTTGTCTGGTTCAAACTCCTTTGTGTCTTCCTTGCTCTACTCAAAATTTGTTTTATGCTTTCTTGAGTTAGGAAAAGCAATGATCCCATACTTGTGAACTTATGCTCAAAGTCATACTTCTTTGGGTTGCACTATTCTTGGGGAAGCTATCCTACATTGAGTAGATCACCATTCTTTAAATTGGTATTGCAACTATTTGTTTTTATTTAAACATGACTAGTGTTTGAATAATATATATGGAGAGTAATTATTCCATTGTGTGGATTTTGTATTCAAAAGCAAGATCATAAATAATGCACTATTATTGGAAGAACTATCCAATATGCGTTTGAACACTTGTTGTCTTTAAATTTGTATTTTATCCCAATGACTTGTCTCTTTGGAAGACGAACATTTTTCGTCTTGGTACTTTGTGTGCTATCATGAAAAGTGTAGAGGGTTTGTTTATTCTTGATGTTTTTTGGTATCTTCTCTATTTGTTTTCCTCAATCATGTGTTGATTTGGGTCTTGATATTTTTTGGACAATTCTCTTTCTTTTCACTCTTGTGAGTGGCTTCTTGGTTTAATTAGTTCTTTGTCCAATTTATATCTTGTTTTGGTTCTTGAAAGTTTTGTGCATGCATATTTACTATGTATATCTTTTGGCATGATTACTTTCGTTGATCCAATATATAGGATAAACTCCATCAAATCCTAAATGGCTAAGATGTGCATGAAATTAAAATTCATATTAATATGCACATATTTATTTGGAGTTTGTCCTATGTATTGTAGTTGTTCTAACTACTTTGGACCCAATGAGTTTGGGTACCATTTTGTACTTGAATTTTGGTTTTAGGTACAATGGAGATACATTGGTTGCTTGCTCCATTCATAAGGAAGGTGTTCTCACCATGGTATTATAGGAGTCAAGCTACGATGATTATCAAACTCGCATCCTCTTCATCACCAATGTCGTCTCGGTAACAAGTATCTATCTCATGCATACATTTCTAGCTTTCAACCTTGTGTAGGTTGCATCTTCACATGATTTCCCTTTGTTTCATTTCATTTGGTTCTTGCAAATGTCTTATCAAAAGCATCTTTATTGCAACTATGAGTAAGCCGGGATGATTACATACTAAGGGGATATTTATAATCATTTCCATGATTCACCAATCCCAAGTAGTTTAATCTAGCAACTTCTTCTTGAAGTATCTCATATGCAATATTGATGAATTCTCAAAAAAAAAACCATTTGAATCTTTTGTGATATGCGTTACCTTTCTCGAAGCATTCCAACTATCACTTTTCCCTTGTGATATTTGTGATGCTTTGATGAGTTTTGTGTGTTCATCTATATCCCCTTAAGATTAAACTAAGCTTAGTGCTTTGCTTTCAAGCAAAAATCTTATTGGTATATTAATGAACCTCTCTTGGATATCATGTTCTTCACCTTTGTACCTATTTTGTGTGTGCATGTTTCTTTGTGGATATATATCTTTGTGATTGTTGTCCACTTAGAAACTTATACACACGATAATAGTTACATCTTTAATTGATATTCTATTTCTTTAGTGACCACTTTTTATTGCTTTATATTCCTTGGTGGTTCCTAAAAGGCACAAGCTTTGCTTTTCTTTTGGTATTCCTTTTTAATCTTAATAAGCTTGTGGACCTATGTGCTTTATCATTTGATGGTTTGTGTGTATGGGAAAGACATGATATGCACTATGTGCCTCCTATATTGAAAGACTATGTTGATGATTCTATCATCCTATTAGTCTCCTAAAAATGTTTTCCTTGTCACACACATCTATTTCGGTTGAGTAAGTATTTATTTGTCACTTCTTGATCTTCATTGCTCAACTTTTGTTTGTTTGCAAGTTGCTTTGCTTCTTTTCCAATCTATTCGCTTGCACTTGCTAGTGTTCAAAATTATCTAGAAGGGAGTGATGATTCCATGTTGTGCACACTATATAGTAATTCAAATCTAACATTGTGCATGTACCTTGGGGAGTTCCCTCTTAATTTTCTAGAACACTTGGTTGATCCTATCAAAATATTGATGTTGGTCAATCGGTTTTTCGGATCCGTGTGGTTGGTTGCTTCTTTGTGAAAGTATCCTTCAATTTGATTTTTCTTGTAAATCTTTGGATCCTCAATATAGTGTGATCTCCCTCCATCTATTCATAGATGGAGATATGCACTTGTTTTCTCTCATATCATGAGGAATGCATACACTATGGGGGAGTTCTTACTATATTGGCCTTCTAACCTTTTTGCCCATTTCGGCAATGGATGCCAATGGGGGAGAAGTTTAGAGGGTTTAAGGGAATTTGGTTTATTCTTTAGTTTCGTTCTTAAGCATTTGCCTTTCCATGCTATTGCATCCTTGCTCTTGTTTAGCATGTTTGCTTCATTCATCATATAAACCCTCGTAAAAAGGGATTGTCATCAATTACCAAAATGGGGGAGATTGAAAGTGCATGGTTCTCCCATATGTGGTTTTGGTAATTAATGACAATCCTTATGGACTAATGTTTGCATTGAGTTATCTTTGTAGACCTTGTCCATAGGAAATAATGGAGTTCATGTGTTGAACTCTATTAGCTTCCTTGATGGCCATTGTTATTTTCATGGATTTATATGAAGAATGGTCATGGTTTGAGTTGAGCTTATTGCTAGTATGTCTTGAAGAAAAGGATTAGGTGATCTTTCATTATCATCTTCAAGACATCATCTTTAGAAGTGAGAAGCAAAGATACAAGGTTGATCAAGAAAGCGATCAACACACAAAGCTACAAGTTGTACCAAGTGGGATTGTGTATCTCATGGTATGGTAAGCAATTGTCAAATTAGCATTGTGAACTAACCCATGATATGTGTGTGTCGCATCTCTATGTGTGGTTAGGTATCTTTCCATGGGCATGAACCAAAAGATTTCATATAGCCCATGGTCTATGTCGTCGTCAAGCGGTGTTTGTCATCTAGCTTGACGTGGAAGCTCAAGTGAAGCATCTAGAAGATATCCTATGCTTGATGCTTGCCACCCTTTTGGAGATTGTGGCCTTGTGAAGATTTGCCGAAGGGTCTCTCCCATAATGGTGTATGGGGGAGCTAGTCTCTCCCATAATGGTGTTTGGGGGAGCAACTTGCAAGTCTTCATCAAGCGGAGTTTGTGCTAGCAAGCGCAATCAAGAAAGAAGATACAACTTGAGAGAGTCAAGATCGTCATCATCTAGCTCAAGTGGAATGCTCAAGGCAAAGGTATAATCTTGATAGGTTTTCTATTTTACCGGTCTCGTGTCTTTGGGAGACCGGGTTATAGGATAGATAGTCGTACTATCAAGAGGGGCTCTCAAGTGACTAACTCGATCGAATCGTTATGGAGAGCTCAAACCTTTGCATACTTTGCACATCATCTTTCTTGGTTCTTATTTGGCTTTTGTCTCCTTTGGGTTTTAGTGCTTGTCGTGATCTTCATGACAAGCCTTGGTTTCTCGAAAACGGATTTCGTAAGAAAACTTTGTTGCGTTTTCGGTGGTGAAAATATTCCGTTCGTCTTTGAGAATGTTCCCACACCTTCCATGTGTGGTAACTTCTCCATACTTTGAGGTATCAATATTTTCACCTTTTATTTGGATACTCCTTGTTGTTATCTTTCCAATGCATTTGGACTCACCTAATTCGGAATTCATTCGCAAAAGTTATGTGAGTTTTCGTGTTGGAAGTTTTACCGGTTGTTCCTTTTAGAGAGGTTAAACCTTTCTATATTTGGTTTTAGTTTCCATTGTTGGGCAGTGATGTTTCTCTGCATGATCTTGTAGAGTTTTTCATTACGAACTCAACGAGCCAAAGATCATCAAAAACGGAGTCCGGACGCAAAAGTTATGAAGTTTCTAGTTGAGCCATTTTTCGGTACTGACATGAACCGGATTATTGGAAACCGGATTTTTCGGGGCATACCGGATAATCCGGTTTCGACGGATTTCAGACCAGTTTTCGTTCTGGAGTGAACCGGATTATTTGATCCGGATTATTCACTTCGGACCGGATATTCCGGTCCCAAAATTCCTGCACAACGGCTAGTTCTTGTGGGGACCTATTTAAGGGGGCTTTCTTCCCCATTGGTCCCCAAGTCTTCCAAGCACGTTTTTCCCCTTCTCTCCCACCATTGTTGACCTTGGAAAGCTTGCCCCTCTCCCAATCCCTCCTATGATTCTTGCATATCTTTGAGGGAGAAGGTAGAGGAGATCTCGATCTACATTTCCACCAATCCATCTTCCTTCTTAGTGAGGGAAACTTAGTAGATCTTGATCTTGGAGTTCTTGGTGTTTCTCCTCCATTGTTCTTCCTCTCTTATTCCCCCATAAGCATTTGTTGCTTTGTTGGAATTTGAGAGTGAAGGATTTGAGCACTTGTGCTCTTGCCATTTGCATCGGTTGCATCGGTTTGCTCTCTCCACGAGGATTCGTGGAAGTTGAAAGTTTGTGAGCTTGTTACTCTTGGGTCTTGGACCCTAGACGACTTGTGGTGTTCTTGGGAGCCTCCAATTGAGTTGTGGATGCGTGCCCCAAGATTGTGGTGACACCGAGAGCCTCCAATTGAGTTGTGGATGCGTGCCTCGGGTTTGAAGGTTGCCAATAGTGGAAGGTGAACTAGGCCTTTGTGGCGGGGTTCATCGGAGAATAGGGTGAGGCCTTTGTGGCGTTGAGTAGGCCTTCGTGGTGAGCTCACACCCCTCCAACGAGACGTACTCCCCTTTGTGGGAGGAACTCGGGAATACATCTTCGTCTCCGTGTGCCTCGGTTATTTCTATACCCGAGCTTTTTACTTATGCAATTTACATTGTGATAGCCTTCGAGCTTGAAGTTATATATCTTGCTATCACCTTGTTACTTGTCTTGCTTAGCATAAGTTGTTGGTGCATCTAGTTGGCCATAGAATATTTAGGTTGTATGCTTGTTAATTTAAACACCTAGTTTATTTCCGCATTTAGCAAGCCTTAACCGGAAAAGTTTTTATCGCCTATTCACCCCCCCCCCTCTAGGCGACGTCGTTGTCCGTTCAAGGGGTCGGTTTATAAAGCACCCGTACCCCCTGGCTTGTCCTCCAAGGCGCACCCTGAATCCTACCCGGACACCGCATACAAACCCTAACTTTCCTTATTGTAACCCACAAACCGGGTTACAGGGCCTACAAATGTGGGCCTTCCTGAAGTTTCTTTATCCTTAGCCGGATCCTGCGCAGCGTCCTTTGGGCCGGGTTACACCTTGGAGTTGGCCTACCGGGTTATTATCCCTCCATCAGTAGTCCCGAGAATAGCTTGGGCTTCACGGATTCTTCCCTGAAGCGCTTGCTATTCCCTGCAAAAATATCAAACGCACAAGTGTATGGAGGCCGGGTTTAGGTGCTTTGATAAATAGCTAGGCCTAACTCCATGGTGGCCATATAGTAACCCGGCTTTTCTCCAAGTACTTGGCTTAGCTTTCCAGGTCTAAACCCTGATAAAAATGCCAAAAGCCCGACTTACTTTACTCGATAATTAACCCTGATATCGCGGAAAATATCTCCTTATTTCTGCCCGGATATCACGTTCAACACTTAAAGCATATCTCGAAAAATCCGCACAGATGACCGTTATCCCCAAAATTTCCGGATTCCGCCCGTTAGGATAGGTTTATCCGCCCGCATCTTATAAATAGAGCCCAGAGGGTAACTTAGATCCCAACATTTCACTCCAACCTTCCCTTTGCTTCCTTATTCCCTGCGCTCCGCAATTCCACAGGAATCTCAAGCCCGCCATCGTAGCAAGACCGCCGCCGGCCACGTTCATCCTTGAACTGTTCCGCGCCGCCGCCAAACTCCGCCACCGCGCCTTCATTCCACTCATCAAGGGTTGCAGAGGGACATCCAGACCGCGACATCGGCCGCCACCACGCCAGATTCAAGCTCCTCCCAGTAAGTATTCGTTAAAATAGCTCCGCAATTTTTCGATTCACCTTGGATTGGATCTAGGTCAACCCGCGGGCCGTTTTTCCTGTTGCACCAGATTAGATCGATTTGACGCTCGCTAACTCCTTTAACAACCTGTTTGATGATTACACCCCATCCTCCTACCATTATTAATCACTAATTTCTTCGTAGAATCGTGCGCAAGTTTTCCAATCTAGATCCATTTCACCTCAATTTTCCGCGCATAACATTGACACCCGGAAAATCCTCCTTTTCCGGCTATTTTGCTTGCAGTAGATACATGGGCAACCATCCGTCTTCCCCAAATACTTTTCAATACGTAAGTGACCAATAATCTCCATAGTTGTACTTAATACCCGGATACCTCGCAATCTTCACTCCATGGTGTGATACCCGGATAGTTCGTAACCTTGCCTTCTAAAATGACACCCGGATAATGCTTAACTTCCGTACTTTCTTGTCACCACTCACAGATACTCGAATAGCCCATGGTTTCCGAGTCTTATTTTTTGCACTTTTTTGCCTTGTGTTTTGCAGGTTGATCCCATGGCTCCCAAAAGGCATGGGAAACAGCCGGCCCAGGCGAAGACAACCCAATCCATATCCGCCAATTGGGGGCGATCCACAGTCACAAAGGCCAAGCTGGACGAGCTGGCCGAGTTGGGGGTCCTTCCTTCTCAGAAGGACATTCATTGGAGGGCGCCGGGTGATGAGACCCAGCCCACACCTGCCGAGGATGAGGTAATCTGTTTTATAGAGCACGTGACCCGGGGATTCCGTCCTCCGGGTCACCCTTTCTTTCGTGAGGTCCTGAGCCATTATGGCCTCAGGATATTCGACATAGGGCCTAACTCTATGTTGAATATTACCCACTTCATTGTTCTGTCCGAGTCATACCTGTGCACCCACCAAGTTTGGCTCTCGTCACCGAACTTTTCCAGTGCAAACCGTGCCGCGAAAGCGGCGACGGAGCACTTCTTGCTTGCGGCGGAGTCTCTATCCAGCGCCGCAAGAATTCTCTAATGCCACCTCTTACTCTTAATTCACACGTCAAACACTGGAAACTCTCATACTTCTATTGCCGGGACACCTCCCCACCCGGCGAAAAGAGGTTGCCGGGTTACTCAGAAGGCCTCCTTGATATCTCCGAGAAATTCAATGCTTTCGCCCCTGACTCGGACAGGGAAGCAATCCTGCCTTCATTAGCTAGAATAGCCGTCCTCTCAGCCCAAGGCCTTCTTGGGCTCAACTTAGTGAAAACTTGGGTCGACTTCCGGATCCAACCCAATTCTATCCGCTCCAGATTGATGTGCGAATACTCGGGGCACACCACAGACGCACTTCGATATTCCACCAAGAGCTTTGCAGCCGGGGATACCAACAAAACCATCAAGGGTTTCTTGACGGAGAAGCTGGAGGTGATAAAGAATATCGCCGGGTTACCCCCATTTACTCGGGAAAACCCGGCCCCAGCGGTAAGACCCGATACTCATAAGTTTATTTCCTCATCTTGACTCGATACTGCTCCTAGTTCTTATTTTCATCTTTCTGTCTCAGGCCGATGATCCTTTCTGGACAGTTGAAAACCTCCCCCCCTTCGAGAGACCCGGAAGAAGAAGATGAGCCGGCTGACGGTGATGAAGGTATTTGCCCGGATCTTGTACTACCTTTACTTGCATCATTTTCCTCCCATTTAACTTTTTCCCACGGACACACACTCGGTTCGCAGGGCTGGAGGACGAAGATGAGAAGGACGAGGATGACCCGGAGGCTACCGAATCTGATCAAGAGGCAACAGTTGGAGCCAAGAGGAAGACCAGAAGGGCAGTGTCCAAGGTTCCTTTCTCTTCTATATCCTCTGAACCTTACTCCTTCGATGCCATGCGACAACTTAACCATCAATTATCGAACTCGTCGTACTTGAAGGATTCTATCCCGGCCAAGCGCAGAGTGACCCGGAGTTCACCAGGGGACGATCCCCTTAACCCCGGTATCTCCTCGCGCAAACCTCCGTGCCGATATTCCTCTTCCTCGCCCCTCCAAATCTCCTCAGCGCCATCCATCTCCCAATCACCCACTCGCGGGGCAATTCCGGGTCCCACTATCGGTCCCTTTGGCGGCTTCATCTGCTTCCAGCAGCGAACTCCCGCCTGATTACGCTGTAAATACCGGGTGAGTCTTTATTATACGACATCCTTTCATACCTGATAACTTTCAATTGCTGTTGCTAACTGCTCTTCCTCCCTTTCTTTAGTGCTCAAGTCACAGTTAGTGACCCGGAGAACGTGGAGATGGATAACCGGGAGGCGGAGAAGCCGACTGAGAACATAGATGCCGCAACTGGCGGTGATACTGAGAACAACCAGGAACAAGGCCCCTTGGGCGATCCACTTCACCAAGCCGCCGGGTCTCCCGCGTTATCCGAACCAGTGGACGAGGAGATCGAGGTTCCGGACACGAGGATGGGTTCTCCCAACCCGGATACCCAGACTGTCCGGGTCTCGACCCCAAGGGCGGGGAGAGCTCCCCCATCAGGCGACCAGGCTGCCGGCTCTTCTGGTGTCCGACCCGAGGACCTGACGTTTGCCCAGATGCTCGAAACCCTGCGCACTCTGAGGGCTAATGAAGAAAACATCTTGGAGGCTTTAATAGCCAAACACGAGGTAAACCCGACTAATATTGCTTGTGTCCTTATCTAGTCCCCAAGTTCCGAGTGAATTGATTCACAATTTGCTTGGAACTTTACGGTATAAGCGACTGATAACTTGCCCCTTTACCCGGCTAATCCTTCCTTGCATCCGTGCAGTCCTTCGTGACTCAATCTGAGAAGGAACTGGCAAAGGCCACCAAGCTCATTGAAAAGGAGGTGGCTCTGCGTGAGGAGGCCGAGGCTGAAGCCAGGAGGAGTGGGAAGATAATGAAGAAGTATAGGCGGAGGGCTCACACAGCAGAAGATGACCTAACGAGCCTTTCTGTTCAAATTGCTGATACGTATCGTGCTTTGCTTGGTACGATTCTTCATCCGGGTCGTCCTTCTGATAAATAGCCGGAATTTCCTTACTCATGTTTCCATTTCTTTCTGCAGGTCCAGATGAAGTGATGCCGGACGAGGATGATATTGCGAGGCTGAAAACTATCAAGAGCGTTATCCGGCAGCTATGCGCCGGAACCAAATGGATCCTTCAAGAAATACGGTGGCCGGGTAAAGGGCATGGCGACCTGAAGATAATGCTAGACGCTTGCTCCACTATCCCGAGTGGATTTGGCACTGGAAACGCTCGTCCTGCGAGTTGGAGTAACCCGGGGGCTTGCGCTTGCCAAGGCTTACTTCCCTAAGCTCGAGCTAGCCAAGCTTATGGGCGGTTTCCCGGAATTCAAGCTTGATGGGTCCAAGTTCTCCGTGAAGGATTTCCAGGCCGTCCAGAAGGAGGTCCATTACCCGGCCAGCGTGATTGCTGACGGCTTAGATGTCAATTCCCTCGTTCCTGCATATGATGCTGCTGGTGAAGCGGTTAAGTCGGATCTTCCCGAGCCGTATGACATGCTGGCCCGATGGAAGGAGGAAGCTGCTAAGTTGAGGGAGGAGGCTGCCAAAAAGAAAGCTGAAGCCGATTCCGCGCCTGCTACCTCCACACCAGTCATTCCTCCTCCTGTGCGAGCCGGTACTGCTGATCCGGGTGCTTCTGCTACCCTAAGTGATTTCAAGGGTAAGGCGAAGATGGACGCCGCGGCCTAGAACGCCGACTGATACCGGATATTACTTCATACGCGTCAGTCGGCCGATGTGTTGTTAAAACAGCTATTTTTGGATGGTGCGCCTGTGCACCTTTGATACTATTTACCGAAGTTTGTAATGCACTGTAGGTTCTTGATACACTTTGTTCTTCTTCTGATCGTTTATATTTACCCACTTTTGAGTCAACTTGTTCTTGATATCCGACTTTCTTTACGATCCCTTTTGTGAGACTCGGTTTCCGAGTTTCATGGGTGTTGACGAGCGGGCTTGCCTCTAAGTCCCCAAGTCCCCAAGACTCGGATGTTTGGGTTTTTTGAGCCTTAGCAACTAAGCAACTTTTTCTTTTTCCAAAATCCCGAATCGCCAAGACCCGAATTTCCGAGTCTGGGATATGTGGTCTTTTCGAAGAGAACGAGTTTGTTGTTTGCTAAGCCCAGACCCGGAGCCGTTTCACATAGGTAATGAAGTTATGCTTGATAAACGTTGAGTTTCCAGCTATTAGCTTTGTACTCTGCAAAACTTGTGGTTTAGATGACCCTTTTGGCTATCTTGTACTGTAAGCCGGCTTTCGCGTGGATACCATGTTGCTACATCCATACGAAAACAGGGTCAGGCAAGTCCCATTGGGCTTCATGGCTGATTGTAATCGTAAGCGAGCAAATCATGCCACTTTTATTGCGAGTCACATCGAGCTTAAGTAAGAAAAGTCAAGAAAGTTTGGCTCCTTTGTCCGGTTATAAGATTGCAGCCGTACTCGTTTGCGAGTAATCGGCCCTTATAACTCATAGCCATCAAGGCCGGGTCATTGAGTTTGCAACTGTGCTATTCAAGCAATCAGCCCCCAAGACCTATATATATGCAACGTACTGAGATTAAAGAACATGAGAATAACCACTTCTTTTATTGATACGAGAATGTTGGGTCAGCAAGCTGCCTCATTAAAAACCCATCCAGTCCCCAAGGGTGCCCTGGATAGGAAAAGAGTACGTCTGAAACCTGCTGCCTGTTACATCGTGCAATTCCACTTGCCAATATAGTCTTTACTAAGTATAATATGGACGTAGTTGAGCCACGTTCCATGGTCTGTCTCTTTCTTGCATAGATGAAGTGGTATGAGCGGTGTCATTAACTGTAGCCGACTCTTCCCTTGCATCTACCAAGTAATATGATCCATTATGCAGATTCCGGCTTATGATAAACGGTCCTTCCCATGGTGGTGATAATTTGTGTTTTCCTTCGTTTGACTGTACCAGGCGCAGAACCAGGTCTCCTTCCTGGAAGACCCGGGTTTTCACGCGCCGGCTATGATACCTCCGTAAATCTTGCTGATATATGGCTGATCTTTCCAGGGCTTGTTCCCTTTGTTCTTCTAACATATCTACGGCGTCCTGCCGGGTCTTTTCGTTCTCCACTTCGACGTAAGTTGATATTCGCGGTGAATCGTGAATAATGTCACTCGGTAACACTGCTTCCGCACCATAGATCATGAAGAAGGGTGTCATCTGAGTGGATCTGTTAGGTGTAGTGTTGATACCCCAAACCACGGAAGGAAGTTCTTCGACCCATGCACCAGCAGCCCTGATACATGGAACTCGCAATCGTGGTTTTAATCCGTGAAGCAATTCTTGGTTTGCCCTCTCCACTTGTCCATTGGCCTGTGGATGAGCCACTGATGCTACATCAAGCCGGATTCCATTGTTGCCACAGAACTTTTCCATCTCACCAAGGGACATGTTGGTTCCATTGTCGGTAATTATGCTGTGGGGATACCCGAACCGGTAGATAATTCTTTTCAGGAACTTGACTGCTGTAGCTGCTTCGCAATTAGTAACTGGCATAACCTCAACCCACTTGGTAAACTTATCAATAGCCACTAAAAGATGTGTCTTCTTGCAAGGTGACATATGAAAGGGGCCAACCATGTCCATACCCCAGACAGCGAACGGCCAAGTTAACGGGATGGTCCGTAATTCCATAGCCGGCATGGGTTTGGCGAGCGTACCTTTGACATCCGTCACACCTTGCTACTAATCGTTCCGCATCTGCTAGAGCCGTGAGCCAGAAGAATCCGTGTCGATAAGCCTTGGCCACAAGGGATCTTGTGGATGCATGATGCCCGCAATCACCTTCATGGATTTCCTTGAGAATCTGTCGGCCTTCTTCTGGTGCCACGCAGCGCAAAAAGACCCCCGCGGCGCTTCTCTTGTATAACTCCCGTTGATGATAGAATATCCTTTGCTCGCCGCAAAATTTGCCTTGCTAACACCTCTTGCTGTGGTAACTCGCCTCGTGATAGGTAGGCCAAAAACGGTTCTGTCCACTCGGGAATAGCACGTACAGTGGCCACGAGTCCTAAATCCGGGTGTTGACTTGCCAATTCCTCCTCTGACTCGGTTTTAACTGATGGTCGCCATAATTCGTCCAGGAAAACGTTAGGTGGAACCGGCTCTCTGCGCGAGCCGAGTCTAGCGAGGGCGTCGGCTGCCTCATTCTTTCTTCTGTCTATATGCTCCACCTCATACCCGGAAAAACATCCTGCAACCCTATCAACTTCCCTGCGGTATGCTGCCATAGTGGCGTCCTTTCTATCCCAAGTTCCTGACACCTGCTGTACCACAAGGTCCGAATCTCCGAAGCATCGTATCCTCTTAATGTTCATCTCCTTGGATACCTTTAAGCCATGCAATAGGGCCTCATACTCGGACACGTTGTTGGAACAGTCAAAGTGAATTTGTAGTACGTAACTCAATTTGTCTCCTTTGGGTGATGTTAGCACCACTCCAGCTCCTGATCCCTCGTACTGCTTTGATCCATCGAAGTGCATGATCCATGACTCGGAGTTTGGAACCATGGTAGTCATGCCTGTGTGTGTCCAATCATTAACGAAATCAACCAAAGCCTGAGATTTGATTGCTGACCTGGGCTCGTAGCTGATGTGATAATCCCCCATTTCTATCGCCCATTTGGCTATTCTTCCGGTCGCATCCGAGTTTTTGATGATATCCGACATTGGTATTGAGCTAACCACTGTTATGGGTGTTCCTGGAAATACGGCTTCAGTTTCCGGCTGGCCATAAAGACCCCGAAAACCAGCTTTTGCCAATGCGGATAGCGCTGCTTTGCCTCTGATAATACCTCACTGACATAATAAACCGGCCTCTGGACTGGATAACCTTTCCCATCCTCTTTACGCTCCACAACCACTACTACACTGACGGCTCGGGGGCCAGCTGCCACGTATAGCAACATAGGCTCTTTAGGACCCGGGGCCTAGTACTGGTGCTTCAGATAACTGCTTCTTTAGTGCCTCGAACGCCTCATCCGCCTCTTGATCCCATACAAATTTGTCGGATTTCCTCAAGAGCCGGTACAAGGGTATTGCCTTTTCTCCGAGTCTTGATATAAATCGGCTCAAGGCTGCTACGCAGCCCGTGAGCTTTTGAACATGCTTCAAATTTTCCGGCTTTTTCAGACTTTGGATAGCTTTGATTTTGTCCGGGTTTGCTTCAATTCCTCTCTCGGAACGATAAAGCCAAGTAATTTCCGGCTGGAACTCCAAATACGCACTTTGTCGGGTTAAGCTTCATCTGATACCTCCTTAAGTTCTTGAACGTCTCCTTTAGATCATCGATAAATGTTTCTGCCTTCCTGGTCTTGATAACCACATCATCCACATAAGCATGGACGTTGCGTCCAATTTGGTCCTCGAAGCACTTCTGAATACACCGTTGATAAGTTGCGCCAGCGTTCTTCAACCCAAACGTCATGGTTTTGTAACAAAAGGCCCCAAAAGGGGTTATAAATGATGTTTTCTCCCAATCCTCCCTCTTGAGTTTAATCTGATGATACCCGGAATATGCATCCAGGAAACATAATAGGTCACTTCCAGCTACCGCGTCTATGATCTGATCTATCCTTGGTAACGCAAACGGATCCTTTGGGCAATGCTTGTTGAGACTCGTAAAATCAATGCACATCCTCCACTCATTGGTCTTTTTCATCACGAGAACCGGATTTGCTAACCAATCTGGGTGAAATACTTCCATAATGAAGCCGGCTGTCAGCAGCCGCGCGATTTCTTCTCCTATAGCTTTCCTTCTTTCCTCGTTCATCTTCCTTAGGCCCTGCTTCACAGGCCTAGACTTAGGGTCTACATGCAAACTGTGTTCTGCCAATTCTGTGGGGATACCCGGCATATCGCTAGGCGTCCAGGCGAATACGTCCGCGTTAGAACGAATAAACTCCACAAGTGCTTTCTCCTGCTCGCTGTCCAAGTTAGATCCCATAGTAAATTGCTTAGAGGGATCACCTTCAACAAAAGCTATCATCTTGGTATCCTGCGCTGCCTTGAATTTTGCTCTTTCGTCTTCAGTATTCGGCCTTTTCAATGCTGTCCTGTCATCCGGGTCTACTTGAGACCGATAGTACTTGAGTTCCTCCTTTCTGCAAGCCTGCTCGGCCATTACCGAATCTCCTTCATCGCACTCAGCTACTATATCCCGGCTCCCATGTATGGTGATGGTTTGTTTAGGACCCGGAATTTTTAGCTGTAAATATACGTAACACGGCCTAGCCATGAATTTAGCGTAAGCCGGCCTTCCGAACAGCGCGTGATAAGGACTGCGCAATTTGACCACCTCGAAAGTGAGCCACTCGACTCGATAATTATCCTTTGATTCTCCAAAAGCTACTTCCAGCGCGATTTTCCCCTCGGGACATGCTGAGTGACCCGGCACTATCCCATGAAAAATTATTGAGATTTTCTGTAGCTGAGACTCCTTGAGATCCATGCGTAAAAAAGTTTCCCAATATAAGATATTGATACTACTTCCACCGTCCATCAGGACCCTTTTCAACTCATAACCATTAACATGTGGTGCAACTACCAATGCTAAAACTCCCGGGTGCTCTATCCTTTCCGGATGATCTCTTCTGCTCCATGTTACATCTTGTTCTGACCACCTCAGATATCTCGGAACGGTCGAGGAAACCGAGTTTACCGCTTGCTTCAGTATCTTCTTGTCTTTATTAGAAGTTCCTGTAGTATGCACATGATATTGTCCTTTAAAACCAGATGTACGTACCATACCGATGAAGATGCTGATTTGGCCGATTGTCACAATAGATCCGGATTCGAGGTGATCCGACTCTGGTCCCCAGCCGGAATCGTCCACCATCTTCTCTCCTTCGTGGTCGATGTAGATCTCGCCGATGACTAGTTTCTCCATATTCTTCCGAGCTTCTCCCGTGATGTAAACACCTTTGGACGCAGGCCCCACGGTGGGCGCCAACTGTCGTGGGATAATCACGGCAGAGGTTACCGGGGGTAACTGATCTTGGGGCAAGACGACACAGGCGTTTGGGAGAGGGTTTAGCTCAGAGGAAAACATGATGGAATTCGATCTGGTAGCCGGCAATCAAGTCGCCGAGTCTCCGATCTCAAGATATTAACTCAACTCTCGTGTTACACTGGATGCTCGATACCAAGCGATATTGCTAGGGCACTTAGATCTCCCTCAACTAAACCTAGGGGTCGGTTTATAAAGCACCCGTAACCCCTGGCTTGTCCTCCAAAGCGCACCCTGAATCCTACCCGGACACCGCATACAAACCCTAACTTTCCTTATTGTAACCCACAAACCGGGTTACAGGGCCTACAAATGTGGGCCTTCCTGAAGTTTCTTTATCCTTAGCCGGATCCTGCGCAGCGTCCTTTGGGCCGGGTTACACCTTGGAGTTGGCCTACCGGGTTATTATCCCTCCATCAATTTTCGGGGAACTTACAAACGCCCCATCAGTATCAACCAGCTAAACCGATGCACCCAGTTTGAAGATGAGCCATACGTGGATTTCATCTCAGGATGGACTGCAATGAAGAACAGCTGCTCTGGAGTAAGTGACGTACAAGCAATGCATGCTTTCTTCAATGGCGCTTAAAACCCGGACTCGTACCGTTCATGGTTGGTTCAAAGCATCACAAAGACCTCGGATCTACGCCTACAACAGTAAATGAGCATGCAGCGGCCGAAGATGACATTAGAGCGAGAGGTGGAAATATTGACGCTTTGGCTCAGGCCAAGAAGATGCCTCGTTCTGAGAAAAAAACTACTCCAGACACACAACCAAAGCTCAAAGAAGTTAACCTAGCCTTTGGAAAGGATAATGGAAGCAAATGGAAAGGAAGAAACACAGAACCTATCTCCTACACAAGGGAAGAGTGGAAAAGATTAAGTCAGAAAACTGTGTCCACCACCCATACTAACGCACCTTAATAAGCATATGAAAGGCAGTGCAGGATCCGGGAACAAGGGGAAGAATTTCAAGAGGAAATTCTCCAAGCAAAAGCCAGAAGCTGAAAAACAAGTCAGTGAATCGGACACTAACGAAAAAATCCAGGAGCAGCAGCGAAAAGGCGAACCAAAGTTCCCGAGAGTTGATGGAGAATGCAATTTAACTTTCCTCGCAACTCCCTCAGCAAAGGTGGCAAAGAGGACGCTTCGAGAAATAAACGCGGTTGTTCCACCAACCCCGAAATTCTTGAAGTACTCGAATACACCAATTACCTGGGATCAGTCTGATCATCCCGGAAATATCCCAGAACCCGGAACACAAGCTCTAATAGTAAGCCCTATTGTTCAAAACACTAGGCTAAAAAGAGTGCTGATGGATGGAGGATCCAGTATTAACATAATGTACCTTGATACACTGAAGCATCTGCGCGTCTCCGAGACCCAGCTCAATCATAGCAACATACGTTTCTACGGCATCGTTCCTGGAAGACAAGCACAAACCCAAGGAGAAATTTCCCTAGAAGTAACCTTTGGAGAAAAAGAGCACTTCTGACAGGAAAAAAATCTCTTTCGAGGTCGTGCCGTTCGAGAGTGTATACCACGCAATTCTAGGACGTCCAGCTTTCGCCAAATTTATGGCAAGATCATGTTATATCTATAACAAGCTGAAGATGCCAGGGCCAAAAGTAGGAGTGATCACCATATCAGGATACTTCAAATTGGCAAACGAGCTGGAAAAAGGAAACACCCTTTGCGCAGAGAAAGTGATAGCAAAGGAGGAATTGAAAGAGCTGGCAAAAGAAGTGTCACCGAAAGAAATGCCGGTAGGAAAAGAAAGCCGGAAGCCCGCAGATAGTTTCAAAGCTTCCGAGAATACAAGGCAGGTTATCCTAGACCCCAAAGATCCGACAAAATTTGTCGTAGTGGGGACATGGATGACCGAAAAATAAGAAAGCGCACTCATCGAGTTCCTTCGTGAGAACTGGGATATTTTTTGCCTGGTGTCCTGCGGACATGCCGGGTGTACCCAGGGAACTTGCTGAGCATCAACTCAAGGTGACTCCAGGATCTAAACCCGTCAAACAAGGTCTTCGTCGATTTGACGGAAGAAGACGGAAGGCTATTGGCAAGGAAATTATCCGGCTATTAGCAGCTGATTTTATCCGGGAAGTTATACATACTGAATGGTCTGCGAACCCAGTATTAGTCCCGAAGAAAGATAGTAATGTTCTTAGGATGTGTATAGATTACACCGGCTTGAACAAGTTGTGTCCAAAGGATAGGTTCGCATTACCACGAATCGATCAAATAATAGATGTCACTGCTGGCTCTGAGTTTTTATGGTTTTTGGATGCTTATTCTAGGTACCATCAAATACGTATGAGGAAAGAAGATCAAATCAAAACTTCCTTCATAACTCCGTATGGAACATACTATTACATAACCATGCCTTTTGGTTTGAAGAACGCAGGTGCAACTTACCAGCGTTGTATGCAACGATGTTTGCATAGTCAGATTGGCAAAAATGTTCACGTTTACGTGGACGACATTGCCGTCGTCTCCAAGGAAAAAGACACACTCCTTGAAGATTTGCGAGAAAAACCTTCGAAAATTTGCGCACTTACAAAATGAAGTTAAATCCATTAAAGTGAGTATTCGGGGTTCGCTCAGGAAAAATTTTGGGTTTTATCGTTTCTCACAGAGGAATAGAAGTAAACCGGAAAAGATCAAGGCAATCCTAAACATCACAAAGCCTACGTGCTTAAAAGATGTACAAAGATTGACGGGTTCTGCAGCCGTTGTCAGCAAGTTTATAAGCCGGCTAGGAGACAAAACTCTGCCATTATACAAATTGTTGAAGAAATCCGACAAATTTGAGTGGACATAAGAGGCGGACAAAGCATTAACCCAGCTAAAAGAAACCTTGATGAAAGCTCCGATTTTGGCATCACCAAAAGACGAAAAACCCATGTTACTGTATCTAACAGCAACAAACAGGGTTATTAGTGTTGTGATAGTTGTGGAAAGGAGGAAAGAAGAGCAAAGCATACGTGATCAACATCCGGTATATTATATAAGCGAAGTTTTTTCCTAGTCCAAACAAAGGTACCCACACTATCAAAAGCTGGCATATGGCGTATTTTTCGCATCTCGAAAACTCCGCCATTATTTCCAAGGACATTCCATAACAGTGGTATGTAAAGCACCACTATGGGATATAATTAACAATGCAGACGCAATAGGCCGAGTAGCCAAATGGGGCATCGAGCTGGCTGCGTTCGACATTAAGTATCAACCCCGGACGACAATTAAATACCAGGCGTTGGCAGATTTCATCACTGATTGGACAGAAGCAATGGAAAACACACCAATGCCGGAGTCGGAATACTGACTTATGCACTTTGATGGATCCAAGATGAAGGAAGGCGTCGGAGCTGGTGTAGTGCTGAAATCCCCAAAGGGAGATATTATGGAGTATGTATTGCAAATACACTTCAACGCCAGCAATAACGTGGTAGAATATGAAGCTTTACTTCATGGCTTGCAAATTGCAAAAGAAATAGGCGTCAAGCGCATATTATGCTATGGTGACTCAGATTTGGTACAACATCAGTCAACCAAACATTGGACGCCAAAAGCCCCATCATGGCCGAATATCGGAGAACGGTGGACGAGTTTGCTATTTGCTTCCTAGGATTTGAAGTACTTCACGTCAAAAGGGAAGAAAATTGGAACGCGGATGCATTAGCTCGCATGGGCTCGGAAAGAGTGAAAACCCTACCACCAGGTGTGTTTGTCCAACATTTGCATAAACCATCGATAAAAGGTGAAGATGTTGATTATCCTCTTGTGTCCGAGTCAATTGAAGTCCTGCTCGCTAAACCGGATTGGACAATTCCATATTTAAACTTCTTAGTAGATCAGAAGTACCCGGATGGAGCAGACGAGGTCTTGTAAAGATAAATAAAACGTCGATGCAAAGAATACACGGTAATCAATGGTTGCCTGTATAAATGCAGCACTACCGGAATCTTTCAGCGATGTATTTCGCCAGAAGAAGGCCGAGAAATACTGCAAGAAATCCATGCAGGAGATTGCGGACATCATGCTCAATCAAAAAGCATAGTTAAGAATGCATTCCGTGCAGGGTTTTTCTGGCTAACAGTCAAGACAGATGCCGAACACATAGTAAACACATGTGCGGGATGTCTGTATTACGCCAAGCAGAGGAATATGCCAGCCCAAGCACTCAAAACTATCCCCATCACATGGACATTTGCGTTCTGGGGGCTAGATATGATGGGACCTTTCAAAACTGCAAGAGGTGGACTTACACATCTACTCGTTGCAGTAGATAAGTATACCAAGTGGGTGGAGGCAAAACCCATCAAAAAGATTAACGGTGTAACCGCCAGGAATTTCATCATTGACGTAGTCATGAGATATGGCGTTCCACACAGTATAATCACAGACAACGGGACAAATTTCTCTATTGGAGAGTTGGCAAAATATTGCCGACAAACGGGAATACGCCTAGACCTTGCGTCTATGGCTTACCCACAATCCAATGGGCAGGTTGAAAGAATGAATAGCTCAATCCTGCAAGGAATACGCCCAAGACTCGAATCTCCTCTTCATAGACCAGCTGAAGCATGGGTAGAAGAGTTACCTTCTGTGCTTTGGAGTATTCAAACGACGCCAAATAGATCAACAAGGCAAACACCGTTTTTCTTAGTTTATGGCGCAGAAGCAATGCTTCCAACGGACATGCTCCATGATAGCCCAAGAGTGCAGGCTTACGATGACTCAGATGCCGAATGTGCTCGACAGGATGCCGTCGATCTTTTAGAAGAGGAACGAGACCTTGTGCTCGAAAGATCCGTCATTTATCAGCAAGGATTGCGACACTATCATAGTCGGAAAATCAGGCATCGATCTTTCAAAGAAGGTGACTAGTGCTAAGATTAGTGCAAGAAAGGAAGCACAAGTTAGCCCCAGTCTGGGAGGGACCATTTGTCATTAGCAAGGCTATGAAAAATGGATCTTATTATCTTGTAGATATTCGAGACACGGAAGATGATCCCAAACGTCCGAATCGCAAAAGAAAGAGAAAGATAGATGTTGAGCTAGGAGAGACAAAAAGGCCCTGGAACATCCAGCAGTTACGTCCTTTCTACACTTAGTTTAATTTCTATGTAAACATCTTTGCGATCATGAAATAAAGTTGTCGGAATTCATGCATTACTATTTTATCTAGTTTTCATACAAAGCATAAGTCCGTCCTATCTATTTCCCAATGATCTTTCAAAATACTCAATGTTAACCAGAACTGTGCCTGCATGCTCGGAGTTAAAAAAACTGAATGATTTTCAGCCTAAGGAGGTTTAAGGAAATTCAGATTGTGCCTGCGTGCCTGAGTTTCATACAAAATTCCTTACTTTTTCTCTAAGTATTATCTGATTGTTTTTATGTTGGGTCACTGGAGCTAGTAAGTAAAAATGCCTTTAGTATGATCCATGTTTCCGAGTTTCGACTGATTGGTTATACCCAGTCACTTGGCATGAAGATTAAAGTACTATCGAGACATTTCAAACACTAAGGACAGTTAAGACACATAAACCAGAGAACTTAGAAGATAAAGGAATAAAAACCCGGAAAATTACTCGCAAAGACTTAATAATTAACTGCAAAAGCGGAGTACTTGTTTATACAAAGGAATAGAAAGCATTGCAATAACGTTTACATTGTAAGAACAATAATGCTTCTATTTTTTCCCATCTCCTACTCAGGACCCACGCAGCTTCTTCAGGCATCCGCTCTTACTCGCTGCTGGATTCCTCTGGAGTTGCCGGAATTGCCTCCTCGGGGTAGAAGGTGGAGATGTTCACCATGGTCGCAATCTTGGTGGCGTGACCTTTGATTTCATCAAAGATGTTGGTCTGTTGAGCTTACGTGTATCCTTGCGGGATGCCAGATGCCACATGCCAAGATTTGGCAGTAGGGTAGTGCATGCGCATGAGCCCAAGGGCCATGCGTGCACCCCCGCGAGCCGCAGAATGGAGCAGGGACTCCTTGCGATGCGCCACCTCCACAATAGCTTCCGGGAGTTTTTCAACTTTCGAGAGCTCCCCAGATTTTCGGGAACGTACTTGTTGATAAGTAGCATTCCTGCGGCCTTGATCGCGGTGAAGACCTTCCCGAAAGCCCGGATTCTCTCAATCCGGGTAAGCTGGGGGCTACCTTCTGTTTCAATCAACACACAAGTGTTAGAAAAAACAGGAGAAGAGAAAACAAGTAAAATCCGGTAAAAGGCAAAGTAACTTACCGAGAATCCGGTCCATCTCAATGACTTCCTCAAGGCGCTGGTTCAAGGCGTTCTCCAAATCCCGGATGGTGGCCTTATCCTTTTTTGGCCTGGTTGGAGGCCTTAGACTCGGCAATGCCAACAGCTAGTTGGCTGGCCTCCAGGTCCTGTTGCAACTTCACATTGAGTTTGTGAAGATCCAGGTTCTCGCGGCGGAGGTTTTCGGCATTGCCGGCATCTTCAGCAATTTGCTTGGCTTTCGTCATAGAAGCTGAAAAGCAAGTAAAGGAAGAGTTAAAACTCGAAAAACTAGTTAGAAAAAATACACAACTGAAAGCATAGGAATATTTTACCTGCTGAGTCCTTCAGCTGTTGCTGAGTGGATGCCAGTTCTGCCTCCTTATCCTCAAGAATCAAAAGAAGGGTTTTCACCTCCTTGTTCTTGATGGTAAGTTTGTTGAAAATCTCCATGTTGATGTTCTCAGCAGTTTGCTGAAACACGGAAAGGAGACAAAAACATGCTTCAGTTAAAAACAAGCATAGCAATGAAAAAAGCTTTAAGACAAAAGTATGCATTTGACTTATTGCTTGGGGGCTAGAGATATTACATGGCTCATCCGCTGCAAACCCGACAGGTTTCGTGGAACTCTTTTGCATACTCTGCAAAAAGAGCCCCGACGTGATTGAGGCCATCTTGGATGACCTTGAAATACTTGTCGAAAGTCGGAATGGGCTCCTCCTCAGCTGTTCGAGAAGGACCACCCATTTCCGGGACCGCCTTTTCCCTCGTGTCCATTTCGGGCACAATAGGCTGGCTGGTCTGCTGGGTTTCTTCTTCCCTGGCAGCAGCATTTCCTTCTCTGGCCGTGACCAAAGTGTCTGGGGCAGTAGCAGAAGGATGTGGCCCTCTTTTGGCCACAGACTTGAGTTTCTTCCGGCCTTTTGGCTTCAACGTTGTTGGAGCCAGGCTAGAAATATAAAATCCGAGATGTTAGAATTTCGAGAAAATAATAAGAAGTCCTGCGACAAAAAGGAGAGAAAAAAGTAACCCGAATGATTTACCTAGAAGTAGCGACGGGAACCCCGTCAAAGTCGATTATCTCCTGGGTAGCGGAAGGCTTCTTGCGCTTCCGTCCGCCTGCAAAGTTGGCACGCATTGCGTCCAACTCGGCATTGGTTGCAAGATCTGCCTCAGGAAGATCGAAAATCTGTCAAAAAAGACAAACTCCGGGTTAAGAAAAATATCCGACAAAGAAGGAATGCAAAGCCAAAGCCCAAAATGTAAAAGATGTACCTTTGGAGTGGGTTTGTCGCCATGTACATCGGCCGGCTTTCCTCATATTGGTCGCAGCACTAGGTTTGTCGCTATGTACATCGGCCGGCTTTCCTCATATTGGTCGCGTGCTGCGACCAACTGGTTTACACGTTTTCTAAAATCTTTCGACGTCAAAGATTTGTTGGTTGTCCGCATGGCGTCCTCGGTTCCCGTGTATTCGCATAAGAGCCGGGGGCCGTAGTCAGCCAGAGGTTGAATTCGCCTCTCCATCCAGCATAGAACTGTATCCATGTCGGTGAGAGGTGGATCGGAGGAAACGAGTTTGGCGATGCGCCGCTTAATCCTAAGAAAATCCGGCGGCAGAGTTTGGACTGCCTCCGCTTCCCAGTTATCCTGGAGAGTGGCAGCGCGGTTGATGAAAGGTGGAATCCCCGTTTCCTTTCCAGGAAATGGGATGTCTTGGTGGTAGAAAAAAGAACTCGTCCAGAATTTGACGGATTCCAAAAAATTTATCTTGGGGAACCAATCTTCCCTGAATCTACGCAGGGTAAAAGATATGGTCCCGCAAGTCGGGAGTGCGTCCTCAGAGGGGTTTTGCTTAACCCTGAAGAAATACTGCCAGAAATCTAACCTAGGGGCTAAACCTAGATACCCTTCGAAGAGGGCCTGGAACCCGGCTAAGTATAGAATTGAGTTTGGCGGCAGATTGTGGGGTTGGATGTTGTAGTGATTGAGTACCTGGAGGAAAAAGGAGGATGGCGGAAATCCCATACCTCGAGAGATGTGTGAGGTTAGGAGAACCCGTTCCCCGGCTCTGGGTGAAGGCTCGGAGTCGTCCCCCTCGTGTCGCCATTTCCCCTTCACAATCAACCCTTCCTTCTCCATTGTCGAAAGAAGGGAGGGGGTGATGTTGCACCGGCTCCAATTGCCGAAGATCTCGCCCTCGTCCTCGGCTCCGGTGGAGGCGGCCGCGGCGGTGAGCTCCTCCCCGACGAGGAGGATTTTCTCTTCCGCCGTTTCGGGGACGAGTGGCAGAGGCGGCGCAGAGGAAGAGGCGGCCAGGTTCTCAACCACGAGAGGTGGATCCTCGCGGGCCTGGTCGCCAGAGATGTTCTACGGTACGTTGGCGGCGGCGCGGCTCGGCGAATCGAGTTGCGGGTCCATAGTGTTGATTATTTCGTCGATATCGGCGGCGATGGAGTGCTCCTCGGAGGCGCGCGGTGAGTTGCCGGAGTCCATAATCGGGCGGCACAGTGAGGGTCTCGAGCTCCCGACGGAGAAGTTCAGGGAACGGTGCCAGACGTGCACAGGCTCAGCTCTCGCCGGAAGTACTTTGGCTCGGGGGCTATGGTGCTTGGGAGCTGGAAGGTGAGGTGAGAGCGGAAGGATCCCCGGAGGGCACGAAGGAGCCTATTTATAGCTGGAAAACCTTTGCGATGCGCTCTAACGGCTCTTTGGACCGTTGGATTTTCAACGCGTGTCACTCGCCGAAAAATCCGGGAATAAGGTGGCAAGTGATTACTGCTATCTCCTCGTTTCCCGCGAGAATCTGTCAAAGATACGTTTCAGGGTTTCACATTTGGAACCCAAACGTCCTGACGTCAGGATGATTTTATCGCTGACGTAGGAAGTTCCTTCTCCACGAAGACTCGTGGAAGAGAAAGCCGGATTTTCTCAAATCCGAGTTTCGCATTAAAGCGTGATTTAAGGAAAAGAAGAATCGAGACGAAGAGCCAAAATTTCTCGGAAATAATTCAAATTGACGAAAGACGGCAAATTGAAGTCTCAATACTTCTTGGGGGCTACTGTCGGATATATACCGATTAGGGGTATATCTGGCATTGTCCTAAAGAGCCGGATTACCAAGGTGGCCTGATTGGTAATGGATCACAGTCCATTAGGCGGCTTAGTAAGCTGACGCGCAGAAGCCGGATTCTAGAAGAACCCGGACCACGGCTCACGTGATGCGGCTTGGAGTAGAAGGCGGGTTCTTGCCTTCCAAGTTAGAACTTACCGTAGTCTTCTAGGTTTCCTTTCTGTAAGCCCTAACCCGGCTATCCATATAAAGCCGGACGGGAGAGAAGAAAGATAACAGAGAATTAGCTAGAAGCCAACTCGCGGAGAAGTTGATCCTCGTCGAGTTAGCAGCCCAAACTCACATTGTACTTTGTATACTTCAGGCTTCAGCCCTGATTTAGTGAGATTGCAGGAGTAGCAACACCGCCTAATTGCGACGTACCGAACCTAGGTAAACTTTGGTGTCCCTGGTCTCATACTACCACGTCCCCTCACGTCTTTACCCGTAGGCCTCATGGCACCCCCGTCTATGAACGCTACTACGATGTCTCGACATCCAGGGTGGAGGTCTATCGATCCATGTCCCGGAGCTCGGCGTCGAGGAGGTGTCAAGTGGTTCGTCCCCGTCTTCTTCTTGGCAGCTGGTGGCACTATCTCTTCGTTGGTTCTGGAGAGCGTCCGAGTGTTCTGCTCTCGTACCTCGGCATCCGCGCCTCGAGGTCGCCGGCAAGTGGTAGCGGAGGGGATCAAGGACTTTATTGCTTTGTAATCTTTAGTTCTAGGGTCCTTTTTGAGTTTGTGCTGGCCTTATCTTCAAATACTAGGTATCTCAGGACGAGAGTTGTAAAACGGCCAACACACATTTTGTACCTGCTACCTGAATCTTTCTGAACGCATGACTCGGGTCCTCGTGGCCCATCTCTTGTTCAAAAAAAAAAAACTCCATTATATAGAAATATATAATACTCCTTCTGTATCGAAATGTAACCCGTTTTACCTTTTACGAAACAAAATGTACCTAGATATGTTTTAGCGTAAGATGCATATAAATCTACACGCTAAAACATGTTGATATACGTTTTGTGCAGAAAACGCTAAAACATCTTATATATATTTTGATACGGATGGCGATTTATGTATCATATTGCTCAAGTGATCCCCGTATTTCTTTTATTTTTAAAACTTTTGAATAATTCTGAAAAATGGTAAGGATAAAACATTAAGGCTCTGTTTGGGAGTTCATTTTTTTTTGAAGTATTTTGAGAATACTTCAGTTTTCAAAAATAGTAAAGTATCAAATACTTCAACCTGTTTGGCACCAACGTATAATAAGTTTTTATATACTTCAGTATTGCAAGAAACTGTACTAATTTTGAACTATGTA
Source organism: Alopecurus myosuroides (assembly GCA_028641055.1). Classification (NCBI taxonomy): domain Eukaryota; kingdom Viridiplantae; phylum Streptophyta; class Magnoliopsida; order Poales; family Poaceae; genus Alopecurus; species Alopecurus myosuroides. Next base: position 655,978,612 of record CM054057.1, read on the forward strand.
AAAAGGAGGTCTGGATCTCTTTTTTCCAAAACTGAAGTATTTGTTTGCCAGGCAGGTAAATACTTTATTATTTGAATCTTCGGTTTTGGAAAAACTTTGTTGCTAAACTAGGCCTAATGTTGCAGGCTACACGCAAATATCAAAATCGTGGATCGGGACATGCACAAACTATTTCGTCCTTGTTCCAATATTTGTCTTTTTTTTCCAGATCACATGTGAAACCTTTTTTTGACGAAAATTTCTTCGTAGATATTAGACATGTTTATGTACTCACTCCGTCTCAAATTAATTGTCACAAAGTTTGACAAAAATGGATGTACCTAGACATAATTTAATGTTAGATACATTCAATTTTGTCAAACTTTGTGACATTTAATTTAAGACGGAGGGAGTAATAGCATACATTTCATATTTTTCTGGAGATGTAAAAAGTTGTTGTTTTTAGCTAAAAAGAACAGGAGCACTCGTGCCCATGTGCCAAACGAACTTTTTCGCTACTGCAACTACTATTCCTCCATCAGCAGGAGTAGTGCAACTCGCAGAAGCATGTGTGGATGAGGTATTAGCATTGGAGGTACAAATACTTGCGAGGTGGGAGCAATTTCATACAACAAGTTGAAAATGTGGGTGTGGAAGTACAAAACCTTGTCAAGTTGGAGCAAATTCATACAAATCGAATCAGAGGAGGACATTTGGCAGCCACGTATGCGTTGAGGTGGCGTTCCAATTAAGCAGAAACCCCCCCGTAAGAAATTAAGTTACGCGGACAAGTCCTTTTTGATTTCTGCTGCCGAAACATTGCATCGAACCCCCTGGTCTCTGTGGCATTTATTGCTTCGCCCCGACACAATTAGAGGAGCAGAACCCCCTGGTCTCGACGTACTCGCGATCGTCGCGTGCTCCTCCTCGCGGCGTCGTTCTCGCAGGCGGCGGCAATGGCGGGCGACCCCGTATATCGGCGATTCGACATGGAGCCTCCGGAATACGGTGCCTCTCCTCTGCTCTCCCTCTCCTCTCCTCTCCTCTCGGCGATTCGACCCCGTGTAACTGTCTCCGTTTGTCCGCTTGGGGGTGGGTATAGTTAGGGTTCGAGCTCGCTATGATTGAGGTGGGTATGGGTGAAGAAACCGATGCGATTCGTAATGTAAGTAGTTAGGTTTGAAGGAATTCCAATTTCTTGGCGAATCATCGAACTTTTTGGTGAAGAACAGGGTGGTTCCGCTGATTGTTTGCGCGTGATTGTGAGGCCAAATCGAGGTGTTGTAGTTAATTTGGTTAGTGTTTTGATGATGTGTATGTCCTTATAGATGTTATAGAACCATTGCAACTTGAATCGGTTGATGCCCTGTTTTGGCTTGTTTCAGTCAATTTATCTGAATGTGCACAAAGTCTGCTCCTTTACTCTGTATTTTTACTTGGTGTACTTTGCAATGCAGGTGATGATCCAGATATGTTCACTGTAGGAATAGAACACAATGGATTCTTTACAGGGGTGCGTGATGAAATTGATTACACAGATGGCACCTTGGATTTCTTTGATTATTGCCACACTGACACCTGGTCATTACTCTGGATTCATGATTTCATTAAGCAGTTAGGCCATGTAATTGATAGAAGAATGCATGTGTATTGGTGTCTGCCTGGTAAGAAACTGAATGATGGTGTTGTGTGCATTGAGAATGACTCTGTCATAGTTGAAATGATTAGAGCTGTTAAGAAGGAGAAGGTACTCTGCATAATGGTTGATCACACTGATTTTCTGCATCTATTAAGGCCTGATTGCATTGTGAAGTTGGGGGCAGCTGTAAGAGAGCAAGATACAGTGGTTGAGGTAGCAGATAAAACTCCAACAATTGGGAGAGATGATGGCAATACAGACTCTTCTCCTGTTGTTTCTGCAGCACAGTTCATAAGATGGAGCAATGGCAGTGAAAGGAATGGCAGTGAAGCACAAGATGTAGAGGATGTGGAGACAGATTCTGATTTCTATGACAGTGACTATGATGTAGAAGATGGTGATGATGACATCTTTGAAGCTAATGTGGACAAGGAGTTGAATGATCACAATGAACAACTGGCCATCACAGAACAGGAAGATGATGCAGGCTTAGAGCATGAAGATTTGAGTTTGACCAAAGAGCAAGAGCTTGAGCTGAAGTACAAATTTAGTCAGTTCAATGCTTTAGTGGATATGAACATGCCTGATTTCAAGGTTGGAATGTATTTTTCCTCTATTAAGGAGATAAGAGATGCAGTGAAAGCATACAGCATCAGAGAAAGAGTGAGGCTTAGGAAGAAAAGGAATGAGTCCACCAGGTTGGATGTTGTGTGTGATGGAGATTGTGATGGTGGTTGCACATGGTTTTTGAAAGCTTCTGAAGACAGTAGAACACATGCTTTTGTGGTGAGACAGTACTGTGGTGCACATAGGTGTGAGAGAATTTGGGAGAGCAAAAACTTGACTGCAAAATATCTGACTGAATTTTTCCTTAATGAGTTCAGAGACAATCAGAAAATGGACTTATCAACATTTAAAACTAAAATTCAAAGAGAGTTCAACATGGTTCCTAATATATGGAAGTTAAGGAGAGCAAGGAAGCAAGCACTGACAATTATCCATGGGGATGAGACAGAACAATTCAGTCTACTGTGGGATTATGGTGAAGAATTAAGGAAATCAAATCCTGGTTCCACTTTCTTCCTTAGCACAAATTTGTCTAAGGAACAGGGGGATTTGATTCCAAAGCACCATTTGGCAACTTTGTATTGGTCTTATGATGCCTGCAAGAGAGGGTTTCTGGAAGGATGTAGGCCACTAATATGCATAGATGGGTGCCATATAAAGACCAGGTACAAAGGCAACTTGCTTACTGCAGTTGGCATTGATGCAAATGACTGCATTTTTCCTATTGCATTTGGGCTTGTTGAGGTTGAGTGTACTAGTGCATGGGAATGGTTTCTGACTACTTTGAAGCAAGATTTGAATATCACAAACACTTCTCACTTCACCATCATGAGTGACAGGCAGAAGGGGCTCATTAAAGCTGTGAGTACAGTTTTCCCTGAATCAGAGCACAGGCACTGTGTAAGGCATATCTACCAGAATTTTCACAAGAAGCACAAAGGTGAGACTTTGAAGAATGATTTGTGGGCTGTTGCAAGGTCAACAAACCTTCCTACTTGGAAGAAAAACATGGACAAGCTTCTAGTTGACAGCCCAGAAGCATATGCATGGGTTGAAGAACTTGTGCCAAGCACATGGATAAAAGCTTTTTTCCAGGAATTATGCAAATGTGATATGTTACTGAACAATCATTCTGAAGTGTTCAACAGCTACATCAATGAGGCAAGGGAAATGCCAATGTTGTCAATGCTAGAGAACATATTCTACAAAATGATGCATAGGATTGTTGTTAAGAATCAGGAAGCAGAAGGTTGGGATGGAATCATATGTCCTAAAATCAAGAAAAAATTGGATAAGTACACTGAATTTGCTAAGAATTGTGGTGTGGAAGTTTCAGGAGGTGGGAAATTTAAAGTTACCTCTGGAGAATTTGAAACAGGATACATAGTGGATCTGAAAGGGAGGGTTTGTGACTGCAAGAGATGGCAGTTGACAGGGATACCATGCCACCATGCTATTGCCTGTTGCAGACATGAAAGAATTGCTCCTGAGAAGATGGTGCACAAGTGCTATAGCATAGAGACACACAAGAAAGCATATGCTTTCAACTTGGCACCACTGAGAGCAAGATGCTTCTGGGAAAAGCAGAATGGAGTCACAGTTCATCCACCTCTTTATACCAAAGTAATGGGAAGGCCTAAGAAAAACAGGAGGAAAACACCTGAAGAAATAGAAAAAAATGGTGCTAAGAAACTAACAAGGGCAGGACTGCAAATGCATTGCTCAATTTGTAAAAAGGCAGACCACAACAAAAAAGGCCATGCCAAGTACATGGAAGAGGTAGCCAATGCTACAGTTGAAGAACAAGATGAAGATGGCCATATGGACAACCCTGCCATTTTGCAGCACATCATTCATCAGCCTATAAGCCCTCAGCTTGATCCTAGCCAACAACCTCATATGATGGTGCACATTATGGCCCAGGAGGTAAATTTTTGCTGCATTTATCTACTGTCTTTTCCTGAATACATCTTAGTTGCATTGTTCAATTGTACAGTATTTTATGTGTCAGCAGGTAAGAGCACCCATCCCAAGACCAACTGTCCCTCTGCCTGAGGAGAGTGCTTTTGTGGTTGATGCCAGGGAGTCTATTCCTATTGGTGGTGCTAGATTAACAACTGCAAACATCGATTTGAATTCATCACTAAGAAACCAAACTGCAGCTAACTCAATTGCTGGCAGAGGCAGAGGTAGAGGTACTGGTACTTCAAGAAAAAGAACAGCTGATGAATCTGCTGCAGGCAGCTCTGTACCAACAAGAGGCAAAGCACCAGGAGCCAGAAGCAAGTCAAAAGCACCAAGAGGCACAGGATTCAAAGCACCAAGAAGCACAGGAGGGAGCAATGGAATAGCAGCAACCAGTTCAGCAGCAGGGACCATTGGAGCAATAGGAAGCAATGGAGCAGCAGCAGCAGGGACCAATGGAGCAATAGGAAGCAATGGAGCAGCAGCAGCAGGGACCAATGGAGCAGCAGCAACCAATGAAGCAGCAGGGACCAGTGGAGCAACAGGAAGCAATGGGAACAGAGGATACAGCACAGCCAGGCTCTGCACACTGGTGGTTGTTTGGTGAAAACACATTTGTACCAGCAAGATCAATACCAGATTTAAATGAGACATTGACAAGCACAGAGATGCAAGAAGAGCTTCCCCTAACTCAAAATGCACCTGATGCTGTGTAGAAGCATTCTCTTGTTTTTAGTTCAAACTGAACTTGTAATTGGCTCTGCTGTCATATTTGAGTTCATATGTGAACTAAATGTAATGGAGATGTAATTTTTGAGTGTGAAAACCACAAATATGAAACACTTGATTCCATTACATTAAACATAGCACTTGGTTTCATATTACATACCAGAAATCACTTGGTTCCATTACATTAAACATAGCACTAGGTTCCATTACATAATAACATAGCACTAGGTTCCATTACATAATAAGATAGCACTTGGTTCCATTACATATCTATAGATTACTAGAAGATGGAGTCTCCTTCAAAGTCCATTAGCTCCTAGAAGAAGCTGATGCTTTTTGGTTCCAAGGCCAAATGCTCCTGCCTCAATCCTGTCCACTAACACCTTCAGGAAGCCATCTGAATTCCTCCTAAACCAAACATTAAACATCTCCCTCTTGATAGGTCTGGTCATCCACAACATACATCCATTCTGAAGTCATGATGGCTCTCTTGGCCTTGTCAATCTTAATCCTCACATAAGCAGTCTTCTTGGTCTTGTTAAGAACATCAGGATGTCAGCTCCAGTTTGTCAGGTACTGCTTCAGATATGTCTTGGTGTACTCCTTGTTGAAATACTACAGTTGACAAAAGAATAGTGGAATTCAGTTAACTAATTACAAGAAAAAGTGGAATTACAGTCAACTTACTACAACAAAACAATGTGCAACAACATACCATCTTCCCTCTTCCTCCTGCTGCAACATGACCATCTTTAACAGTGAAAACATAAAGAGGAATTCTTGGTTCCTTTTCTTCACAAATGCTCTTCAGAATGACAACTTGTTCAGGAAGCAAGGCCACACGATTGGGGTACACACACCATGCATCAAATGAGTCTTCCTCACCCCTTTTTGGCCCTATATTGTAGCATGTGCATGTCAACATACAAGTACAGAAATAGGGGAACAAAGTACATCTAATCAACAGCAAAGGACCACTCCAGAATAGTACATAAAAGCCCTTATTTGAACATACCTTTGATAGTCATTTGTAGGTCCTTTTCCATCTGGCATTGCTCACAAGAAACTTCTGAACTATCACCAGACTGATCATCCGAAATTTCTATCACATCAACAACCCTAGCAGCAGCCATTGACCTAAAGGCAACGAAGGAACGGATTCAAAAACGAAAACAACAAAATCCATTCAGTAGATCTAAAAGACAAGGACTTATATTCGGTTTTTCCTACCTTGATGACAGGTCCAGCCACTGGTTTTCGCCGTCGAGTAGCTCCTGTCGCCGGTGAGAGACTCAATCGCCAGAGAGGAGGTGGGTGAGGAGTTAAGATGAGAAGTGAGTGAGTGCGGGGACGGTTCCAAAGGCAGTAAGTGCGATTTATTACATTGGAACTGACAGGTGGACCAACATATACTTGTGAGTGCATTTTGACTGCTACGTTTTCTTCACAAACCATTTTATTTTTGGAGTCACAAAACATTGATCAGATAACAAGGTTCAGATAACATTGTTCATCAGACAGACAGACATTCAGGTCACTAACACTGAACCTGAATATTGCACTAACACAGATCTTTCAGACAAACATTCACTGCAGCATAATTTTACCTAAAACTAAACCTAACACAAACACAACAAAGCTAAAGATAGCAGTCTTGTACTTTCCCTTAACTTCCTTCATCTCTGCATTTTTCAGTGCAAGTTGCAGTTGCAGATTCTGTACCACCATGTCACCTGCAGGGACATGCTGCTCTAAATCCATTTCACTTCCTTCATCAGTGGACGCAACTACATCAAATTCTTCAGTCCCTGCAACGTTGCCTACACCCTTGAGCCGCCACACTTCATCACGGAGATCTCCAATTAGATCACTGAAGAATTTGGGAATTTCGCCATCATGCCACTTCACAAATCCACAACCACCTCGCTGTTCCAAATTAAACACCAGAACATGTAACCATTCAAGCAGACTGAATGAAAATCGAGCTCCCACTGAACACTTCAAATGCAGAACAACGAAATACAGAGAGCACACACAGAGAGAACTGCACGAGCAGAAATCGAGCTCACCTTAGCATCCACACATGCATAGTGTCGCCCAGGGTTCAGCTTGCTCCAGGAGATCCAGCGCGGCGCCTTCTGAGGTGGATCGCACCCGCAGTACACCGAGGGCTCGTAAGCCATGGCGCCCTCGCGATACGGCACGGGGGACTTCCCATACCCGCCCCTCCTTCCACTAGCTCGCCGGAAACCGGGAGCTGACGATCCCGTCGACCACGACATCGCCGCCGTGCACAGCTCCGCCTCCTAGGGTTACGCTAGCTCCGCCTCCGGTTCTCTCCTTCGAACAAAAGAAAGGGGAATAAATCGGTCGGGGCTAGGCAATAAATGCCACACAGACAGGGGGTGCGATGCAATGTTTCGGCAGCAGAAAGCAAAAAGGACTTGTTTGCGTAACTTGTTTTCTTACGGGGGGGTTTCTGCTTAATTGGAACGCCACCTCAATGCAAACGTGGCAGCCAAATGTCCTCCTCTGATTCGATTTGTATGAATTTGCTCCAACCTAGCAAGGTTTTGTACCTCCACACCCACATTTTCAACTTGTTGTATGAAATTGCTCCCACCTCGCAAGTATTTGTACCTCCAATGCTAATACCTCTGTGTGGATCTGTACTTGAATACATGCTTTCTGCCGTTTTGATTTTGTCGTGTGCTGTACTCGTACACAGGGGACGGGTACCAGGCGGGCGTACGCGCCAAGGCACGCGTGTATGTACCTTTCAAGATACGTACGTACGTACGTCGTGACTGGGGCCAAATCGTCCTAGCTAGTGCGATACTACTGCTCCGTTTGCACTAGCTACGGAGTCGTAGCTAGCTAGCTAGCCAGCACCTTGAGTATTATTATTATCACGAGGGAGGTAGCGTACGTGTCCATTACTATAATTTATAATACTACTACGGTCGTACTCATTGACGGATAGGCCTATATCTGGCTGTATTTTTCTATCATCCGGAGAGAAAAGTTTCAGAATCCTATGCATGCTAGTAATTAGTACAACACCCGTGTGTGTAGTACGTCCTTTGACTACTGTTAATCCGCTGCTAATCGGGAGAGAAAAGTTTCTTATATTAAGATACAACTAATTTGTCCAACTTTAAGACAATTAATACGAGAAAGAGGGAGTACCAGTAATACTTTTATCAGATTTACCCCCAAGAGACTTTTGGTACCGGTAGCACCAGGGACGGAGCCAGAAATATAGAAGTAGGGAACATGTAGTCAATTATGAAAAATTTAGGGGCTAATCTACATATTTTGTAGGGGTTTCAGAAAATTTTCTAGCACGGGGGCCATGGCCCCAGCTCACCACCTGGCTCGTGTGAATCGGTAGTTGATTCGTAAGTCCGGGATCGACTTCCGCTTGGAATTAGGGATGCGAAAGTGGGATCCCACTTATCCCACTTATATCTCATTTGTGAATGGTTAGTTCAATAACTTTGACAAAAAAATTAAACTAAACACTTACAAATGAGATATAAGTGGGACAATAAGTGAGATAAGTGGGATCCCACCTTCACATCCCTACTTGGAATATGTACCAATTTCAAACGGAATCCTTAGATTTTAATGAATCCATAAAGTTAGACCAAATTTCAACACTACAATTGTCAAGAAAAAAATAGTAGATGAGCTATAACATATGCCAAGTTCTCTCCAAGCTGCGGAAAAGTGGCATACCTCAACGGAGAACATATCACAACCATCTTCTGCATTCAACATTGTAGTAAAAAGTTTAGAGATAAGGAGAAATGCAGAGACGGAGCCAATATTCAAGGGTGAAGCAAAATTTCAGAATTTAGTGCACAAATTGACTAGATATGGCTGCACATACTTTGTAACATCAGTACATTATTACTATGTGCAAATTGACACAAAAACATAGCACATAGTTCAGTATTGAAGGAGCGGATAACATGGCATAAACTGCTATATGGCCCGCAAAATTAGAACAAAAAATACGGTCACATGCTACTAACACCCTAATCCTACTTGCATGTTCTCTAAAAATATCCCTAATTATGTACCGACCATATCTCATGAACCCCGGTAAAACCCCACCCCATGAACAAAACACAAGGCCGAGAGAGATAATTTGGGGGCATACCGTAGTCTAGCAGGTCTTCGTTCCACTCGCGGTAGCACTGGTCTGGTGGTATTGCCACGGAAATGACGACACGTACGAGCTCGAGGTGGCCGCCGACGTGCTTGAGGTGGGGGTGACCAAAACCGCCTCTCCGTGACAAGTTCGAGTAGATGGAAAGGAAGGAAGAAAATAAATTGTAGAGGGGTCCCTTTACGTTAATCGAACTCCACGGAATAGGGGTGTAGGTGGGCATGTCCACTTAGCCCAGTTATGTCCACTTAATTATAGGATAGACAAATTAGATGAATTGATGTCAAAAATTAAACTAGCTATACTTAAGTGGACATAAGTGGGCTAAATAGGTTTGACCACTTACACCCCAACCACGGAAGGAGCTGGAAGTGCAATTTCTCCTTCTCAAATGGGCCAAAGTGCAAATATTTTGAGCGGGTAGTGTCCCACTACCTACTCCCGGGAACTAGCTGTGAGACGGCGGTTTCACAATTTTCCAACTAATGGGACTAATTTGGACACTCGGAGCAAATTCGGATTGCCAATGTTTACGGCTCCTGTATTTTTTAGCACCTATGCTAGTACGATGTATGAGCTAGTTTGAGAGTTTGATGGGTACCAGTACCACCCCTGTCAATCCACTGCTACGATGTGGTACTCGTACCAGTAATACTTTTATCGATCGGATTTGCCCCAAACTATAGGTCTAGGAACCTTTTGGTACCAGACTAGCACTAGTACCGCGGGTGAATCGGTGATTGATTCATAAGTGTTGGGATCGACTTCGCGGTACACGCAAATGCACGCAGCTAGGGACAGCTGCTTCCGTTGATCGACAACTGGGAACATGTACAAAGCTAGGCACGGCTCTACGCTGATCCCGCGGCCCCGTACGTACACGGTACAAGCGTCTCTACGGGCTACGTATGTACAGTAGTTCAACGGCATTAGTTGGGCGGACTAGAGCGGCACGTACGTACGTATGTAGGTACGTATACCTATGATGTTCGTGTTTTGTCCCCTGGAAAAGCGTTCACCTGTGGAAGAAAGCAAACGGACTACACGGCGCACGTAGGAGTACGTACGTGCGATGTAAGTATATAATACTCGGTCACGTACGAACTCTTCGCCTTTGTTTCCAAAGTAAAATGGTACGACCATTTTTTTACTTGCGGGATAACCTTAACATGAGTCGACTTAAATAGCGGACGTACGCGTACTTTCCTACGTGTACCACCTTAACAATGACTCGATCGAATTCTCAAATCTGAAGGTACCACCGTCGAACTTTGCATGGGAATGCCATGAAGAAATAGCAGGAAAATTCATACCAAAAATATGAATATTTTCCCAAAGGGATTTTTTTTTTTGGTACTCTCTCACTCTGATCCATAAAAAGCGTACTCATTTTATACTAAGTTAGTATAAACTTTATACTAAGTGAGCGACACATTTTATAGACCGGGGAAAGTATATGAAACATGTATGACTATATTGGCGCATAATTTGTTCCGACTATCACATTACACAATTCTCCACATTCCGTTAATTCTTTCAGTTTTTTTAGAATATTGGAATTCTGAACCACCCACCAAATATTAACCCAATCATTTATTAGATTTATTTTCGCACCCTCAAAGTTTATGATTATAAATAAAGTACCATGAACAGGTTGAAAATCTGTAGAAGAATTCACTAAACAATATGGCAATATGTCATCTACACTAAGAAACGAGATGAAACAGTTTACGTCTTCTCATTTCTTACACATCTATATTTTATATAGAAATTTTCTAATTATAAACTAGTATTTTTCTAAATGGAGGTAAAAGATTTAGCTCGTCAATTAGTTAAGTAGAAAAAGAGCTGCCTAGTTAATTAGCGGGAAACCGGACAAAAACAGTCACAAATAGCCGTTGAGCGGCACGCAAAACAAACCCACACACGTCTCAACAAATAAGGTCTTGTCAAGATCACAACTCGGTGTAATCGTCATCACTTCTCCCCAATAGCCTCATCGCCCTCTCGAAACTCCGAGCAAACGACTCCAACTTCTCCGAAGCCAAACTTTGAACCAACCCTTGCCGTACATATTGTGCGGACACGCAAGAAAGCCCGTGCCAAAACACAACCACATGCGCTAAGGAAGACAAGCTCCGACTCTAAAGGAAAGCTCCGAAGGAGATAAATACAATGTTTGCGTTGCGAAAGACCACCGAACAAAGGCCCCGCCCTCGCAGCTCCGACTTCACAGCAACAAGCAACCTGAGATAATCCCACGAACAAGCCAGAGAAGAACCGTCTACCGCAACTATCGCCATGCCTCCGACTTTGCTTGCCCCATCATTGTTGCCACAGAAATCTTGACGCCAACACCATCGCCTTCCACTGGCCCCGCTTGCCACCGTCCAGCTCCAAAGAAGAAGCTCCCAAGAGGGAAAACTGCGTTGAGGCGCCGCCATCGTCCGATCACAAAAGGATCAAGGGTTTCCCTGGAGCCGCAACAATGATTCATTCCATGCAAGAGGGGTGTGGCAACAAAGATGTGATGCCTCCAAGAAGGTATATGATGCCCATAGGCGTCGCTACCGCTGGGTCTTCACCCAAGCTCCACACACACACTAGTTGAAAAAGGGCCTTTGGTCTTGGGTTGTAGTCCCCGCTGGGTTTTGGACCGGGACTAGATGGGAGACTAGTCCATGTTCAATGGCTAGGAGGCCGCACTGGGCTAGTCCTGGGTCAAACGGGACCTCTAGTCCCGGTTCGTAATACGTACCAGACTAGAGGGGTCGTGTCAACCGTTCGCCTGGCGCAGGCCCTTTTAGTCCCGGTTTGTAATACGGACCAGGACTAAAGGGGCCAAACTGTGCGCCTCCCTCATACGTCCATTTTTGCATCACTATTCTATATCATAATTTACTATTATTCATCGATATATTTTGTATTTAGAGATGATAATTATGTTATTTCATCTATTTTGCATGTTTTACAATTATTGGAGAATAATTCACTGGGACCAGATATCTGCTGGAAAAAGCACCGTCAAGATATCCTATTTCTAAAGATTAGAAGAAGAAGAGAAACATCGGAGAGTTCTTAGGTTGCTAGATGACGGAGCTAGCCATGAGGGGAGCCAGAGGGGGCCACCAGGGGCCCACACCACCTGGTGGCGCCCCCCTTAATGGTCGCGTCGCCACGTGGTGTGGCCACCCTGGCCCACCACTGGAAGCCCCCTCTCGCGTACTTCATCCCAGGGAACCCTAAGACCTGGAGAACCATCGAGGAAATATTCCGCCGCCTCCTCGAGGTGGAAAACAACAGAGAGAGAAAAGCTTTCCGGTAGGGAGAAATCTTTCGGGGAAATTCATCGTCACCGTCATCGCACCGGGCATCATCAAGACCATCATCGTCATCGTCATCACCACCAGCACCGTCATCCTCGCCATCCACCTCCGTCCCGCTGTAACAATTAGGGTTCTATATCGTTATTCTTCACTACATGTCTCTCCCGATGTGAATTACTTGTTTGTAGTTGATGCTTATGAGATTTATCAGTGTTTGAATTTTATGACCAGATTGTTATTCATCATTATATGATTGAGAGTAATTTTCCTACAAAAAATCTCAGACGAGACCTATACAATAGAACTTTATCACCAACGTGAAACTCTCTTTTTAGAATTCACATATCATGTCATTGTTTAACTTTCTCTTTAAAGAGTCTAGCATTTTCATAAGCTTCACATCTCCATTCATCTAAAGAACTCAAGTCAAGCATTCTTTTCTTACCAGTAAGTTTACAATCTTTATTAAGCTCTTTCACTGCCCAATAAGCTTTTTCTTCTAATTCTAAAGGAAAGTGACAAGCTTTTACATAAACCATTTTACAAGGAGACATACCCATAGGATTTTTATAAGCAGTTCTGTAAGCCCATAAAGCATCATTCATCTTATCAGACCAATTCTTTCTAGATTTATTAACAGTGTTTTGCAAGATGGATTTAATTTCTCTATTTTATAATTATATTTGCCCACTGGTTTGAGGATGATAAGGTGAAGAAATTCTATGATTAACATCATATTTAGCAAGGGTTTTTCTAAAACCACCATGAATAAAATGAGAACCTCCATCAGTCATAAGATATCTAGGCACACCAAACAAAGGGAAAATAACATCTTTAAGCATTTTTAAAGATGTCTCACCATCAACACTTTTTGTAGGTATAGCTTCTACCCATTTAGTAACATAATCAACAACAACAAGAATATGAGTGTAACCATTTGAAGGAGGAAACGGACCCATAAAGTCAAATCCCTAACCATCAAAAGGTTCAATAACAAGAGAATAACTCATAGGCATTTCATTACGTCTAGAAATAGTACCAACTCGTTGACATTCATCACAAGATAAAAAAATTACATGCATCTTTAAAGAGAGTAGGCCAATAGAAACCTGATTGTAGAACCTTCTGTGCGGTTCTATCTCCAGCGCGATGTCCTCCATGAGCACTACCATGATATTTTCTCAATATTTCACGTTGTTCATGATCTGGGACACATCTTCTCATAATACCATCTACTCCTTCTTTATATAAGTGTGGGTCATCCCAAAAATAATGCCTCAAATCATAAAATAATTTTCTTCTTTGTTGTGCTGTAAATGTTGGAGGCAAATACTTGGAAACAATAAAGTTAGCATAATCTACATACCATGGACTATCTTGGGAGTTTACCTTTATTGCAGCCAACTGTTCATTTGGAAAACTATCATTAACAGGAATAGGGTCATAAGAAATGTTTTCCAATCTAGACAAGTTATCAGCAGCAGGATTTTCAGCACCCTTTCTATCCATAATATGCAAATGAAACTCTTGTAAAAGCAGCACCATCTAATAAGCCTAGGCTTAGCATCTTTCTTTTCCATAAGGTATCTAATAGTAGCATGATTAGTATGAATAGTAACTTTTGAATCAACAATATAAGGTCTAAACTTATCACAATAAAAAACTACAGCTAAGAACTCTTTTTCGGTGGTAGCATAGTTCTTTTGAGCAGCAACAAGAATCTTACTAGCATAATGAATAACATTCAATTTCTTATCTACTCACTGTCCAAGAACAACACCTACAGCAAAATCACTAGCATCAAACATAATTTCAAAAGGCAAATTCCAATCAGGTGGTTGAACAATAGGAGCAGTAGTTAAGGCCTTCTTTAAAGCTTAAAAAGCTTCCTTACAATCATCTTCAAAAACAAAAGATATGTCATGATTGGTTTCCTCACATCTCTCAATTAAGAACAAGATTGGTTTCCTCACATCTCTGCAAAACTTTATCAAGGTTGTGCAAACAGTTATCAAAACAAGTTCCATAGACGGAGAAATTGTTCATGAAAACTTTCACAATTTCTGCACAAAAACCATGAAAAATAGCAGACATGCATCTTTGAAACGTAGCAGGAGCATTACACAAACCAAAAGGCATACGTCTATAAGCATAAGTACCATAAGGACAAGTAAAAGTTGTTTTCTCTTGATCAGTTGCCCTAACAGCAATTTGAGAAAACCCAGAAGAACCATCAAGAAAGCAAAAATGAGTTTTCTTAGACAACCTCTCTAGCATTTTATCAATAAAAGGCAAAGGATAATGATCTTTCTTAGTAACCTTGTTAACTTTACTAAAATAAATACACATTCTATAACCAACTAATACTCTTTGAGGAATAAAGTCATTATTTTCATTAGGCACAACATTCATTCCTCCCTTCTTAGGGACACAATGCATAGGGCTTACCCTATCTACTATCAGCAACAGGAAAAATAATGCCAGCATCAAGGAGTTTGAATACCTCATTCCTTACCACTTCCTTCATCTTAGGAATTAAACGGCGTTGATGTTCAACTACTGGCTTTCCATCAATTTCAATATTAATAACACGCTGACATATAGTAGGAGAAATCCCTTTCAAATCATCAAGAGTATGTCCAATAGCTCCACGGTGTTTCTTCAATATTCCTAATAAGCTTTCCTCTTCTTCACCTGATAGTTTAGAACTAATAATAACAGGATATATTTTCTTATCATCAATATAAGCATATTTAAGATCATCAGGCAAAGCTTTTAATAAAAATAGGATCCTCCTTGGGTGGTAATGTGGTACCCAAGTCATCCACATGTAAATTATGTTTCAGTATCACCGGTTGACGAAGAAGAATATTGTCAGTCTCATTTCTCTCTTCCATAAAGACCTCACTTTCATGGTCCTCCATATATTGTTGCAAAGCATTGTTAGGAGCAAGAGCAATAGAGGCAAGTTGTTCAATTCTAGAATTTTCATTAGGCAATTCAGATTCATAAGGAGCTCTAGCAAATTTGGAAAAATTAAACTCATAAGATTTTCCATCAAATTTAGTCAATATTTTCTCCTTCTTACAATCTATAATATCACCACAAGTGTTAAAGAAAAGTCTACCAAAACTAATAGGACAAGTTTTACTAGCAGCTTTACCCAGTATTAGAAAATCAGTAGGATATTTAGTTTTACCACATAAAACTTCCACATCCCTAACAATACCAATCGGAAAAACAGTTTCTCTATTAGCAAGCTGAATAACCACATCAATATCTTCAAGCTCACAAGAACCAATTTCATGCGTAATTTATTTATAAAGCTCATAAGGAATAGCACTAGAACTTGCACCAATGTCACACAAACCATAATAGCAATGATCACCAATCTTAACAGAAAGCACAGGAACACTAGTTTTCTTAGGTCTATTTGGTTGTGAGACAATATTAGAAGCATCCTCACAGAAGACAATATTTTCATCCTCTACATTTCCACAGACAAGGTCTTTTACTATTCCTACTGTAGGTTCAACAGTTATTTGTTCATTGGGTTCAGTAGATGTCTTTATACTCTTGTTAACCACACTAGATACAATAGAGTGTTGTTTTACCTTGGCAGGGAAAGGAATTTTCTCAATATAAGGCCCAGGCACAGCAGGATTAACAACATGCACTTCTATATTTCTAGCAGGAACAATATCTTTATAATGTGCATGGTACTTGCTCAACTCCTTTTTGGGAACATCAAGATAGGAGGCAAAAGCTTTAAGAAAATTTGCAAAGATTTGAGAATCAAGACCACAAAAAACACTAACATATAGAAATCATGAGTTCCCATAAAAGTTTTAATGCATTCATAATCATAATTTATACCTGACTTTCTACCTTTGTCATTCTCCCTTCCTTCAGTGTTTTCTTGAATACGGTCAAGAAGATCCCATTTAGTTTATTCCTTCATACATGTGAATGATCCAAAACAAGAAGTATCCAATAAATCCTTATCATAAAGAGAAAACCTTGCATAAAAATTATTGATAACAATATTACTCGGGAGCTCATGAACAGGACATTTAAGCATTAATAATTTTATTCTCCCCCAACCTTGGGCAATACTCTCTCCATCATGAGGCTAGAAATTATATATTTGATTCCGGTATTTATGAATCTCACTGGGAGGATAAAATTTAGTATAAAAGAGAGGTACAATTTCCTCCCACCCAATGGATTCACCATTCTTCGGCATTTTAAACCATTCCGCAGCTCTACCTTTCAGCGATAAAGAGAATAATTTCCTTTTAACTTGATCCATTGTAATACGTGCACACCTGAATAACTCGCATAATTCATGTATAAAGAGCAAATGATCACCGGGATCGACAGTTCCATCTCCATAATAACAGTTATCCATAACACGTCCAACAATTTTCATAGCTATGTTAAAAGGATCCAATTCAGCAGATAACGGGTCACCTACTACCCTAGCAGTAACAGTAGTAGTACCCCTAAATAGAGAACCAAAAGGATTCTCCATAATGAAATAAAACAGCAGACAGAAATAAAAACAACACTCGTAGTAAAAGTTTCTCTTACCAATTCCACTTACCAATAGCGCTTCACTCCCCGGCAACGGCGCCATAAAACAGTCTTAATGACCCGCAAGTATAGGGGTGTATCATAGTACTTTCGATAAATAAGAGTGTCGAACCCAACGAGGAGCAGAAGGTGTTGACAAGCAGGTTGGATAGAGGATTCACTATAAACACTAGCAAACGGGTTTTTGGAGGATTTTGATAGAGCAGATAAATAAAATGCGGGTAAATAAAATACAATAAATATAATTGCAGCGAGTGGACCAATCCTTTTGAGAGCAAAGGACAAGCTGATTATTCTAGTTATGATTACCAAACATTCTCGAGGACACATGGGAATTTCGTGAAGCGCTTGCTTTCATACAGTTGATTGATATTTGTTGTTTCGATAGGTGTTGTGTGGGTGAACCTATGCTAATGCACCGCCCAACTAGGACTAATACATACTTGTGATTAAACCTCTTGCAAGCATCCACAAATACAAGAAAGTAATTAAGATAAATGTAACCACAACCTTAAACTCTGGGATCCTACACTCCCTCGTGCATCGGTTTCCTAACGGGGTTTAGGTTTCTGTCACTCTGGCAACCCCACAATTAGTAGCCAAATACACAATGCATCCTCCTAGGCCCATAAAGGTGAAGTATCATGTAGTCGACGTTTACATGACACCACTAGAAGATTAACACCACAACTTAAATATCAAACCATGTCGTGGTGGTGTCACGGCAGATGCGATAGGATGGCTAAAGATGTGGGAACGAAGGACGCTGGAGGCGCTCGGGGAGGGATCACGCGACGAGTAGACGCGTGAAGGATGAAGCAGGCACTGCAAACAACACGATCTACCCAGGTCCAGGGCCCTCGTGAGGAGGTAAAACCCCTACTCCTGCCTTTCTCTCTGTATTTTGATGTCTCACCGAGTAGCCACAGTACAAATGTTCTTGCTACCGAGTAGCCACTCTTCTCTCTACTTGCGGAACTAGGCCAGGAATGTGAACCAGTCGCCGGATCCCTCGCGCAGGAGGGGGCAGGGCACCTTATATACTCGGTGCCCAGCCGGATACAGCCAAATACAAACAGATGTCGACATTGTGTGCACACCGTCCTTCTTCCGAGTTCCCGCTGACAGCTTTGGCTTCTAGATTTCTCCTGGTCCAGAAAGTCGTTGGGCAAAACCAAGTATCCAGTCTGTTATCACTGCGGCGAACTCAGAGTAGGTCCCCCTATCCTGCGACGCCCTGCTGACACACTGTCGCTGTCAGGCACGCCGTCCTCAGATGAGTAGTGCATTGAACAGTGCCAAGTACGGACCCGGGATACGCGGGATTCGGTGTCAGAACGGCTCCTTTGACTTCTGGCCCGAGTAGGTTCCCGCCGTTTCTACTCGGACCAGCTCTTCTATTCGGAGGAACATAACTCTCTTGATTCATCCTTCTGGCCGTCTAGGTGCAGGACCGGGTAGCAAGTACCGGGTAGCCGGCTACTCGGCCAAGCATCCCTTCTGATCTTGCCTTTAGCACTTGCCTTTACCCTACTGGGGGGTAACCCCCCGACAGCAGTCCCCGAAGCTGGTAGAGTCCTGCGAACTCGTTCACTGGGCCCTGCCAGCTTAAAAACCAACCTTAGCGGTCTTGCCCTTGAATCTTGGTATACCGAGCAAAACCTCCGAGTAGCCCTTGATTCTGTTTCTTCTCTTCCGAATAGGACCACTTTCCTTCTCTGTAGCCGAGTAAAATGACTTGGTGAAATCTTGAAACGGAATCTCTGCGTGGCAGAGCACAATCCGGCTTTCCGCGCAGCAACTGGGCACGTGTCATGCATCCACGACCCCGACGCCTCGGTACCCTGGACCTGACAGGCCACGCGCCCAGTTTTCACGGCCTGGGCCCACTAGCCCGTTACGTCCCATCACGCGCAGTAATTGCCCACGATCTCATCGTGGGATCTAATGCGGCAGTTACGCGCGCGTTCCGCGCTGTGTGCGTTTCTAACCGGCCCACAGATCCCACGTCGCACGATTACTGCCACGATCGATCCCACTACCTCAACTCGTAACGGTAGTCTGAGGAGCGGTATAAATACCCCCTCGGTGACTCCTTCTTCTCCTTCCGCTCGCAGTTTCCCCTCTGCCTTCTCGTTTCTCCGCCGCCGCAGAGCTCCTCGTCGCCGCGCAACTTACTGCGCCGCCGCGAGTTCTTCCACAACACCAAATCCTTCAACCTTTTCCCCAATTTCCTCCTCACTGCCATGGCTCGCGACGACAACGCTCGCGCCGGCTGGGCCGGATCCGAGGTCACCGCCGAGGATTGCCAATGGCTTGTGAACACCCGGAGGGTTCCTCCCGGCGTTTGCTGCCGGCCACCTGGCGACGAGCTCGTTCCGGCTCCGCAGGAGGGCGAGCATGTCGTCTTCCTCGCGCATTTCGCGCGAGGATTCGGCCTTCCAGCCTCGAACTTTTTCCGGTCGTTTCTCGACCATTACGGCCTCCAGCCACATCATCTTCCTCCAAACGCCGTCGTCTTCCTCTCATACCACGCCGTGGTATGCGAGGCCTTCTTGGGCGTCCGCCCTACTACTGCAACCTGGAGCAGATATTTCTTCTTTCGACAGCAGAGTAAGGGCAAGAAAGATGGCGCGGACACCAGCCGCGGGATGACGGAGACAGGCAGCGCCATGATGGTGCAGCGTGGTGGAACCAATCACCCACGCATCAAGGGGTTGGATTCTGTCCGCAAGTGGCAGAAGACCTTTTTGTACGTGAAGAACGTCCCCGCCTAGAAGGGAGCCAAGGTGGAGGACCGCATCAATCTGCCCCGCTGGACCAACCGAGCTCCCACTGGGCAGAACTGGCGGAGCAAGCCGTCCCTCGACAGCAACCTGAAGCAGATGGACGAGCGCCTCGCTCATCTGCTCTGAGAGGGGCTCAAGAGCGATGATCCGATCGCCTGCTGGATCTCCAGGCGAGTGCTGCCGCTCCAGCACCGCGTCCATCTCATGTGCTACATGGGCGGCCCCCGCGACTGCACTCGGACAACCACGTTCGAGCTCAGCAACGCTGATGTCGCCACTTGGGCGCGGTCCATCATGACCACTGGCCTCAGGGACCACTGGCAATACGGCTTCATCCCGTACAGCCGTACGAAGCCAATTGAAAGGGTTAGTACTTCTCATTCTGTTTCTTGTTTACATGCTCCGAGTAGATAGCCTTCTCATCTTGCTGTAATTAGTATCCGCACTCTGCGCCGAGTAGGACACTTAGCAGAATTGCTTAGGCTTGCTGTGCTTTATGTTTGCACGCCCTGCCGAGTAGTATACTTAGCAGGATTGCTTAGGCTTACTGTGCTTTATGTTTGCACGCCTTGCCGAGTAGCATACTTAGCAGAATTGCTTAGGCTTACTGTGCTTTATGTTTGCACGCCCTGCTGAGTAGCATACTTAGCAGAATTGCTTAGGCTCACTGTGCTTTGTGTTTGCACGCCTTGCCGAATAGGATGTCTTTATGCTACTCGACTAACTTGTGATGCTTCTCTGTTCTCCAGGTCCTTGCTCGTCAGCTTGCCGAGAGCGCGGAGCGCTTCGAGGCTAACTGGGAAGATGACCGAGAAGAGGATGATGAGGTCTCCTTCGAAAGCGCGGACAAACTCAACATCCCCCATGCTGCTCAGACAGAAAAACATCACGTTGACGCGTCTGTCCGTGATTGGTCCGAGGATGATGACGAAGGTAATTGAGCTCATCTTGTCTGGCCGCTAGTAGCGCAACCCCACTTCCTCCCGCTTCTGAACTGTTTCCTTCTTCCCAATGGGAGCCTCTACAACCGTTGCCATCTCGGCACCTAGGTTGCGACGCGTAGCACCTACTTTGCAAGCTCTCCTAACAACTGGTGTGAAACCGTGAGCCTTGTTGTACTCAAGCTGATCTAAGCTAAGCTCTAGCCTAATCTTCTCCAACTCCGCCTGCTCAGCGAGCAGCTCCTGGCGCTGCCGGTCGAGCTGCGCCTTCATGGTCAGGAGCTCGAGGTCAGTGGGAGGCGGCATACCCGTCCGCGCAGCAGACGCAGGGATTGTCGGAGTAGTGGAGAGCGGAAGATTGCACTCCTTCTCGTAAGGCTTGTGCGTCTTCCCGCCAGCACTAGAGACAGCGAGATCCTCGACGACAGCCGCAGCGGTAGCAGCCGCGCCCTTCCCGGCGTCAGCAGCAGGTCCGGTCATCATCACCTCTGCGATGTCCGCGGAGCGGCCCAGCGGCCTCCCGCGCGCGGCGATGACAGCAGGTGGATCGTCCGCGACATGCACCAGCTCAGGGTACTCGCGGTCGATGATGGTGGCGACGTAGACGAGATGCGCGCCGAAAGAAAGCACCGTGCCGCCCTCCGGCATGGCCCTGCCGCCGAAATCGCCGGCGTTGTCGGTGACGAAGTCGAAGGAGCCGAATCTGTGGACAAGGCCGCAGACCACGCGCTCTCCGGTAGCAGAAATCGATCCCGTCCGAACGGAAACTCCAGCCAGCGCCGCTGGTTGCCCCACGGTGGGCGCCAACTGTCGTGGTGGTGTCACGGCAGATGCCATAGGATGGCTAAAGATGTGGGGACGAAGGACGCTGGAGGCGCTCGGGGAGGGATCACGCGACGAGTAGACGCGTGAAGGATGAAGCAGGCACTGCAAACAACACGATCTACCCAGGTTCAGGGCCCTCGTGAGGAGGTAAAACCCCTACTCATGCCTTTCTCTCTGTATTTTGATGTCTCACCGAGTAGCCACAGTACAAATGTTCTTGCTACCGAGTAGCCACTCTTCTCTCTACGTGCGGAACTAGGCCAGGAATGTGAACCAGTCGCCGGATCCCTCGCGCAGGAGGGGGCAGGGCACCTTATATACTCGGTGCCTAGCCGGATACAGCCAAACACAAACAGATGTCGACATTGTGTGCACACCGTCCTTCTTCCGAGTTCCCGCTGACAGCTTTGGCTTCTAGATTTGTCCTGGTCCGGAAAGTCGTTGGGCAAAACCAAGTATCCAGTCTGTTATCACTGCGGCGAACTCAGAGTAGGTCCCCCCTATCCTGCGACGCCCTGCTGACACACTGTCGCTGTCAGGCACGCCGTCCTCAGATGAACAGTGCTGTGAACAGTGCCAAGTACGGACCCGGGATACGCGGGATTCGGTGTCAGAACGGCTCCTTTGACTTCTGGCCCGAGTAGGTTCCCGCCGTTTCTACTCGGACCAGCTCTTCTATTCGGAGGAACATAACTCTCTTGATTCATCCTTCTGGCCGTCTAGGTGCAGGACCGGGTAGCAAGTACCGGGTAGCCGGCTACTCGGCCAAGCATCCCTTCTGATCTTGCCTTTAGCACTTGCCTTTACCCTACTCGGGGGTAACCCCCCGACAAACCACTAGATATTACTTCAACATAATTCCACTACTAACATCTTGACTTCTCCCATGTCCTCAATAAATAAACAAACTAGTCACAAGACATCATATGGATCATAATCAGAGGTGATATAATGATGAATAACAATCTGGTCATAAAGTGCAAACACCTATAAATCTCACAAGCATCAACTACTAACAAGTAATCCACACCAAGAGAGAGATCTAGTGAAGAACAATTGTATAGAAACCTAATTGTTACAGCGGGATGGAGATGGATGGTGAGGGTGATGGTGTTGGTGATGATTATGATGATGATGACGATCTTGATGATGCCCGGAGCGATGACGGTGATGATGGCGATGATTTCCCCTCTCTGGGGAGGAATTTCCTCGGTAGATTTCTCCCTGCGGAGAGCTTTTCTCTCTGTGTTGTTTTCCGCCCCGAGGATGCGGCGGAATATTTCCACGATGGTTCTATGAGTCTTAGGGTTCCCTGGGGGTCAAGTACGCGGCAGGAGCCGGCCAGTGGTGGGCCAGGGTGGCCACACCATCCCAAGCGCGACCAAGGGGCGCCCAGTCATGGTGTGGGCCCCCTGTGGCCCCCCCTCGGGGTCTTCTCGTGGCTAGCTCCCTTTTCTGAACTTCTAAGACATCCCCGATGCCCTCCTTCTTCTTCTGATCTTCTAAAATAGGGTATCTTGATGGTTCTTTTTCCATCAGATTTCTTGTCCCGGTGTTTATTCTCAAAAAATTATGAAACATGCAAAATAAGATGAAACAACATAAGTAATGCATCATAATATGAAATATATCGTTGAATAACAGAAAATTACAATATAAAATAGTGATGAAAAATGGACGTATCAGGGAATAACGGTGGAGGACCTCTAGTCCCAATTGGCTAGTCCCGGATGGAAATCCGGGACTAAAGACAGTTCCAACCCAGGATTAGAGGCCCATTCTCTACTAGTGACACAACCCAAACGCCCATCATCAATCCCGCCAATAAACCACTGCCACCATAAACAACATCCTCACGTTCGGCTGCAAGGCAACTGAAGGATCGAGAGGTTAACTAGAGGGGGGGTGAATAGGTTAACTACAAATTTTAACTTCTTTTTCAAGTTAACAAGGTAATGCTCAAATATAGATTATCTAGATTATGCAACTAGGTGAACAATCCTATATGTTGAGGAAGTACAACTAGCACAAGGTAAGTATATGACTAAGCTAGTAGTAACTAGTAAAGGTAAGTTGAGGAATAACCGAACATAATGACGCGGAGATTTATCCCGAAGTTCACTTCCCAATGGAAGCTAATCTCCGTTGGAGCGGTGCGGTGCCACCAAAGTGGAACACCGAGTAGGCCTCAAATGCCACACCGTATCTCCTTCGAGTCCGTCCACCGATGTGGATAGGCTCGAATCACTATGTTGCCGTTGAGGTTGACAACTAGAACCTTTACAAGGATGAGGCACACTCCACAAGATTGGAGGGTCCTCGCCAAATCCCAAGAGCCTCCAAGACTCCGAGAAGTAAGATCCACGAGCACAAAAGCACCGGGGTTATCAACAAGGCTCCGAGCTCCGATGAACTAAGAGCAACAAGATTCCTAGCTCCAATGAACTAAGAATGACAAGATCCCTAAGGGATGAGTGGGTGGATTTCTAATCGACTCGGTGCAGTTGTAGATCGGGGGTGTCTCCTTCAAATCCCAAAGTATCACCAGCTTTGGTTGGGGATTTGTGGAGATCATGTTCTTGAGCTTGAGCTTGGTCAATCAATGGTGGTGAGAGAAAGTGTGAGTGAGATTGACAAAGCCAAAAGGTAGGTGGAGGCGTCCTTTTATACGTGGGTGTAATACGGCCGTTGGGGGGGGCAGTTTTCACCTTACAGCACCGCCCCCCGACCTGGGGGCCGGCCTGGCCGGCCTAAGGTAGCCAGGGCCGGGCGCAATCCCACCCCGGCCTGGTGCCCAGCCTGGGCCGGCGTGGAGCGAGGGGAGAGGCCGGCGTGGGACGATGGAGAGCCGGCCTGGGGGCCCGGCCAGGCCGGCGTGGGGGCACAGGCGAGGCCGGCGTGGGGGCAGCGAGCCAGCCACCCATCCCGTCCTGGGGCCGGCGTGGGAGCTAGGCGGGGTCGGACCCCCACCCGAAGAGCCCGGCCTGGCACCCGGCCTGGGGCCAGCGTGGGGCGGCGCGAGGCTGGCCAGGCAGCCGCTAGCCCGGCCTAGAGCCCGGCCAGGCCAGCTAGGCAGGCCGGCCACCCCTTTCGCCTTCTCTCTTTCTCCTTTCTCCTTCGTTTCTTCTTCTTTCTTCCACATCTTTTTCCGTGGACTTTTCTCTCTTATTGCTGCAACTTGCATGATGTTTACGAGTAGACTTTTTCTGAGTATACTAAGAGAGCTCGTTAGTCCATCCATATGTTGTAATCAACACTCAAAATAGGATTTAGGAACTATGTTCTTTCAATCTCCCGGCCCCTTTTTGATGTTTGATGACAACATACAGATTTGCATAAGAAACAATTTGTCATAGCTATTTGCGAGAGAGTAAACATAAATTCGTACTCCCCCTATTTGTGTGCCCAAAACAAAAGATAGTATATTTGATCATCATGTTAAGTGCACCGAACATAATCTCATCTTCACACTATGTTTTATAAGGTAATAGGGTATATGATGTGACTACGATAAACTTATGTGAAGTGCGAGAATTGTCCACTCATGATTTTAACATTGAAGATACACACAAAGATGAGTAATAGTGTTTACCACTAGAATGATCTTACCATAGCATTCTTCTCATAGTTATAGATGGATAACAACTACCCTCATTATGGCTTCAACACATCAAAGTGAGTAGCTGAATAACATAATAGTCTTGCTATGATCTTCAACATATCAAATATCACACGCATAATATATAGATAGAAAGTACGATAGGTAAATAAAGACATAGTCTTACAATAACACAAGAGTTCAACAAACCACACAAATAGTCTCAACTAAGAAAGTCGAAAGCAAATAACGAAGATAAGACGCAAATGGATGCATGAAATGCAATGCAATGCGTGAGTGTTTCTCCCCCTTGGCATCATACACCAAAAAGGGAGAAAAGTGCAATCCCAATCACTCGTCAGCCATCTCAATGTCTTCCTCAATGAAGTCCTCGGGGGGAGCCTGACTAGAGCTAGCAGTGGTAGTGTATGGCGCTGCAAAAGAGCCGAGTGAGCTAGCATCATCTCCACACCAATAAGTATGCTGAGACTTCCACTTTTCCTCTGAAACCTCGTCTGAGCTGGAAGGACTAAGGGGAATCTTAAGGGCAGTCTGGATGGAACGATGACGGCGACTAGAGGCCTTGCCCTTGCGATAGGCCTCATAATCCTGATGCTGCTTATCAATGAAGAAACAGTTCATCTTATGGAGAATCTTCTTAAGGTTGAAAGTTTCAGGAGGAGGACTAGGAGAAGGAGAGCGGCGCACCCCCTGAGATGTACTAGGAGCGAAGGACTCGGTGCGGGTGCGCTTAGGCCGCGGATCACCAGCTGACTCAGGCGCAGCATCAAGCATAAGAATAGACTTCTTGGGAGTCACCTTGGCATAGTTGTTGATGAGACCAGCTGGGATCTTGGTCTCAATAAGGCGCTGAATATACGAGCCATAGATGGGAACCCTCTTTTCACGAACCACAGTCTGCATCTCGTGCCACATGTAATCCAAAACATCCAATTGCTTCTTGGCCCTCATTTGAGACTCAATGTGATATAGAAGGTTGATCATCCACTTGCGTACCTCGCCCTTCTCACCAAATTTGGGATTGATGGTATTGCGAAGAATAGCGTGCACCATATACCAATGTTCAGAAAAGAACTTGACTTTAGGAATGTGCATGGAGCCGGTACCTTCGGGATAGCAATGGCGAATACCCTCCTTGGCTTTCATAATGTTCTTGGAATCACCATGAATGCGGAAATAGAACATATAATCAAACCTATACTCGGGAATACCCAGAATGGTACCAAAATCATCCATAGTAGCAACACACTTGGAGCCACCGCTCATCCATGTCAACGTACGCGATAGCCGCGTGGGGCCTCCATATGAGAAGTGAACAGTGGAATAAATCTCCTTGAGCAGCTCTGGGGAAAATGGATAGGCAAGATTGTCACCCATGAGAGGAGTGATGTTGTGGTAGTCCATGAGTTCCATAACTTCAGGCCACTTGGTGCGAGCATACTCAATTTCAAAGTAATGTTGATCCACATGTCCATGCTGAAGCTTGCCAAGAATAAAGTCATGCATGACTTGATGCATCTTGCAATAGAACCTAGGATCAGGGCATGTGCGTTCACCAAACTCATAAGGATTAAATTTCATCCTTGCTTCCTCAAAGTCGGTGGTACTAAGACCACCCCAGTTCACGACCACGGGTTCGTTTGGATTGATCGGAAGAGACGAACCCGTTCTCCGTGAGGGAGTAGAACCAGCAACATCCGCGGCACTCTTCTTGCGAGTGTTGCGAGGGCGGAGAGAGCGGGGGACTTCGGACTTATTTTGAGGATTGGAATCACCTGAAACATATGATGCATGGATATGGAGCATGATGATGAGTGCACATGGTCGTGGTTTGAGAGAGAAAAAAATTAATCCATGAATATATGTGATAGCGCCATGGTAAAAAAATGAACACAATATTAATGAGGACAACGCACATTATTATTAGTGTGAGCACATTATCATAGCATTTGTATAGGATTGTGTTGGTGTGGGCATGATACTATAAACACCATTATTATGTAAAAAAAATTGAGGGCATAGCATACGCATCATGTCATGATGAACATAATAATTTAGAATCACGACACTAGAACAATCGTATCAAATAATGTGGAATTTTTGTTGAACCATGGACAACCATGAGAGAAAAAAAAACATGGCATAGGAATTAACATAGTAGCACACGGCTATAGGAATTTTGTTGAGGGTAAAGCATAGTATCACACGGCTAGATCATGAGGAGCATATGACATCAACATAACATGGCATAGGAATTAATCTAGTGACATATGAGTGGCATGAACCCTAGCATGAATAGATGGAAAAAAAATATCCTAGCACATGAACACTAGCACTAGCACACCGATAGATAGCACTCATATACACATAATCCATAGGAAAGCTCAAAGAAAATTACCCGAGTTCGAAGCCATCTTCAAACAAAAAGCACTAAGCAATTAGGTGGACCGATCTCCTCCAATAAAGGGTCAACGAGAAATCCGTGTGGAGGAGGGGGCGGAGAAGGACGAGGGCTTGCGGATCCGTGATTTTGGGCGGTAGAGATGGACTAGGGAGGTGGGGGGGAGGGGGGTTAGGGGAGAGCACCAAGGAGCTCTAATGGAGGAGGGGGGAGGAAGAAGATGGGATGGGGTGGTTGTGTACAGGATGTGTGCGTGCGTGCGTGTTAGGCGTGTGTGTTAGGCGTGTGTGTGCGGGCAGCGCCCACCCCGGCCTGGGGCCGGGTCGTGTGGCCGGCCGGGCCGGCGTGCCATGGACGTGAGGCCGGCGTGGGGCCGGCGTGCTTGGGAGGCGAGGCCGGCATGGTGGCCGAGCTCCCCGGCCCGGGGCCGGCGCGGCGGCAGCACGAGGCCGGGCCGGTGCCCGAGTGCCCCGGCCTGGGGCCGGCTCGGCGCTGGTAGGGGCCGGGGTGGGGGAAGCAAGCGCACCTTTTGTTTCGGTTGTTTGAGTTGTGTTTGTGTGTGTGTTTTCCTCCTTTAAAAAAAAAAATCCCAAAGCAACCTACACAACTACCAAGCCACAACACGCAACAAAAACAACAAAAAAAATCTAATTCAAGGATTTACATGATATATATTCTAACAAACAAAACGACAAGGTGAAGCTAGTGTCTTAATAGCACATTTGCGTGAGTTTGTTTCTTAGAGAAATTTTATTTGACCATGTGCACGAATGAAATGAGTATGATGACATGCATATGATGTTTTCATTTGTATCCAACGGAGAGAAAAGAAACCAAATGAGCGACATTGGATACCAATGAAATATGAAAACAAGTGGAAATGCAAATGAGTGAACACTCGAACACAAATGTCTCATTGATATAGACACCAACCAAATATTGGGCGGTGGCCGTAGCCACCATATATGAGTATGTTCGATATGTCACCGCGAAGATGTATCTTGGGTGCATTGTCGAGACTCATCATTGAAGCACATGATGTCATTTAAAATGATCATTAGGCATGATTTGTTTATTTATGCATTATAAAGGTAGTGTTGGCTCATTGATTGAGCTACACTCCCCCTATGTCTATGCGTGCATCTAGAATCCAAATAAGAGTCTAGTAGGGGTGTGTATGCAAGATTTTCAATCAACTAAAATTGCTTGCACATACGATGTTGAACTCACTCCTCAATTACTTGAATCTCTTCACATCTAGAGGCTTGGTAAGGATGTCGGCAAGTTGATCTTTAGTGTTGACATAAGAAAGTGAGATATCACCATTGGCCACATGATCCCGAATAAAATGATACCGAATCTCAATATGCTTGGTCTTGCCATGAAGTACCGGACTGTGACCAATGTTTATAGCACTCTCATTGTCACATAAAAGAGGCATTGTCTTAATCTTAATTCCAAAATCCTTAAGACATTGCCTCATCCATAAGAGTTGAGAGCAACAACTTGCGGCGGAAATATACTCCGCTTCCGTGGAGGAGGTGGCAATGCAATTTTGCTTCTTGGAAGACCAACACACGAGAGACCTACCAAGGAATTGGCAAGCACCCGAAGTTGATTTTCTATCCACTTTGTCACCTTCCCAATCCGCATCCGAGTATCCCACAAGATCAAAAGTTGTGTTTGATGGATACCAAAGCCCATGTGTGGGAGTGTCAACCAAGTACCTAAGAATCCTCTTGACCGCAATCATATGGCTTTCCTTGGGGTTAGATTGAAATCTTGCACACAAACCCAAACTAAACATAATGTCCGGTCTAGATGCACAAAGGTAAAGCAAAGATCCAATGATAGATCGATAAAGTTTGGGGTCTACCGGTATACCTTCATGATCCATGGAAAGATTTGCGGTTGTTGGCATTGGATAAGGTAATGGTTTGGCATTGTTCATATCAAATTTCGTGAGCATGTCTTGAATATATTTGGCTTGACAAATAAAAGTCCCTTCATGATATTGCTTGATCTCAAAACCTAGAAAGAACTTTAATTCTCCCATCATAGACATCTCAAATTCACTTGTCATCAGTTTGGCAAATTGATCTACAAAACTCACGTTAGAGGATCCAAATATAATATCATCAACATATACTTGGCATACAAAGAAATGTCCATCTACACTTTTGGTAAAGAGAGTGGTATCAATTACCCCAAGTACGAAACCACGATCCACTAAGAACTCCTTTAAATGATCATACCAAGCACGTGGGGCTTGTTTGAGGCCATACAAAGCCTTATGGAGGAAGTAGACATGGTTAGGATACTTGGGATCCTCGAACCCCGGAGGTTGTTTAACATATACCATTTCATTTAGAGGTCCATTTAGAAAAGCACTTTTAACATCCATTTGATGCAAGATGAAGTTATGACTAGTGGCAAATGCAAGTAATATACGAATGGATTCAAGCCTAGCTACGGGAGCGAAAGTTTCACCGTAGTCAAGTCCTTCGACTTGAGAATAGCCTTGAGCAACCAATCGAGCCTTGTTGCGAATCACTTGCCCATGAGAATCTTGCTTGTTTTTTAACACCCATTTAGTTCCAATGATATTATGATCCTTGGGTCTTTCCACTAGTGACCATACTTTGTTTCTCTCAAAATTATGGAGCGCTTCATGCATATCTTGAACCCAATCTTCATCTTCAAGAGCATCATACACTTTGATGGGTTCAACATGAGAGACATATGAATGAATACCACAAAACTTGAGTACTTGTCCACGAGTGGAGACACTTCTTCCCAAGCCAATGATGTTCTTTTGGTATAGTGACTTTTGTTGCAATCTTGATGCTTGACGAGTCATGATACAAACAAGTGCATCATCGGGATTTTCATTGGGGGGAATATCCTCATCATTTCCTTCATCAAGACCATTGTCCACTCGTATTGGAGTTCTTGGTGACGAAGCACCAAAATCATTTCCACCATTATCATTTGGTGGACCTTGATCACTTTCTTGATGAGAGGTATCCACATGAAGGTCTTCTTCTTGCTCTTGGTTTACCATTTGATTGGTGGTTGATGTAGAGGGTTCCACTTGCGTGGAGCTAGTTCCATCCCCATTTGCCACAAGGTGTCCCTCAACGGGTATAAGTGGACCTACACCCATTCTTCCTATGGCTATGGAGGACGGTTCATCACCTACATCATCACAATCAATTTGCTCCAATTGGGAGCCATTATCCTCATGAAATTCCACATTCATAGATTCTTCAACACACCCGGTGGATATGTTGTAGACTCTATAAGTGTGGGAGTTCGTGGCATAACCAACAAAAATGCCTTCAAAAGTTCTAGCATCAAACTTAGACAATCTAGTTCCCTTTATGTAGACTTGGCATTTGCACCCAAAAACTCGAAGATATTTGAGGTTGGGTTTGTTACCGGTTAGGAGCTCATATGGAGTCATACCAATCATCGGACGAAGGAAGAGTCGGTTAGGTAAATGACAAGCGGTGTTGATGGCTTCGGCCCAAAAGTTATATGGGGATTTGAATTCGGCCATCATAGTTCTTGCCATATCAATAAGTGTACGATTCTTCCTCTCCGCAACACCATTTTGTTGAGGGGTGTACGCGGCGGAATATTGATGTCTTATCCCCTCATCACTCAAGAATTCATCCATGGTGTAGTTCTTGAACTCGGGCCCATTGTCACTCCTAATGGACAAGATCTTGGTGTCATATTGGCGTTGCACTTCGGTGGCCCAAGTTATGAATCTTTCTTGAGTTTCACTCTTCTTCTTGATATAGAAACCCCAAGTGTATCTTGTGTAATCATCAACAATTACCAAACAATACTTTTTGCCACCAAGACTATCATATGTGGGAGGCCCAAATAAATCCAAGTGAATGCGCTCAAAGGGCCTTGTTGTAGAGATGATTGATGTCTTGGGGTGATTCTTCTCATGCATCTTTCCGGCAATACAACAGCTACAAGGACGATCTTTGGAAAAATTCACACTTGTTAGTCCTACCACATGCTCACCCTTCACAAGTGTTTGTAAATTTCTCATACCGACGTGGCCTAGGCGACGATGCCAAAGCCATCCCACGTCGGATTTAGCCATTAGACATGTGGCAATATGTGTAGTTTCTTTCGAGAAATCCATTATGTACATACCGTTTTCCACAAATCCAACAAAGGCTACTTTAAGAGAAATAGTGTGAATGACAAGCACGTGGTGACGCCCAAATACACAAGTAAAATTGCACTCACAAAGTTGCAAGACGAAAAGAAGATTATAGCCAAGGGACTCAACAAGGAGGACTTTCTCAATGGATGAATCCGGAGAAATGACCACATTGCCATGTCCCAATACCTTAAGTTGTGAGCGATCACCAATAGTTACATGAGCAAACTTGAGAAGTTGTAGCTTCAAGTCTTCTAATACTTCTTTGCTTCCGGTCATGTGTGCGGAACAACCACTATCAATCATCCATGATGTTCCACCGGAAATACAACCCTACAATGAATCAACTTATTGTCTTAGGTACCCATTTTTGGATGGGTCCTTTTTTGTTAGTCACAAGGGTCTTGGGAACCCAAATAGCATTCTTGTAATCATCACCATATGAGGTGCCTACATACTTTGCATAAACATGACCACTAATAGATTTAAGAAGCACATAAGATGGGTTATACTTTCCCGCAAAGTTGTTGTGAGTAGTAGTGTTACTAGGAACAATACTTTTAGCCATAATATCAAACTCATCTTCATCATTAGCCAACTCCCCCTCCTTCACAAAAACAATAGAGTTAGTGGAGGGAGTTGACTTCTTCTTGTAAGCCACCTTGGATGTGGAACCAAAACCAAGGCCTTCTTTGCCAACAACTCTCTTATGACTACTCAAAAGATCATTGAGGTTCTTTTGGACTTGGATGCATGTGGCAAGACCTTTGTTGATTTGTGCCTTCAACCTATTGTTCTCCTCAATGAGAGTTGCCTTGACACACAAAGGGTTAGTAGCACAAGAGTTTTCATTCACAATTCTTACTCCTTTTAAGGTTTTGAGCTCATTTGAGATTGTACGATGATCAATTTTAAGCTTATCAAAATCCTTAATGAGTTCATTATAACCTTGGGTAGTTGAATCATTTAAACTCATGAATTCCGTTACCTTAGCAAAAGCATGTTTACAATCAAGTTTTACTTTAGCTATGTCAATTGCAAAGGTTTCTTCTATGCTTTCTCTAAAGCAATGTGATTCATATAGAGCTTTCTCAAGCTCCTCAATTTTACTAGCATCATCACGAGCAAACTTTTCAAGTAACATTATTCTCTCCTCATGTTCATCAATGAGGCCATGTGCCTCACTTAATTGATCCATGAGAGAGACAAAGATAGATTTAGTTTCTCCTTCTAGTTTTTCCACAAAGTTTGTCAAAGGGTCTTCCTCGACACAATTTAGTAGTGAAGGAATAGAGGAGTTAGCAAGTTTGAGTGTAGGAGTCACCTTTGGGGGTATACCCTTGGCCATGGAGCACTTGTGACTCGAAGGACCCTTGTGGTCATTTGGGTTGGAGAAGAGAGAGCTTAAGTTAGGAGGTACGACGCCCCTAGCCATGGCCGCCATACCTACTTGTTCGCCTTCACCATCACTCTCTTCACCACCGGATGTGTACTCAACTTCTTTTGCAATCAATGCCCTAGGAGGGCCTCTCTTGATGAAGTTCTTTGACTTGGGAATGAAAGTGGATTTCTTGATGAGTCTTCCTCCATTCTCAATTCTACTCTTGAAGGGGCACTCGGCAACGAAGTGCTCGGAATCTCCACAATTGAAGCAAGTTCTTGGTTTCTTCGTGCTTGAGGATTCCTTCCCTTTATTCTTGGTGGCATTGGATCTAAATTCTCCTTTCTTCCACCACTTGTGTTGAGCAAGAGCCAAGCATTCTTCATGTGATGTCCTCATTTCTTTCTCGGAGACCTCATGAGTGGATCCACCATCATCACTTGAGTCATTATCTTCATGGGGAATGACCTTGGCCTTCAAGGCAAGAGATGCTTTCTTTGCTCCGTTTACACGGGCCATGACATCATCGGAGGTTTCCTTCATGACCTTTATAGTGATAAAAAGACCTAAGACATCATTGGGGGATAGGTCCAAGTAGTCGGCCCTTGCTTGCACATTCATCACCATGTTTTCATTGTATGGCATCAATGTGAGTAGAAATTTCTCCTTGACCCAATTCTCCGTACAATCCGTGAATCCACTATCTCTCATATCATTTACAAGAGCCTTGAGTCTTCTAAACATGTCTTCTATGTTCTCTCCATCACCCAAATGAAAGTGTTCAACTTTTCTTTGAATGATTGACCTCTTGGACCTTTGGAGGTTGACATTGCCGTCAAACATATCGACAAGGCCATCATAAGCTTTCTTTGCACTAGTAAAGGACCGGATGTGCTCAACTTCTTCCTTTTCCATTGCCCTCTCCAACATGTGCAAAGCATGAGCGTTGAGTTACTCATCTATGATGTCACTTGAGCTTAGATTTGCGGGGTCCTTTGGCTCATACCCTTTTTCAACAATTCTCCATATTTGCATTGAAGAGCTGCACATGTAAGACTTCATGGAAGCTTTCCAATTAGTAAAACGATGCCGATCCACCAAAGGAGGTGGACCAAGATGAGAAACATGTGAATGTTGAACATTAGGAGCATTGTTATAAGCAAAGCCAAAAGAATTTCCACCACTACCATTTAATGGTGAAGATGATGCGGATGCTTCTTTAGTTGGAATGGGGTTTCCATGTTCATCTAAAATAATCTTTTCACTAGATTGTCTAGATGGAGATGTCAATTCTTTTATTAGTCCCTCCATCTTTTTCTCGGAACTATCAATCATAGCTTGGATTAGCTTTTGAATCCCATCCATGATGATGGGATCATCGGCCATCCTTACCTCCTCTTTTAGGCAGTAAAGCCTATATAAAGAGACGAGGCTCTGATACCAATTGAAGGATCGAGAGGTTAACTAGAGGGGGGGTGAATAGGTTAACTACAAAATTTAACTTCTTTTTCAAGTTAACAAGGTAATGCTCAAATATAGATTATCTAGATTATGCAACTAGGTGAACAATCCTATATGTTGAGCAAGTACAACTAGCACAAGGTAAGTATATGACTAAGCTAGTAGTAACTAGTAAAGGTAAGTTGAGGAATAACCGAACATAATGACGCGGAGATTTATCCCGAAGTTCACTTCCCAATGGAAGCTAATATCCGTTGGAGCGGTGCGGTGCCACCAAAGTGGAACACCGAGTAGGCCTCAAATGCCACACCGTATCTCCTTCGAGTCCTTCCACATATGTGGATAGGCTCGAATCACTATGTTGCCGTTGAGGTTGACAACTAGAACCTTTACAAGGATGAGGCACACTCCACAAGATTGGAGGGTCCTCACCAAATCCCAAGAGCCTCCAAGACTCCGAGAAGCAAGATCCACGAGCACAAAAGCACCGGGGATATCAACAAGGCTCCGAGCTCCTTTGAACTAAGAGCAACAAGATTCCTAGCTCCAATGAACTAAGAATGACAAGATCCCTAAGGGATGAGTGGGTGGATTTCTAATCGACTCGGTGGAGTTGTAGATCGGGGGTATCTCCTTCAAATCCCAAAGTATCACGAGCTTTGGTTGGGGATTTGTGGAGATCTTGTTCTTGAGCTTGAGCTTGGTCAATCAATGGTGGTGAGAGAAAGTGTGAGTGAGATTGACAAAGCCAAAAGGTAGGTGGAGGCGTCCTTTTATACGTGGGTGTAATACGGCCGTTGGGGGGGGGGGGAAGTTTTCACCTTACAGCACCCTCCCCCCCGGCCTGGGGGGCGGCCTGGCCGGCCTGAGGCAGCCAGGGCCGGGCGCAATCCCACCCCGGCCTGGTGCCCGGCCTGGGCCGGCGTGGAGCGAGGGGAGAGGCCGGCGTGGGGCAATGGAGGGCCGGCGTGGGGGCACAGGCGAGGCCGGCGTGGGGGCAGCGAGCCAGCCACCCAGCCCGGCCTAGGGCCGGCGTGGGAGCTAGGCGGGGCCGGACCCCCACCCGAAGAGCCCGGCCTGGCACCCGGCCTGGGGCCGGCGTGGGGCGGCGCGAGGCTGGCCAGGCAGCCGCTAGCCCGGCCTAGAGCCCGGCCAGGCCGGCCACCCCTTTCTCCTTCTTCCTTTCTCCTTCGTTTCTTCTTCTTTCTTCCACATCTTTTTCCGTGGACTTTTCTCTCTTATTGCTGCAACTTGCATGATGTTTACGAGTAGACTTTTTCTGAGTATACTAAGAGAGATCGTTAGTCCATCCATATGTTGTAATCAAACACTCAAAATAGGATTTAGGAACTATGTTATTTCAGCAACAACTGCAACACAACCACCCCAAGCTAGCCACGCATACGCGGGGACAGCACCCGACCTCAACAATGCAGATGCGCATCACCCAATGTTGTCGCCCTGGCTTCCACACGCGAATGAGCACCGCATCTCGTCGCTCCCACACCGACCTGCATCGCAGCGGCCAAACCCAGAGAGGAGACGACCACCACATGTCGCACACCTTCGCAACTCCACGACACCGGCGCCGGCGGAAGACACCAGCTAGAGTTGAGCCAAAATCCCACCATTTGCCGATCCAGATGCCTTCTACCCCGACCTGCACCGCAGCGGCTAAGCCCGGAGGGGAGACGACTGATGGAGTGTAGACACAAACTCGTTGGGAGACCCCAATTGCAAGGTGTGAAGAGTGCAGCAGCAAGTTTTCCCTCAGAAAAGAAACCAAGGTTGAATCGACCAGTAGGAGGAAGAAGTAACTTCAGAAGGTGAAGCATCTGAGATGGTAGGACGCACTACCGGTTCAGCAGCAACGTGGAACCTACACAACACAATCAAATCACTCTGTCACAATGAAGTAGTGAGGTAGTCAATTTCACCGGTTTTGCTGAACACAAAGAGGTTAAACGTATGGTGTGGAAAACAGTAGGAACAATATGAGAGCAGTATGAAAGCAGTAGGTGTTTTATCAGTATGAGGAAAAAGGACCGGGGTCCACAGTTCACCAGAGGTGTCTCTCCGAGAAAGAAAAATAACATGTGTGGTGAACAAATTACAGCTGGGCAATTGACAGCAATAAAGGCTGCACCGTAGTGCATATGCAAGACATAAAGATTACAATGTGATTCATGCGGGAATTACAACAAAATACATAGACCATTATCCAACTGCATCTGACGAAGATATGGATCCTGGACCCTGCGGGTAAGGACACCCCCTCTCAGGCCCAGGGACAAAGCCCAAGAAGAGGCGCCTTTGAAGTACTCTAGAAGGCCTGCGTGAAGCCCACCTGCACTAAACTTGCGGGTTAAGTTAGAAAACATGTAACCGACCTAGCTAGGGTTGGAGTCCTCTCCGGGTAGAACTCGAGACCTGGCCATCTATATAAGGCCAGGAGAGCCCCCCTAGGAGAGGACCAAGTAATACCGCACGACCAAAAAGCCTTGAAGCTCGAGATCTACTCTCGATTCGAGCAACCTGTAACCGATCTAATCATCTAATACAGATCGACAGAAGGCAGGAGTAAGGGTTTTACCTCTTCGAGGGCCCCGAACCTGGGTAAATCTCGCCCCCTGTCTAGCCGACGATTCCACCAGCGCTCATGACTTCTCCTAGTCGAAACCCGATAGGGTCACCTAAGGGATTTGTAGAGTCAGAGATTCGACAATTGGCGCCGACCGTGGGGAACGCGGGCGCTAGATCACCGGCATCTTCGGCTTCATCGACGTCCAACTCCCGTTGGAAACCATCGACTACGGCTCCGAACAATCCTGTACGGATCGGATCCGTCATAGTCACGCCTCACTCGCCGGAATCACGCCCGGTGTTCGAGGATCTGGAGAAGAGCGTCACCTTGACGTTCGGGAGCTTCAACTTCATGGCGAACAGAGACGGAATCCTCCACTTCTCGGATGAATCTGAACCTGAATCTGGAGCCGTCAACTCGCGCTTTCCTATGGAGAAAAGTGGCGAGTCCATCCGCTTCAACACAGTCGACTATCACGCCCTCTCGACAGAGGAACCATCTCGGGTACGGGAAGCTTTCCGATCTACGCCTAGGACGCACGAGCCACGACTGGCCCAAGTCTGCATGGCAGGATCGGAACAGCCCTCAGAAACCGAATTCAGCGCAACCGAGCGCGATATAATCGGCGTTTCGCGGGAGGCCTGGAAAAGGGCCAATGAAGCCATGCGGCGGAGTCAGCCACCCGCGGCAGGAGCCTCACAGGAGGACCTAACCGCCTACCACTACCACCTAGTAAGAGCGGCCTCAAACATCAAAGATGCCCGGGCGGATCTAGCCCGTCGCAGAAGAGCGGCGGACGAATCAAGCCTGCGACGAGTCGAGCAGTCCCTTGCACCCTCGGTTGGTACCCGACCCGCGAGGAAAGGACGCGCAACATCGTCAAGGGACCACGAATCCATGACTGCGACCGACAGGTCGACCACGTCTTCCTTCATGAGGGTCGACGATGACGGCAACGTCTACCCGCAAACCCCAGCTGCCGCGATCCTAGCCGCAGCAACTTACATGCAGATGAACCAACCGACGGAAAGCGACCCTCGGGTGGAACAGTACAAACAAATTCGCAAAGGACTAGGATTGGCGGCCGCAAGGCTCGCTTCTCACGATCGCAAGAAGACCGAAGAACAATTGGAGAAGGAGCGACAGGAGAAGGACAAGGATAAAGAAACGCCCCGCAGGCACAGAAGCTCATCCCCAAGAAAAGACAAATCGCCACGACGTGGTCGAGGAAAAGAAGCCCGCCGCCGCGGCGATAGTCAAAGCAGCAGCGACGACAGCCCGAGAGACAAAAGCTCGCGGCACCACAGCAGCCGCTCGAGAAAACGAAGCAAAGAACCAAGGAAAGATAACGACCGCGGCCGGTCCGAATACGACGCACGATCAGATCTCGCCCAAAAGAAGGTGGATAGGGCGAGAGCTTCACGATATCGCGAGCGCTCCTCATCCAGGTCCTCGGACGACGAAACCTGTGGAGCACTCTGTTTTGCTCGCAGCATCCGTGAAGCACCTCTACCCAAGAGGTTCAAGCTCAGCACGGAGGTGACAAAATACGACGGCTCACTCGAGCCCTCCCAGTGGTTAAGCGACTACCTCACGGCAGTAAAATGCCAACGTGGGAACAAGAACACAGCCATGCAATACCTCAATTTGCATATTACAGGCGCGGCCCGTAGTTGGCTGGAGAGAAGACCCAAATCTTGCTACGCATCGTGGGACGACCTACACCGCGATTTCTGCAAAAATTTCCAGTCGACTTACAAGAGGCCAGCCACAATCGAAGAGTTACGAGCATGCAAACAGAAGAGTGGCGAATCCACACGAGAATATATCCAGCGGTGGACCACACTCAGGAACACCGCAGGAACCATCTCGGAAGAGGTGGCGATTGAGGCCTTCGCCAAAGGGACGAGAAGAACCGCGTTTCGAGAAGAGCTAGGCAGAGCCGCGCCCAAAACCATTGGGGAGCTAATGATCATAGCCGAAAAATGGGCTAACGGAGAAGACGCGGTGCGCAATGAAAGAGCATCGTTGCCCACACACGAGGACGACCGCCATGGACGAAGAAAGAGAAGGAAATACTACGACCACGAGGACAGGGAGGAATTAGTGGCGGCAGAATTCACGCGAAATCGCGACTCTGGTCGCCGTGGAAGTCGCGAGTGGAAACCAAAAGCAGAAGAAAAATCCCCCGAGGAGGATCTTGATGCATACTGCTCGCTACACCTGTTTACAGATAAGCGCACGGGCAAAACTAAGGCAACACACCTTCTCAAGGATTGCCGAAAGTTTCTTGACATCTCAGATGCTCTCGCGAGGAAGAGATTTGCATCCACCCAAAACTACCCGCCGCTGCCAGGAGGCGGACAACAATTCCAGCCGCCTCCACCACCACCTCCACCAGCAAATCCAAACATGGCGCTAGCCGCACTACCTGCGCCACCACCACAAAACAATGGAGCCAATGCATACCCGAACCCGGCAGGACAACTCGCGATGATACAGAAGGTATGCCCCTCTCGCAGAGCTCAAAAGACTAACACGAGGCAATTGTGCATGGCAGTGCAGACACCACCGACAAAAACCGAGTACCTGAAAATGGCGGATCAGCCAATCACGTTCTCAATGAAAGACCATCCGCCACGAGTCTATCGACCAGGACACGCCGCCCTCGTCATCCAAGCTCAAATTGGTAATTATGACCTGGCCCGCGTATTCATGGACGGTGGCAGTGGCATTAACATCATCTATGCGGACACACTCCGTCGAATGAACAAGAACTTGGACGGCCTAACGGAATCAGAAACATCCTTCCACGGGATAGTTCCGGGCAAAGCAATCCGTCCACTCGGAACAATCAACTTAGAAGTCGTATTGGGCTCTCCAAGCAACTACAGAAGGGAATTCCTGGACTTCGAAGTCGTCGACTGGCCCTCACAGTACCACGCTATTCTTGGTCGAACAGCGTTCGCCAGATTCATGGTCGTACCACATTACGCGTACTTGAAGCTCAAGCTACCCGGCGAATACGGTGTGATCACCATCGACGGAGACTTCCAGAAATCGGACAAGTGTGACATAGAATTTAATGAGATCGCAAAATCTTTCGGGATGCAAGAAGAACTCCAAGAGCTGGCAAAAACCACGGATCACTCCGTTATGCCCCTCACGAAGAAAAACGTGCCTGAACTAGAATTCAGCGCCAACAGCGACACTCGCAAGCATCAAGTGCACCCGACGGATTGTGCGAAGACAGCAATGGTTTCAACAACCCTCTTGCCAGCATAGGAAGGCGCGCTCGTCAAACTCCTCCGTGAGTACTGGGAGATTTTCGCCTGGCAGCCCTCAGATATGCCAGGAATACCCAGGGAGTTTGCCGAGCACTCACTCGAAGTCTTTCCTAATGCCAAACCCATCAAACAGACGACTCGACGATTTTCAGAACCCAAACAGAAGGCGCTTGGAGAAGAAGTAAACAGATTGCTAGCTGCAAATTTCATCAGGGAGATCAAGATATCCACCTGGTTAGCAAACCCGGTATTGGTCCCCAAGAAGAACACGGATATCCTTCGGGTGTGCATCGACTACACGTTGTTAAATAAGCACTGCCCCAAGGACAATTTTCCTCTACCACGAATCGACCAGATCGTGGACTCTACGGCAGGCTGCCAACGCCTCTCCTTCCTGGACGCCTGTCGGATATATACTGAATAGGGGTATAGAAGATGGTAGACAAAAGAGCCGGACTACCAGGGTGGCCTACATGGTAATGGGCTTAGGTCCATTGGGCGGCCCAGTAGTCCGACGCGCAGAAGCCGGATTCTAGAAGAACCCGGATCACGGCCCGCGTGATCTGGCTTGGAGGAGAAGACGGATTCCTTACTTTCCAAGTTACAAGTTAAACGTAGTCTTCTAGGTTTCTGGTTCTGTAAGCCCTAATCCGGCTATTATATAAAGCCGGACGGGAGATAGATTTGATAAGTTCCTTTAGTTCCAAGGTTCTAGGTTCAAGCTCAAGCCTTACGCAACTCGCCGGGAAGTTCATCCTCGACGAGTAGCTGGATCTATTCCCTTACATTGTAACCTTATTATACGGGCTTTAGTCCCACATAGTGAGAAGTGCAGGAGTAGGTACGCCGTACTGTCGCGACGTACCGAACCTGGGTAAAATCCCGTGTTCTGTATTACTACGCTATCCCGTTACCCCACGTCTCTACCGTAGTCTCATGGCACCCCAGTCTATGAAAACTACTACGATGTCTCGACAGTTGGCGCCCACCGTGGGGCAAACGACGTCAGGCGTGAAGTTCCGATCTGGGATACTTGGCGGAATCGGAAGATCGATCACTGTCGGAAGCTTGGAATTCGACGACGACGTCGGGCGCTTCCTCGACAACGGATCCTACATACCGGCGCAAAACCACCTGGTAAGTGCCTGCGTTTTACCGATTGGATCTGCTAACATCTTCATCGGATTAACCGCGGAAGCAATGGGGTTTTGCGGTGAAAGCAAGTATTTCCCACCCGCCCTATACCCAGTTGAAGACGACTATGATGCCGGATTTTGCTCAGATCGCCGACAAAACAGTGATACGCACTTTATCGGCATGGTGCAATCCGAGATCGCCGAAAACACGGATGACGGAAATCCCGTGCAAGAGGCAGACAACAATACACCCGTCACAGAGACGGAAGAACCAATACCCGTCACAGAGACGGAAGATCCGACATCCGTCAACCAGACGATGAACTCGGAAACAGAGTCCGTGCTTGCCGCCATTGAGGCGAGATTGGAGTCGGAAACCGGATCGGATAACTTCGAATCCGAAGACGAAGATGATGATGCCTTCGTAAGAAAAGTTAAGTCCTTTCAAGAGGGATTCCATGAAGTGCTAATGGCAAAACCAGCTGATACAACGGGTGCCGACAGCCAGGAAAGCCCTAAAACCCCTCCGCCAGTGGAAGAGAGGGAAGACGGAGAAACTTCTCCGATATTCCCTAATGTCAAGGAGATGACAGAGGATGAACCTGTCAAAAAACCTCCGTCTTCCAAGAAAAAACACCGTGCTTCTAAAAAACTCCAGTACAAACTCCGGAAGAAAAAGTCAGCTGATCTCGCTGATGAAAACCTAGAAGTTGGAGATATTAGTGGCACAAAGCCTACGGAAAAGAAATCTAAGGAAATCACTGCTCCGCCAATGACAGAACTGGAAGAGCAAGAACTATTACAAACTCCAGTGGGACCCAATGAACCCCCTGAGATGCTGGAAGCCAGGAGACAAGCTTTCCAACGGCAACAGCAACAACTGCTTAGATCTCGGCAACATCTCCAACAAACCCATAATGACATCAAAATCATGAAGGAAGAAATTGAGGAGTACGCGAGAAAGCATAGATCTGCCTTAAAACCTACGAGGTTACCCGGAATTGCAAAACCGGAAGAACTGCCGCCGAAAGAAAGGTTCTATAACCCATCTTGGCAAAAGCAGTTAAACGGCAAAGATGCCAAGGGCGAACCAATATACAAAACCGC
This sequence comes from Alopecurus myosuroides, assembly GCA_028641055.1. Lineage (NCBI taxonomy): Eukaryota > Viridiplantae > Streptophyta > Magnoliopsida > Poales > Poaceae > Alopecurus > Alopecurus myosuroides. The sequence continues at coordinate 656,021,310 of CM054057.1, forward strand.
AGCTGAAAACGCGGAAGCAGCGTTCGCCATCCTGAACAATGATCTATACTCCAACGGGGAAAAACTCCAAGGGGTGTATGCTTTCCTAGGAAAAGCATTACAGCAGCAACAGCGAGGACAAGAGCGATCAGGGAGGCTGCATGATAATTCCGCCCTCTGCAAAACTGTTACTTGCGCTGCTGGAGCACCTGGACCGGAAGAACCCGGAGATTCGGATAAAAAAGAGGATCCGAGAAAAGACAAGAAAAAACCCCGACAACCGGGACGCAGCGTCTAGAACCGGACCTCATCTCCCGAAAGATGGATATAAACCACACGATCGGGAAGACAAACACCGGAATGACGGCAAAATAATGCCACCTCCGAGAAACCCAGCTGAAAAAGCTGGAAGATACGATACACCTCACAGACGTGAAAGATCTCGGACACCGCCCAAAGATAAGGAAAGGTACAGGAGGACTCCACCTAATCCCAGAGGGCGTGACAACGGAAGAGATAGAGATAACCTCGGAAAAACGTGTCCGCGCAACAATGGAAAAGAAAGGAGCAGATCCCCTTCTGTCCATTCAGCCGGGAGATATTCTGCACATATTGATAGGGCAGAAAAGGATGATCTATACTTTGGTCCTAAGTGTTTCACTGACAGGATCCGAAGGATAACCCTGCATTCTGGCTTCGCCAAAGTTGGTCCAACCTACCAAAAATATACCGGCAGTACAAACCCGGATACCTGGCTTTCAGATTATTATACAGCCGTCCAGATCAACAACGGGACAGACCTGGAAGCTGTCAAGTTTCTTCCCCTAATGTTGCTAGACGGAGCCAGAGATTGGATTAATGGTTTACCATCAAGAACTGTCGACAGTTGGGATGATATGGCGAGAGTATTTACCCAGCATTTTAGGGGAACATACAAACGCCCAAATAGCATCAACCAGCTGAACCGTTGCACCCAATTTGAAGACGAACCATACGTGGATTTCATCTCCAGATGGACTGCAATGAAGAATAGTTGCTCTGGAGTAACTGACGTACAAGCAATGCATGCTTTCGTCAATGGCCTAAAACCCGGACTTGTACCGTTCATGGTTGGTTCTAAAAAGCACAAAGATCTCGGATCTATGCTTACAACCGCTAATGAGCATGCTGCAGCCGAAGATGATATTAGAGCAAGAGGAGGCAATATTGAGTCACTAATACTGGCCAAGAAAACACCTCGTTCTGATAAAAAAGGAACTCCGGAGTCAACAACAAAGCCCAAGGAGGTTAACTTAGCCTTTGGAGGAGAAAAGGGAACAAGTGGAAAGGCCGCAGTCCGGATCCCATCAATTACACTCCTGAGGAATGGGAGAGAATTAAGTCGGAACCCTGCGTCCACCACTCTCAGTTTGGGAAACCAACCCACAAGAACGCGCAATGCCGGCTAAACAAGCATATGAAAGGCAATGCAGGATCCGGAAATAAAGGTAAGGGTTCCAAGAGGAAACCTGTCAAACAAAAGCCAGAAGCTGAAAAAGAAGACAGTGAATCGGACACTGATGACAAAATCCAGGAACAGCAGCGAAAAGGCGAACCTAAATTTCCGAGAGTTGACGGAGAAGCAATGCTAACTTTCCTAGCAACCCCGTCAGCAAAGGTGGCCAAAAGGACACTTCGAGAAATAAACGCGGTTGTTCCTGCAACCCCAAAATTCTTGAAGTACTCCAACACACCGATAATCTGGGATCAGTCTGATCATCCCGGAAATATCCCTGAACCCGGCACACAAGCTCTTGTTGTAAGCCCTATTGTTCAAAACACTAGGCTAAGAAGAGTGTTGATGGACGGAGGATCCAGCATCAACATAATGTACCTGGATACACTAAAGCACTTGAAGATATCCGAGTCCCAACTCAACTACAGCAATATACGCTTCCATGGCATCGTTCCTGGCAGGCAAGCACGATCCCTAGGAGAAATTTCCCTAGATGTCACCTTCGGAGATAAAGATCACTTCCGGCAGGAAAAAGTATCCTTCGAAGTTGTGCCGTTCGAGAGCGTGTATCACGCAATACTCGGACGTCCGGCTTTCGCCAAGTTTATGGCAAGATCTTGCTATATCTACAACAAGCTGAAGATGCCAGGACCCAAAGGAGGAGTAATCACCATTGCCGGTGATTTCAAGCTGGCAAACGAGTTGGAGAAGCAAAACGCCCTTTACGCTCAAAGAGTTATAGCTCAGGAAGAACTGAAGGAGTTAGCCAAGGAGGTATCGCCGAAAGAAATGCCGGCAGGAAAAGAAACTCGGAAGCCAACAGATAGCTTCAAAGCATCCGAGAATACAAGACAGGTAATCCTAGATCCCAAAGATCCGACAAAATTCGTCGTTGTAGGGACTGGGATGACCGACAAATAGGAAGGCGAGCTCATCAAGTTCCTCCGTGAGAACTGGGATATTTTTGCCTGGTGTCCAGCTGACATGCCAGGCGTACCCAGGGAACTTGCTGAGCACCAACTCAAGGTTATTCCTGGATCAAAACCCGTCAAACAAGGTCTCCGTCGATTTGACGGAAGAAGACGGAAGGCTATTGGCAAGGAAATTATCCGGCTTTTAGCAGCGGATTTCATCAGGGAGGTAATCCATACTGACTGGTCCGCAAATCCGGTATTAGTACCGAAGAAAGACACAACCGCCCTCAGAATGTGTATAGATTACACGGGATTGAACAAGTTATGTCCGAAAGATAGGTTTGCGCTGCCGCGAATCGATCAAATAATAGACGCCACTGCAGGCTCTGAGCTTTTATGCTTTTTGGATGCATACTCCGGGTACCACCAAATACGCATGAAAAAGGAAGATCAAATCAAGACTTCTTTTATAACCCCGTACGGGACGTATTACTACGTAACCATGCCTTTTGGCCTGAAGAACGCAGGTGCAACCTACCAGCGTTGCATGCAACGTTGTTTGCATAGTCAAATTGGCAGAAACGTCCATGTTTACGTGGACGATATTGCTGTCATAACCAAGGAAAAAGATACACTCCTTGAGGATTTGCGAGAAACCTTCGAAAATTTGCGCATTTACAAGATGAAGTTGAATCCATCTAAGTGCGTATTTGGGGTTCCCTCAGGAAAACTTCTGGTTTCATCGTTTCTCATAGAGGAATAGAAGTTAACCCGGAAAAGATGAAGGCAGTCTCGAACATCTCAGAACTTACGTGTGAAAAAGATGTCCCAGAATTGTCGGGTTCCGCCACAGCCATAAAAAGATTTCTTAGTTGGCTGGGGCTAAAACCTTACCATTTAGCAAAATGCTGGAGAAGTTTGACAAGGTCAAGTGGATTGCGGAAGCCTGGGAACACCTAGCAAGTTATGTCCCCTTCTGTACTTAGTTCAAATCTATGTAAACATCTTTTGAGATCATGAAATAAAGTTGTCGGAATGCTGTCATCCATATTTCTTATAAGAGCAAAGTATTTCCGCCTCATCTATTTCCCAATGATCTTACAAATTTCTCAATGTTAACCCGAATTGTGCTTGCGTACTCGGCGTTACATAACTGAATGATTTTTCAGCCTTTTAACGGCTAAAGGAAACTTGAATTGCCTGCGTGCCCAAGTTTCACTTAAAACTTTCCTTGTTTCTCTAAGTCTTATCTGATCGTGCGTATGCTGGGTTACTGGAACTAGTTAGTAAAAATGCCTTTAGCATGATTCATGTTTTCGAGTTTCAAAACTGCTTGGTTCGTCCCCAGTTACTCGGCATAACGATTCATAATGCTATTTGAGCCATTTCAAACACTAAGGACAGTTAAAGCATATACACCAGAGAACTTAGAAGATAAAGGAATGGTAAAATACAAACAACTTGCAAAGTAATTTCATAGTTTAAACTGCAAAAGGCGGAATTTTCATTAATACATAAGAAGCATTACATTTTGGATTACAAATGAAAGAACAGTAATGCTCCTATTGTCTAATTTTTCTATCCAGGATCCAGGTAACCCTTCAAGAATCCGACTCCTCCTCGCTGCTTTCTTCATCGGGGATTGGAGGAGCTTCCTCTTCTGGATAGTTGACGGCGACATTTACCATGGCGGCAATCTGGGTGGCGTGGCCCTTAACTTCACCAAAAATGGTGGATCGTTGCGCATCCGTGTATCCCTGAGGGACACCGGTGGCCACACGCCAGGATTTGGCACTAGGGTAGTGCATGCGCATAAGGCCTAAGGCCATGCGCGCACCACCCCGTGCAGCGGAGCGGAGAATAGACTCCTTGGACTCCGCCACCTCCATGATGATACCCGGAAGTTTTTCAACCTCCGAGCATTCCCCAGATTTATCGGGAAGAAACTTGCCTACTAGCTGCGTTGCAGCAGCCTTCACCAAATTCCATGTCTCCCCGAAAGCTCGGATGCCTGCAGCCCGAGTGCCATCTGGGGTGTCTCCTGTTTGATCCAATAAAACATACAAAAGGGTTAAGGAGACAAACAGAGAAAGCAAAACATGGAATGATGAGGAAAAGGGTAAGAAATTTACCGATGAGCTTGTCGATCTCGGAAACTTCCTCCAGGCGAAGGTTCAGAGCTTCAGTCAAATCCTGAATGGTGTATTTGTCTTTCTCCGCCTGTTCGGAAGCCTTGGAATTAGCCATTCCAAGGGCCAGGTTGCTGGCTTCCAGGTCTTGCTGAGCCTTCACAAGATTCTTGTGAAGCTCAATGTTCATTGCGGAGAATTTCGGCGTTGCTAGAATCTTCCGCTGCTTGTTTAGCCTCAGCTAAAGCAGCTGAAAAGCAAGGGAAAATCCGAGTTGATCAATTTCCTCGGGAAAAAACTTAGACAAAGTCTTAAATCGGAGATTTCAAAACGAAAAAGCTTACCTTTCGTTTCCGTCAAAGCGAGCTGAGATGATTCCAGCTCCGCCTCTCTCTCCTCAAGAATAGAAAGAAGACTTCGAACTTCTTTATTCTTGATGGTGAGCTTCCTGAAAACTTCCAGGTTTATGGCCTCGGAGGTTTGCTGAAACACAGCAAGGAAAAGTATGGTTAACAAAAAACATCAAAGCAAAAAAGCATGCATTTTGTTTAATGCTTGGGGGCTAGAGTTACATACCTGGCTCATGCGCTGCAAACCTGCTAAGTTTTCTTGGAATTCTTTCGCGTATTCCGCGAAGTGATTTCCGGCTGCGTCCAAGCCGTCATTTATAGCCTTAAAATCCTTGTCAAAGGTGGGGATCTCCTCGTCGAAAGTCCGAGAAGATTTCCCCACCTCTGGAGCCGCCCTTTCCCTCGTGTCCGACTCGGACACAACGGGCTGGCTGGGCTCTGGGGGCTTGGTGGTGGTGGCTACAGCAGGTTCTTCTGCCATTGTCTGCGGCGTGTCCGGGGCGACGGCGGGAGATGGTTGGCTGCCTCGGTTGGAAGAAGCTCTGAGTTTCTTCAACTTTCTCGGCTTCAAGTTGGAGGGGGTAGGCTAAAAACCAAAAACCCGGAAAAGGTTAAAACACCGAAGATGGATGAAAAAGATCCCATAAAAGAAAAAACCCAGAAGAAAATAACCTGGAAGTGGCGACGGGGATTCCGTCAAGGTCGATAATTTCATCCGAAGAAATTATCTTCTTGCGTTTGCGCCCACCCGTAGCGGCGGTGCGCAGCGCATCCAGCTCGGCCTCGGAGGCTAACTCCGAGTCTGGAAGATCCACAAGCTGTTGGAAAAACCAATCAGATTCAAAAGGTAGATTATCCAGGAAGTGAGATTATACCCAAATAACGGAAAAATTACCTTAGGAGCTGGGTTGTCGGCCGTGTACATTGGCCGACTCTCCGTGTATTGGTCGCGCGATGCGACCAACTGATTGATGCGCCGCCTAAGCTCTTTTGCGGGCCAATCCTTGTCGGTTGTCCGCATTGGATCCTTGGCTCCTGTGTATTCGCACAGGAGACGGCCTCCGTGGTTTGCTAATGGCTGAATCCGTCTATCCAGCCAGCAAAAGACCGTGTCCATACCGGTCAGAGGAGGTTTGGAGGAGGTGAGCTTGGCGATGCGCCTCTTGATCCTTAGCAGATCTGGAGGCAGAACCTGGACGGCCTCTGTCACCCAGTTATCCTGGGGAACAGCGGCGGAGTTCACAAAAGGTGGAACCCCGACGGCCTTTTTAGGAAAAGGCACGTCGGGATGATAGAAAAAAGAACCCGTCCAAAATTTGACGGATTCTGAGGTTTTGATTTTGGGGAACCAATCCTCTCGGAACCTCCGAAGAGTAAAGGAAATGGTTCCACAATTTGGGAGTGCGCCCTCCGAAGAGTTACGCTTCACCCCAAAGCAATACAGCCAAAAATCTAGCCTAGGCTCTATTCCTAGGTAACCTTCGAACAAGGCCTGGAAGCCGGCCATGTACAGAATAGAATTGGGAGGAAGGTTATGAGGCTGGATGTTGTAGTGTGACAGAACCTGGAGGAAGAAAGAGGAAGGTGGCAGTCCCATACCTCGTAGAAGCTGGGAGGCAAGAAGCACCCTTTCGCCCTCTTGTGGCATGGGTTCAGTCTCCTCTTCCGGGAGCCGCCATTTCTTTTTCAGCACCAAACCCTCCTTCTCCAAGTTGGGAAGGAGAGCCGGGGGAATACTGCAGGCACTCCAGTTGCCTGCAGTTTCCTCCTCCTCTTCTGCTCCGGCGGCGGTGGCGGCGGCGGCCTTCGCGGCGGCAAGTTTCTCGCCCAGGAGCTCGATTTTCTCCTCCGCCGTTTCCGGTGCGAACGGCGGGGTTGTCGTGGTGCTTGGGCCCGCTGCGTCTGCGGCGGCGGAAGCGTTTCCTCCGTCCGCCGCGGATGCCGTAGCCTTTTCCGGCCCGCCGCCGGCATGCTTGGGCGACCCCAGCTGTGGATCTAGGTCGCCCAAAAGCTCGTCGATGGAGGCGCGAGCCGGTGAGGACGACGGAGAGGCCATTTTTTTTCGGTGGAGAGGGAGCGCTCCGGCGTGCGAAGGGCTCGTCGGGGCAAGGTCTCGTTCTTGCTCTCGTGCTCGCGTTTGCGTCAATGGCGTGGGCAGTGTGGAGTGAGGAAAGATTTCCGATGACGACGAGGACGGCTATTTATAGCCTGAAAACCTCTAGATACGCGCCAACGGCTCTTTTGACCGTTGGATGTTCGACGCGTGTCGCTCGCCGGAAAATCCGGGAAACGGAACGACAGAGGAATGATGGCTATCTCCTCGTTTCTCGTGAGAAATCTGTCAGAGATACGTTGCAGGGTTTCCCCGCGTGAAACCAAGCGGCGCTTGCGTCAGCGTGATTGAGGCGCTGATGTCATAAGTTCTTTTTCCGCGAAGGATCGCGAGAAGAAAAGCCGGATTTTCATAGTTCCGAGTTTTATGTTACCATCTCCTTCAAAAGGAAAGAAGAAAGAATCAAGACTGCTGAATCGAGTTTTCCCGGACAAAATGTATTTGACGAAAGGTGGAGTTTCAGAGTTTTGATCCTTCCTGGGGGCTACTGTCGGATATATACTGAATAGGGGTATAGAAGATGGTAGACAAAAGAGCCGGACTACCAGGGTGGCCTACATGGTAATGGGCTTAGGTCCATTGGGCGGCCCAGTAGTCCGACGCGCAGAAGCCGGATTCTAGAAGAACCCGGATCACAGCCCGCGTGATCTGGCTTGGAGGAGAAGACGAATTCCTTACTTTCCAAGTTACAAGTTAAACGTAGTCTTCTAGGTTTCTGGTTCTGTAAGCCCTAATCCGGCTATTATATAAAGCCGGACGGGAGATAGATTTGATAAGTTCCTTTAGTTCCAAGGTTCTAGGTTCAAGCTCAAGCCTTACGCAACTCGCCGGGAAGTTCATCCTCGACGAGTAGCTGGATCTATTCCCTTACATTGTAACCTTATTATACGGGCTTTAGTCCCACATAGTGAGAAGTGCAGGAGTAGGTACGCCGTACTGTCGCGACGTACCGAACCTGGGTAAAATCCCGTGTTCTGTATTACTACGCTATCCCGTTACCCCACGTCTCTACCGTAGTCTCATGGCACCCCAGTCTATGAAAACTACTACGATGTCTCGACAACGCCTATTCGGGATATAATCAGATCCGAATGAAAAGGGAAGACGAAGAGAAGACGGCATTCATCACACCCCACGGTGTCTACTGCTACACGACAATGCCTTTCGGGCTGAAGAACGCAGGCGCAACATATCAGCGCTGCATGCAAAGATGCCTCGCCAATCTCATTGGCAAAAACGTACAGGTGTACGTTGACGACATTGTCATCAAAACTCGAGTAGAGGACACACTCCTCGAGGACATCAGAGAAACATTCGACGCCCTTAATGTATATCGGATCAAGCTCAATCCGACCAAATGCGTTTTTGGCGTCCCTGCAGGAAAACTACTCGGGTACCTGGTATCCGCCAGAGGCATTGAAGCCAACCCGGAGAAAATACAAGCTATCTTGACTATGAAGGAGCCAACCAATCTACGCGGAGTCCAGCAGCTCGCAGGACGACTAGCCGCCCTAAGCAGGTTCATCGCATGATTGGGAGAGCAAGCGCTACCCTTCTACAAATTACTGAAGAAGACGGACAAATTCGAGTGGACACCCGAAGCTAAACAAGCGTTCGCAGATTTGAAGCGATCGTTGCAAAGCAGGCGCGTCCTTGCAACACCGCAAGAAAGGGAGCCACTTCTACTATACCTATCCGCTACAAACCAGGTCATCAGCACAGCAATCATGGTCGAACGACCTGAAGACGGCAAAGCATACGGCGTCCAACGACCAATATATTACATCAGCGAAGTGCTCTCGCCATGCAAGCAACGATACCCTCATTATCAAAAGCTCGCATATGGAGTTGTTCTCACAGCCCGAAAGCTCAAACATTATTTCCAGGAACACGCCATCACAGTGGTTAATGATGCCTCACTTGGGACAATCATGAACAACCCTATGGCATCCGGAAGAATAGCAAAATGGAGCATCGAGTTGGGCGCCTGGGACATCACCTATGCAGGACGCAACACAGTCAAATCTCAAGTACTCGTGGAATTCCTCAGCGAATGGACAGAGCTACAAACGCCCGGGCCACCTGAGTACACGAGCAACTGGATAATGTACTTCGATGGATCCAAGAGAAACGAAGGAGCAGGAGCTGGAATCGTTCTTATTTCACCTCGGGGAGACAAGCTGCAATACGTCCTGCGACTGGACTTTCCACCAGACGATCCAGCCTCGAACAACGACGCAGAATATGAAGCCCTGTTGCACGGGATGAAGATGGCAATCGCCTGTGGAGCTACACGATTAATGATCTACGGTGATTCCAATCTCATAGTGCAGCAGACGATGAAAGAATGCGACGCCATTGCTGAAAACATGGTCGCATATCGTGATATGTACAATCTACTCGAAGGAAGCTTTAAAGGATGCGAGCTGAAGCACATTGCAAGATCTAGCAACGAAGAAGCAGATAGACTGGCAAACATGGGTTCCACGAATACACCCATACCGCCAGGAATATACTTCGAACGGATGATCAAGCGATCGGTCAAAGTGAAGAAAGCTGCAGCAGCGCCAGAAACAGAGGTCAGCCCGCAGGTCGCGCTTATCGAGCTTATTCATAATATATCACGACAGGTCTTCCTGGTCGAGCCAGTCTGGACGCAGAAATATCTCGACTACCTGCTCAATAGACAGCTCCCGGCCGATCCACGTGAGGCTCGACAGATAATCAGGCGTAGCAAGTCCTTTCGAGTAGTCAATGGAGAATTATACAAGCAAAGCATCTCGGGAATACTTCAGCGATGCATCGCACCCGAAGATGGCAAGGAATTGCTCCAGGACATACACCAAGTAGATTGCGGACATCATGCTAGCTGGAAAACAATAATGGGAAAAGCTTTCCGAGCAGGACTTTACTGGCTAACAGCAGCCAACGATGCAAAAAAGCCGGGTCGAACGATGCGACGCCTGCCAGCGATTCACACCAAGGCCACACGCACCTGCTACGGAATTACACATGATACCAATAGCCTGGCCCTTTGCACAATGGGGGCTAGACATGGTTGGACCACTACGCAAGTCCACACCAGGTGGATACACACACTTACTGGTCGCAGTCGACAAGTTTACCAAATGGATCGAGGCTATGCCAGTAACTTCGGCTAGCGCCCAATGCGCCGTCAAGTTTCTCGACTCCATTGTATGCAGATTTGGTGTGCCACATGACATCATTACAGACAATGGTACAAACTTCACAGCAAAGGAAACACAACAGTTCTGCGAGGAAAAAGGCATCAATTTCAAGTTTGCTTCCGTTGCTCACCCGCAAACGAACGGACAAGTCGAAAGATCCAACGGCTTAGTTTCGGCTGGCATCAAGAAGCGATTACTCGATCGCCTACACCCCGCTGCAGGACATTGGGCAGAAGAGCTACCCTCCGTACTCTGGAGCCTCCGCACAACTCCTAATCGATCGACGAAGTACACGCCATTCTTCATGGTATACGGGGCAGAAGCAGTCCTTCCCGAGGACGTTCGATTCAGCGCCCCACGAGTTGTAGCCTACAGCGAAGAGACTTCCAACAAGGCACTCGCAGAAGATATGGATGCACTCGACGAAATGCGAGACATCGCACTCGCAAGATCCGCAGTATATCAGCAATCCTTGCGCAACTATCATAGTCGCCGCATACGCCACAGAGCATTCGCGGTTGGGGACCTGGTGCTGCGGCTCAAACAGAAGGAAGGACACAAGCTCGAACCACCTTGGGAAGGACCCTTCATCATACACGAAGTCATCCCAGGTGGAGCCTACAGGCTAAAAAATCCAGAGACTGGAGGAATCTATTCCAATCCTTGGAATATTGCACACCTCCGCAAATTCTATCCCTAGATTTACTTGTTATGAGAACAAAATAAGGCTATACTAGCCACTACTGTAGCTCGAATACATGGCTTCTCAGTCATTGCAATAAAAGACATGATTTTCTCATCATATTCACTCGAAGCCTCTAGTTCTTTACATGCTACAAGTTACAGGTACACACCCCATAAAACACACGGGGGCTACCCTACAACTAAGCATCACAAATAAACAGCATCAAATACAAGGTTATACACCTTACAATAGTTTTTTACAAACTATAAACAGATTACAGGATATTTACATCCGACGATCAGTCAAAGCGCTGAGCATTCTCAGTCGCCAAAACTCTATCTACCTCTTCAGAGGTCATTCGGATAATCTTCTCCGCTGCAGGACGTACAGCATCATAGTACGGCGAGATATCCTCGATTGCATAATCCGGGCGCCGAGCAACAGAGTTAACGTCTATCTCAGGGTGCCATATTCGGACAAAAGAGAGAGCTACAACCGCGCCGCACGTCATCTGATTGCGCACACACGCGCGAACTTCTCCTTCACGTCCAAACAACCTGAGAAGATAGCTCCAGTCTTCGGGACCTTTTTCGAGTGGGTAAAATGCAGCGTTCATCGCAACCAAGACCTCGTGAAAAGAACTCACGAGAATTTTCGCCTGGAGGACTCGGAATTTCAAGGTGGCCATCGCAAAACCTCGACTGCGATCAGACCAAAAATTGTTTGCATGAGATTTTGAGCTGCTAGCCTCTCGAAGGATGTGGTTTTCTACCCACTGTTTTTCTTCCCTGTCATCCGGATTAACGACTGAAAGAGCAAAAACATACTCAGTCAGCTAAGGAAGCAAGGAAGGAAAAGGCACGGGGGCTGCACTACTTACAGAGCAAATCCCTTGCGACTGAAGCCAACTCATCCATCAGAAATTGCTCGCGCTCAGCCGCTAATTTCTGTTTGGATTTCGCCACATCGGCTACCCCGCGCAAAGCTTTTAGCTTACGCTCACCCTCCTGGACCTTATCACGAAGGCCCGCAAAAGTACCAACAGCGGCGACAAGTGGATTTACTGGAGTACCACGTCCACCCGAAGTTTCCGCGGCAAACCCAGTAGCCTGGAAGAATACAACGAAAGAAGTAAGACGCCCTACTCGAGTCATTTCTAGTCGCACATCTGACAAACGCTCGGGGGCTACTCCCATCAGGAGCCAACGCACAAACAAGGGGAATAAATTGCAAGACGAATTCTTCAATTAAAGACAACAAAAGTACGGGAATACATCCCAAGGTTCATTACATTCAAGGAAGAAAAAAGAAAAACTATGAAGCTACATTGGTGCTTCCGCTAGCGGTAGTCGCCCCTCCTCGCGGTCGAGCAAAAATCTCAGACAGCTTCCGAGCAAGAATAGCGGCTTGCTCGCCAAAACGAGAGAGCCGTACCTTTTTGCCCGTGGAGGGGTCGACCGGAAGAGATGAGTAGGCCTCTTCCAAACCTTCGACTCCGTGCGCCAAAGCAAATTGGATCGCGGTCTTCGCACCAGACTCCGACTGAGCGACCGCGAAGGCATCCAGAAGTTTGCCTTCTGAGAAGACCTTCAACAGATCATCTAGCGCGGGTGCAGGAGTGGCGTTGGCAATGAGGCGACCATGCAGTTGCACCAGCACTTGAGTAGCATCGCTAATCAAGGAGAAAACTCCATCAGCGTGCCTATTAAGCTGGGCAAGTGTGTCGGTTACCACATCTACCCGCTGGAGCCCAGGGATCTCTAGAGGAACATCCAGAAGACCTACAAAGGAAGGAAATAATACTTAGCAAAGTTCAGCAAAATGAAGGATCAAAGTCGAAAAAGTCCAAAACACTTACCTGCGAAACGTTCAGCGAGGGGACGGAGGAAACCGACAACGTCGTTATCGGCCTTACTGCCAGCTTCCTCTAACTCCTTCAAGGCCTTCCGCGCATCCGCAAGCTGTCGACTAAAATCTTCCGATTGCATGCGGGAAGCCTCCAGCTCTTGTCGAATGGCCGTCAGGTCAGCCTCCCGAGCAGTTACCTGCTCAGAGAGTTTGACCTTTTCGGATTCCGCAAATTCAAGTCAAGCTGCAAAGAGATGCTTATCAAAAATCAAGAATGTACGGAATACTGAAGACAGGGAGATGACAAAACTTACCCTTGAGAAGGTCGTTTTCAGTTTGAAGTCGGCTACGGTCCGTTCGAAGTGACTCGCAATCCGATTCGGCGAGAACGACACGGCGACCAATCGCCGCAAGAGAATCAATAAGCGACTGCAAAAGCACGAAGACGGAAGAGTTAAAAGGATTAAATTAGAGTCTGTACCCGATTATTTACAATCGACTACAGCCTCGGGGGCTACTCCCATCGGGAGTACTGCCGCGCACCCGATAAAAATGGGATCGTGAAGAAGAAGTGAACCAGACTTTGAGCCTGTAGCCGACCGCATGCGGTCGACTACAGCCTCGGGGGCTACTCCCATCGGGAGCACTGCCGTGCACCCGATAAAAATTTGAAGACAGAAGACGAAGTTTTACCTGGCCGGTGGCGCGAAAGAGCGGATCCGCGGAACTGTCCGTCACCTCCTTAGAAGTTGAAGTCCTGGCGGCAAAGCTGGGGGCTTCACGTTCCGCAGTCGCAGCTTCGGGGGCTGCTCTGGGAGAGTTTTGGACGGTACCCGCAGTGGGAGTTTCACCCGCGTCCTTTGCCTTGTTCCTCTTTTCGGGAGGAAGGGAAGAAGCGTACCTGCGAGGACTAATAGTCTGCAGTCTGCAACAAAAGATAAAAGCATAAGGATGAAAGCTCAAAGAATGTTCGACTACGAACAGGGAAAAAGGCTTACTCGTCATCTTCGTCCTCATCCAACAAGTCCGCGTTCCAAGCGGTGTTCATCACTGGAAACGAAGGCGAAGGGGCGAGTGAACGAAGAGGAGTCACAAGGACGGGGGCCTGACTGGGCGATGCTCCCAAGGAATTATCCTTGGAAGTAGCCTCGTCATTATCCACCCGACGACGTTTGGGGGGGACACCATTCGAGTCTTCCGTGTCATCCGAAACTC